>CM049432.1:87967132-88292514 GCA_026929855.1 Poa annua
ACCCCATCCATACGATTTTTGTGAAATCATAAAAAATCGTGATTTCATGCATATCTGGCCGTTTTCGTGTGCAATAGTCCACGGTTTTTTGGTCCCGGGAAGATTTCAAAGCCCCGTGACCCCCTGTACACGACTCTAGTGGCATCGTAAAAACCTCGCGATTTCGGGCATTTCTCGCCGTTTTCGTGGGCTATAGCACGCGATTTTGGGGTCTGAAGTGGATTTAAATGGTCCAGGACCCGTCACACGATTTTTGCGAAATCATAAAAAACTCGTGATTTTAGGCATTTCTGGCCATTTTCGTGTGCTATAGTCCACGGTGTTTGGGTCCCGGGAAGATTTCAAAACCCCGTGACACCCGGTGCACGACTCTAGCGGCATCGTAAAAACTCGCGATTTCGGGCATTTTTGGCCGTTTTCGTGCGCTATAGCACACGGTTTTGGGGTCCGACGTGGATTTAAATGGTCTGGGACCCCCGTCGCACGATTTTCACAAAATCATAAAAAACTCATGATTTCGCGCATTTCTGGCCGTTTTCGTGGGCTATAGCTCACGGTTTTGGGCCCGACGTGGATTTAAATGGTCCGGGACCCCGTCACACGATTTTTGCAAAATCATAAAAGACTCGTGATTTCTGGCATTTCGGGCCGTTTCCGTGGGCTATAGTCCACGATTTTTGGGTCCCGGGAAGATTTCAAAGCCCCGTAACACCTGGTACACAACTCTAGTGGCATCGTAAAAACTCGTAATTTCGGGCATTTCTGACTGTTTTCGTGGGCTATAGCACACGGTTTTGGGGTCCGACGTGGATTTAAATGTTCCGAGACCACCGTCACAACGATTTTTGCGAGATCATACAAAACTCGTGATTTCAGTCATTTTTGGCCGTTTTCGTGGCTATAGTCCACTGTTTTTGGGTCCCGGGAAGATTTCAAAGCCCCGTGACCCCCCGGTACAAGAGTCTAGTGGCATCGTAAAAACTCGCGATTTCAGGCATTTCTGGCCGTTTTCGTGGGCTATAGTACACGGATTATGGGTCCCGGGAAGATTTCAAAGCCCCGTGACCCTAGGTACAAAACTCTAGTGGCATCGTAAAAACTCACGATTTCGGGCATTTTTGGCCGTTTTCGTGTGCTATAGTACAATGTTTTTAAGTTTCGGCGTGGATTTAAATGGTCCGGGACCCGTCACACAATTTTGACGAAATCATAAAAAACTCGTGATTTCAGGGCATTTCTGGCCATTTTCGTGGGCTATAGCACACGGTTTTGGGGGTCCGACGTGTGTTTAAATGGTCCGGGACCCCGTCACACGATTTTCACAAAATCATAAAAAACTCGTGATTTCGGGCTTTTCTGACCGTTTTCGTGTGCTATAGCACACGGTTCTGGGGTCCGACGTGGATTTAAATGGTCCGGGACCCGTCACACGATTACTACGAAATCATAAAAAACTCGTGATTTCAGACATTTCTCGCCGTTTTTGTGGGCAATAGTCCACGGTTTTTTTGGTCCGGGAAGATTTCAAAGTCCCGTGACCCCCGGTACACGACTCTAGTGGCATCGTAAAAACTCGCGATTTCGGGCATTTCTGGCCGTTTTCGTGGGCTATAGCACGCGGTTTTGGGGTCCGACGTGGATTTAAATGGTCCGGGACCCGTCACACGATTTTTGCAAAAATCATAAAAGACTCGTGATTTCAGGCATTTCTGGCCATTTTCGTGTGCTATAGTCCACGGTGTTTGGGTCCCGGCAAGATTTCTAAGCACCGTGACACCCGGCTGCACGACTCTAGTGCCATCGTAAAAAGTCGCAATTTCGGGCATTTCTGGCTGTCTTCGTGCGCTATAGCACACGGTTTTGGGGTCCGACGTGGATTTAAATGGTCCGGGACCCGTCACACAGACTTTTCACAAAATCATAAAAAACTCATGATTTCGGGCATTTCTGACCGTTTTCGTGGGCTATAGCTCACGGTTTTTGAGTCCGACGTGGATTTAAATGGTCCGGGACCCGTCACACGATTACTACGAAATCAGAAAAAACTCGTGATTTCAGACATTTCTCGCCGTTTTTGTGGGCAATAGTCCACGGTTTTTTTGGTCCCGGGAAGATTTCAAAGCCCCGTGACCCCCGGTACACGACTCTAGTGGCATCGTAAAAAACTCGCGATTTCGGGCATTTCTGGTCGTTTTCGTGGGCTATAGCACGCGGTTTTGGGTCCGACGTGGATTTAAATGGTCCAGGACCCCGTCACACACGATTTTTGTGAAATCATAAAAAACTCGTGATTTATGGTATTTCTGACCGTTTTCGTGGGCTATAGTCCACGGGTTTTGTGTCCCGGGAAGATTTCAAACCCCGTGACCCCTGGTACACGACTCTACTGACATATTAAAAACTCGCGATTTCGGTCATTTCTGGCCGTTTTCGTGTGCTATAACACACGGTTTTGGGGTCTGACGAGGGTTTAAATCGTCCGGGACCCCGTCACACGATTTTTTTACGAATCATAAAAAACTCGTGATTTCAGACATTTCTAGCCGTTTTCGTGGGCTATAGTCTCTACGTTTTTGGGTCCGACGTGGGTTTAAATTGTCTGGGACCCCATCATACGATTTTTGTGAAATCATAAAAAATCGTGATTTCATGCATATCTGGCCGTTTTCCGTGTGCAATAGTCCACGGTTTTTTTGTCCCGGGAAGATTTCAAAGCCCCGTGACCCCCCTGTAACACGACTCTAGTGGCATCGTAAAAACTCGCGATTTCGGGCATTTCTCGCCGTTTTCGTGGGCTATAGCACGCGATTTTGGGGTCTGAAGTGGATTTAAATGGTCCAGGACCCGTCACACGATTTTTTGCGAAATCATAAAAAAACTCGTGATTTTAGGCATTTTCTGGCCATTTTCGTGTGCTATAGTCCACGGTGTTTGGGTCCCGGGAAGATTTCAAAGCACCGTGACACCCGGTGCACGACTCTAGCGGCATCGTAAAAACTCGCGATTTCGGGCATTTTTGGCCGTTTTCGTGCGCTATAGCACACGTTTTGGGGTCCGACGTGGATTTAAATGGTCTGGGACCCCGTCGCACGATTTTCACAAAATCATAACAAACTCATGATTTCTGCGCATTTCTGGCCGTTTTCGTGGGCTATAGCTCACGGTTTTGGGGTCCGACGTGGATTTAAATGGTCCGGGACCCCGTCACACGATTTTTGCAAAATCATAAAAGACTCGTGATTTCTGGCATTTCGGGCCGTTCTCCGTGGGCTATAGTCCACGGTTTTGGGTCCCGGGAAGATTTCAAAGCCCCGTAACACCTGGTACTCAACTCTAGTGGCATCGTAAAAACTCGTAATTTCGGGCATTTCTGACTGTTTTCGTGGGCTATAGCACACGGTTTTGGGGTCCGACGTGGATTTAAATGTTCCGAGACCCCGTCCACACGATTTTTGCGAGATCATACAAAACTCGTGATTTCAGGCATTTTTGGCCGTTTTCGTGGCTATAGTCCACTGTTTTTGGGTCCCGGGAAGATTTCAAAGCCCCGTGACCCCCCGGTACAAGAGTCTAGTGGCATCGTAAAAACTCGCGATTTCAGGCATTTCTGGCCGTTTTCGTGGGCTATAGTACACGGATTATGGGTCCCGGGAAGATTTCAAAGCCCCGTGACCCTAGGTACAAAACTCTAGTGGCATCGTAAAAACTCACGATTTCGGGCATTTTTGGCCGTTTTCGTGTGCTATAGTACAATGTTTTAAGGTTCGGCGTGGATTTAAAATGGTCCGGGACCCGTCACACAATTTTGACGAAATCATAAAAAACTCGTGATTTCAGGGCATTTCTAGCCATTTTCGTTGGCTATAGGATACGGTTTTGGGGTCCGACGTGTGTTTAAATGGTCCGGGACCCGTCACACGATTTTCACAAAATCATAAAAAACTCGTGATTTCGGGCTTTTCTGACCGTTTTCCGTGTGCTATAGCACACGGTTCTGGGGTCCGACGTGGATTTAAATGGTCCGGGACCCGTCACACGATTACTACGAAATCATAAAAAACTCGTGATTTCAGACATTTCTCGCCGTTTTTGTGGGCAATAGTCCACGGTTTTTTTGGTCCCGGGAAGATTTCAAAGTCCCGTGACCCCCGGTACACGACTCTAGTGGCATCGTAAAAACTCGCGATTTCGGGCATTTCTGGCCGTTTTCGTGGGCTATAGCACGCGGTTTTGGGGTCCGACGTGGATTTAAATGGTCCGGGGACCCGTCACACGATTTTTGCAAAAATCATAAAAGACTCGTGATTTCAGGCATTTCTGGCCATTTTCGTGTGCTCTAGTCCACGGTGTTTGGGTCCCGGCAAGATTTCTAAGCACCGTGACACCCCGGTGCACGACTCTAGTGCCATCGTAAAAAGTCGCAATTTCGGGCATTTCTGGCTGTCTTCGTGCGCTATAGCACACGGTTTTGGGGTCCGACGTGGATTTAAATGGTCCGGGACCCGTCACACGATTTTCACAAAATCATAAAAAACTCATGATTTCGGGCATTTCTGACCGTTTTCGTGGGCTATAGCTCACGGTTTTTGAGTCCGACGTGGATTTAAATGGTCCGGGACCCGTCACACGATTACTACGAAATCAGAAAAAACTCGTGATTTCAGACATTTCTCGCCGTTTTTGTGGGCAATAGTCCACGGTTTTTTTGGTCCCGGGAAGATTTCAAAGCCCCGTGACCCCCGGTACACGACTCTAGTGGCATCGTAAAAACTCGCGATTTCGGGCATTTCTGGTCGTTTTCGTGGGCTATAGCACGCGGTTTTGGGGTCCGACGTGGATTTAAATGGTCCAGGACCCCGTCACACGATTTTTGTGAAATCATAAAAAACTCGTGATTTATGGTATTTCTGACCGTTTTCGTGGGCTATAGTCCACGGGTTTTGTGTCCCGGGAAGATTTCAAACCCCGTGACCCCTGGTACACGACTCTACTGACATATTAAAAACTCGCGATTTCGGTCATTTCTGGCCGTTTTCGTGTGCTATAACACACGGTTTTGGGGTCTGACGAGGGTTTAAATCGTCCGGGACCCCGTCACACGATTTTTTACGAATCATAAAAAACTCGTGATTTCAGACATTTCTAGCCGTTTTCGTGGGCTATAGTCTACGTTTTTGGGTCCGACGTGGGTTTAAATTGTCTGGGACCCCATCATACGATTTTTGTGAAATCATAAAAAAATCGTGATTTCATGCATATCTGGCCGTTTTCGTGTGCAATAGTCCACGGTTTTTTTGTCCCGGGAAGATTTCAAAGCCCCCGTGACCCCCTGTACACGACTCTAGTGGCATCGTAAAAACTCGCGATTTCGGGCATTTCTCGCCGTTTTCGTGGGCTATAGCACGCGATTTTGGGGTCTGAAGTGGATTTAAATGGTCCAGGACCCGTCACACGATTTTTGCGAAATCATAAAAAACTCGTGATTTTAGGCATTTCTGGCCATTTTCGTGTGCTATAGTCCACGGTGTTTGGGTCCCGGGAAGATTTCAAAGCACCGTGACACCGGTGCACGACTCTAGCGGCATCGTAAAAACTCGCGATTTCGGGCATTTTTGGCCGTTTTCGTGCGCTATAGCACACGGTTTTGGGGTCCGACGTGGATTTAAATGGTCTGGGACCCCGTCGCACGATTTTCACAAAATCATAACAAACTCATGATTTCGCGCATTTCTGGCCGTTTTCGTGGGCTATAGCTCACGGTTTTGGGGTCCGACGTGGATTTAAATGGTCCGGGACCCCGTCACACGATTTTTGCAAAATCATAAAAGACTCGTGATTTCTGGCATTTCGGGCCGTTTCCGTGGGCTATAGTCCACGGTTTTTGGGTCCCGGGAAGATTTCAAAGCCCCGTAACACCTGGTACTCAACTCTAGTGGCATCGTAAAAACTCGTAATTTCGGGCATTTCTGACTGTTTTCGTGGGCTATAGCACACGGTTTTGGGGTCCGACGTGGATTTAAATGTTCCGAGACCCCGTCACACGATTTTTGCGAGATCATACAAAACTCGTGATTTCAGGCATTTTTGGCCGTTTTCGTGGCTATAGTCCACTGTTTTTGGGTCCCGGGAAGATTTCAAAGCCCCGTGACCCCCGGTACAAGAGTCTAGTGGCATCGTAAAAACTCGCGATTTCAGGCATTTCTGGCCGTTTTCGTGGGCTATAGTACACGGATTATGGGTCCCGGGAAGATTTCAAAGCCCCC
Organism: Poa annua; assembly: GCA_026929855.1. Lineage (NCBI taxonomy): Eukaryota > Viridiplantae > Streptophyta > Magnoliopsida > Poales > Poaceae > Poa > Poa annua. The sequence goes on from CM049432.1 coordinate 87,973,396, forward strand.
GTGACCCTAGGTACAAAACTCTAGTGGCATCGTAAAAACTCACGATTTCGGGCATTTTTGGCCGTTTTCGTGTGCTATAGTACAATGTTTTAAGGTTCGGCGTGGATTTAAATGGTCCGGGACCCGTCACACAATTTTGACGAAATCATAAAAAACTCGTGATTTCAGGGCATTTCTAGCCATTTTCGTTGGCTATAGGATACGGTTTTGGGGTCCGACGTGTGTTTAAATGGTCCGGGACCCGTCACACGATTTCTCACAAAATCATAAAAAACTCGTGATTTCGGGCTTTTCTGACCGTTTTCGTGTGCTATAGCACACGGTTCTGGGGTCCGACGTGGATTTAAATGGTCCGGGACCCGTCACACGATTACTACGAAATCATAAAAAACTCGTGATTTCAGACATTTCCTCGCCGTTTTTGTGGGCAATAGTCCACGGTTTTTTTGGTCCCGGGAAGATTTCAAAGTCCCGTGACCCCCGGTACACGACTCTAGTGGCATCGTAAAAACTCGCGATTTCGGGCATTTCTGGCCGTTTTCGTGGGCTATAGCACGCGGTTTTGGGGTCCGACGTGGATTTTAAATGGTCCGGGACCCGTCACAACGATTTTTGCAAAATCATAAAAGACTCGTGATTTCAGGCATTTCTGGCCATTTTCGTGTGCTCTAGTCCACGGTGTTTGGGTCCCGGCAAGATTTCTAAGCACCGTGACACCCGGTGCACGACTCTAGTGCCATCGTAAAAAGTCGCAATTTCGGGCATTTCTGGCTGTCTTCGTGCGCTATAGCACACGGTTTTGGGGTCCGACGTGGATTTAAATGGTCCGGGACCCGTCACACACGATTTTCACAAAATCATAAAAAACTCATGATTTCGGGCATTTCTGACCGTTTTCGTGGGCTATAGCTCACGGTTTTTGAGTCCGACGTGGATTTAAATGGTCCCGGGACCCGTCACACGATTACTACGAAATCAGAAAAAACTCGTGATTTCAGACATTTCTCGCCGTTTTTGTGGGCAATAGTCCACGGTTTTTTTGGTCCCGGAAGATTTCAAAGCCCCGTGACCCCCGGTACACGACTCTAGTGGCATCGTAAAAACTCGCGATTTCGGGCATTTCTGGTCGTTTTCGTGGGCTATAGCACGCGGTTTTGGGGTCCGACGTGGATTTAAATGGTCCAGGACCCCGTCACACGATTTTTGTGAAATCATAAAAAACTCGTGATTTATGGTATTTCTGACCGTTTTCGTGGGCTATAGTCCACGGGTTTTGTGTCCCGGGAAGATTTCAAACCCCGTGACCCCTGGTACATGACTCTACTGACATATTAAAAAACTCGCGATTTCGGTCATTTCTGGCCGTTTTCGTGTGCTATAACACACGGTTTTGGGGTCTGACGAGGGTTTAAATCGTCCGGGACCCCGTCACACGATTTTTTACGAATCATAAAAAACTCGTGATTCAGACATTTCTAGCCGTTTTCGTGGGCTATAGTCTACGTTTTTGGGTCCGACGTGGGTTTAAATTGTCTGGGACCCCATCATACGATTTTTGTGAAATCATAAAAAATCGTGATTTCATGCATATCTGGCCGTTTTCGTGTGCAATAGTCCACGGTTTTTTGGTCCCGGGAAGATTTCAAAGCCCCGTTACCCCCTGTACACGACTCTAGTGGCATCGTAAAAACTCGCGATTTCGGGCATTTCTCGCCGTTTTCGTGGGTTATAGCACGCGATTTTGGGGTCTGAAGTGGATTTAAATGGTCCAGGACCCGTCACACGATTTTTGCGAAATCATAAAAAACTCGTGATTTTAGGCATTTCTGGCCATTTTCGTGTGCTATAGTCCACGGTGTTTGGGTCCCGGGAAGATTTCAAAGCACCGTGACACCCGGTGCACGACTCTAGCGGCATCGTAAAAACTCGCGATTTCGGGCATTTTTGGCCGTTTTCGTGCGCTATAGCACACGGTTTTGGGGTCCGACGTGGATTTAAATGGTCTGGGACCCCGTCGCACGATTTTCACAAAATCATAAAAAACTCATGATTTCGCGCATTTCTGGCCGTTTTCGTGGGCTATAGCTCACGGTTTTGGGCCCGACGTGGATTTAAATGGTCCGGGACCCCGTCACACGATTTTTGCAAAATCATAAAAGACTCGTGATTTCTGGCATTTCGGGCCGTTTCCGTGGGCTATAGTCCACGATTTTTGGGTCCCGGGAAGATTTCAAAGCCCCGTAACACCTGGTACACAACTCTAGTGGCATCGTAAAAACTCGTAATTTCGGGCATTTCTGACTGTTTTCGTGGGCTATAGCACACGGTTTTGGGGTCCGACGTGGATTTAAATGTTCCGAGACCCCGTCACACGATTTTTGCGAGATCATACAAAACTCGTGATTTCAGTCATTTTTGGCCGTTTTCGTGGCTATAGTCCACTGTTTTTGGGTCCCGGGAAGATTTCAAAGCCCCGTGACCCCCGGTACAAGAGTCTAGTGGCATCGTAAAAACTCGCGATTTCAGGCATTTCTGGCCGTTTTCGTGGGCTATAGTACACGGATTATGGGTCCCCGGGAAGATTTCAAAGCCCCGTGACCCTAGGTACAAAAACTCTAGTGGCATCGTAAAAACTCACCGATTTCGGGCATTTTTGGCCGTTTTCGTGTGCTATAGTACAATGTTTTAAGTTTCGGCGTGGATTTAAATGGTCCGGGACCCGTCACACAATTTTGACGAAATCATAAAAAACTCGTGATTTCAGGGCATTTCTGGCCATTTTCGTGGGCTATAGCACACGGTTTTGGGGTCCGACGTGTGTTTAAATGGTCCGGGACCCGTCACACGATTTTCACAAAATCATAAAAAACTCGTGATTTCGGGCTTTTCTGACCGTTTTCGTGTGCTATAGCACACGGTTCTGGGGTCCGACGTGGATTTAAATGGTCCGGGACCCGTCACACGATTACTACGAAATCATAAAAAACTCGTGATTTCAGACATTCTCTCGCCGTTTTTGTGGGCAATAGTCCCACGGTTTTTTTGGTCCCGGGAAGATTTCAAAGTCCCGTGACCCCCGGTACACGACTCTAGTGGCATCGTAAAAACTCGCGATTTCGGGCCGTTTTCGTGGGCTATAGCACGCGGTTTTGGGGTCCGACGTGGGATTTAAATGGTCCGGGACCCGTCACACGATTTTTGCAAAAATCATAAAAGACTCGTGATTTCAGGCATTTCTGGCCATTTTCGTGTGCTATAGTCCACGGTGTTTGGGTCCCGGCAAGATTTCTAAGCACCGTGACACCGCGTGCACGACTCTAGTGCCATCGTAAAAAGTCGCAATTTCGGGCATTTCTGGCTGTCTTCGTGCGCTATAGCATACGGTTTTGGGGTCCGACGTGGATTTAAATGGTCCGGGACCCGTCACACGATTTTCACAAAATCATAAAAAACTCATGATTTCGGGCATTTCTGACCGTTTTCGTGGGCTATAGCTCACGGTTTTGGAGTCCGACGTGGATTTAAATGGTCCGGGACCCGTCACACGATTATTACGAAATCAGAAAAAACTCGTGATTTCAGACATTTCTCGCCGTTTTTGTGGAAAATACTCCATGATTTTTTTGGTCCCGGGAAGATTTCAAAGCCCCGTGACCCCCGGTACACGACTCTAGTGGCATCGTAAAAACTCGCGATTTCGGTCATTTCTGGCCGTTTTCATGGGCTATAGCACGCGGTTTTGGGGTCCGAGGTGGATTTAAATGGTCCGGGACCCCGTCACACGATTTTTGCAAAATCATATAAGACTCGTGATTTCTGGCAATTTCTGGCCGTTTTCATGGGCTATAGCACACGGTTTTGGGGTCCGACGTGGATTTAAATGATCCGTGACCCTGTTACACGATTTTCACAAATCTGGCATTTCTCGCCGTATTCGTGGGCTATAGTCCACGGTTTTTGGGTCCCGGAAAGATTTCAAAGCCCCGTTACCCCCCGGTACAAGACTCCAGTGGCCTCGTAAATACTCGTGATTTCAGGCATTTCTGGCCGTTTTGTGGGCTATAGTCCACGGTTTTTGGGTCCCGGGAAGATTTCAAAACCCCATGACACTCGGTATAAGACTCTAGTGGCATCGTAAAAATCGCGATTTCCGGCATTTCTGGCCGTTTTCGTGTGCTATAGTACATTGCTTTAAGGTCCCTCGTCGATTTAAATGGTCTAGGACCCGTCACACGATTTTGACGAAATCATAAAAAACTCGTGATTTCGGGCATTTCTGACCATTTTCATGGGCTACAGCACACGGTTTTGGGGTCCAACATGGATTTAAATGATCCGGGACCCCGTCACACGATTTTTGCGAAATCATAAAAACTCATGATTTCAGACATTTGTGGCCGTTTTCTTGGGCTATAGTCCTCGATTTTTGGGTCCCGAGAAGATTTCAAAGCCCCGTGACCCCGGTACACGACTCTTGTGGCATCGTCAAACTCGCGATTTCGGGCATTTCTGGCCGTTTTCGTGGGCTATAGCACGCGGTTTTGGGGTCCGACGTGGATTTAAATGGTTCGGGACCCTGTCACAACGATTTTGTGAAATCATAAAAAACTCGTGATTTCAGGCATTTCTAGCCGTTTTCGTGGGGTTCACAGGTTTTTGGGTCCAGGGAATATTTGAAAGCCCCGTGACCCCCGGCACAAGACTCTAGTGGCATCGTAAAAACTCGCGATTTCAGTCATTTCCGGCCGTTTTCGTGGGCTATAGTCCATGGTTTTTGTGTCCCGGGAAGATTTCAAACCCCCCATGACCCCCGGTACACGACTCTAGTAGCAACGAAAAAACTCGCGATTTCAGGCATTTCTGGCCGTTATTGTGAGCTATAGTCCACGGTTTTTGGGTCCCGGGAAGATTTCAAAGCCCCGTGACCCCCGGTACATCGACTCTAGTGGCATCGTAAAAACTCGTGATTTCAAGCATTTCTGGCCGTTTTCGTGGGCTATAGTCCACGGTTTATGGGTCCCGGGAAGATTTCAAAGCTCCGTGACCCTAGGTACAAGATTCTAGTGGCATCATAAAAACTCGCGTTTTCGGGCATTTTTGGCCGTTTCGTGTGCTATGGTGCATTGTTTTAAGGTCCGGCGTGGATTTAAATGGTCCGGGACCCGTCACACGATTTTGAAAAAAATCATAAAAAACTCGAGAATTCGTGGGATATAGCATCTGGCCATTTTCGTGGGCTATAGCACACAGTTTTGGGTCCGACTTGGATTTAAATGGTCCGGGACGACGTCACACACGATTTTCACAAAATCTAAAAAACTTGTGATTTCGGGCATTTCTGGCCGTTTTCGTGGGCTATAGTACACGATTTCGGGGTCCGACGTGGATTTAAATGGGGTGGGACCCCGTCACTCGATTTTCACAGATTCGTAAAAAACTCGTGATTTCGGGCATTTCTGGCCGTTTTCGTGGGCTATAGTCCATAGGTTTTTGGGTCCCGGGAAGATTTTTCAAAGCCCCGTAACCCCTGGTACAAGACTCTAGTGGCATAGTAAAACACGCGATTTCGGGCATTTCTGGGCGTTTTCGTGTGCGATAGCACACGGTTTTGGGGTCCGACGTGGATTTAAATGGTCCGGGACCCGTCACACGATTACTACGAAATCATAAAAAACTCGTGATTTCAGACATTTCTCGCCGTTTTTGTGGGCAATAGTCCACGGTTTTTTTGGTCCCGGGAAGATTCAAAGCCCTGTGACCCCCGGTACACGACTCTAGTGGCATCGTAAAAACTCGCGATTTCGGGCATTTCTCGCCGTTTTCGTGGGCTATAGCACGCGATTTTGGGGTCTGAAGTGGATTTAAATGGTCCAGGACCCGTCACACGATTTTTTGCGAAATCATAAAAAAACTCGTGATTTTAGGCATTTCTGGCCATTTTCGTGTGCTATAGTCCACGGTGTTTGGGTCCCGGGAAGATTTCAAAGCACCGTGACACCCGGTGCACGACTCTAGCGGCATCGTAAAAACTCGCGATTTTCGGGCATTTTTGGCCGTTTTCGTGCGCTATAGCACACGGTTTTGGGGTCCGACGTGGATTTAAATGGTCTGGGACCCCGTCGCACGATTTCTCACAAAATCATAAAAAACTCCATGATTTCGCGCATTTCTGGCCGTTTTCCGTGGGCTATAGCTCACGGTTTTGGGGTCCGACGTGGATTTAAATGGTCCGGGACCCGTCGCACGATTACTACGAAATCATAAAAAACTTGTGATTTCAGACATTTCTCGCCGTTTTTGTGGGCAATAGTCCACGTTTTTTTTGGTCCCGCGAAGATTTCAAAGCCCCGTGACCCCCAGTACACGACTCTAGTGGCATCGTAAAAACTCGCGATTTCGGGCATTTCTGGCCGTTTTCGTGGGCTATAGCACGCGGTTTTGGGGTCGGACGTGGATTTAAATGGTCCGGGACCCCGTCACACACGATTTTTGCAAAATCATATAAGACTCGTGATTTCTGGCATTTCTGGCCGTTTTCATGGGCTATAGCACACGGTTTTGGGGTCCAACGTGAATTTAAATGGTCCGTGACCCTGTTACACGATTTTCACAAAATTTGGCATTTCTCGCCGTTTTCGTGGGCTATAGTCCACGGTTTTTGGGTCCCGGAAAGATTTCAAAGCCCCGTGACCCCCGGTACAAGACTCTAGTGGCATCTTAAATACTCGCGATTTCAGGCATTTCTGGCCGTTTTGTGGCTATAGTCCACGGTTTTTGGGTCCCGGGAAGATTTCAAAACCCCATGACTCTCGGTATAAGACTTTAGTGGCATCGTAAAAAATCGCGATTTCGGGAATTTCTGGCCGTTTTCGTGTGCTATAGTACATTGCTTTAAGGTCCCGCGTGGATTTAAATGGTCCAGGACCCGTCACACACGATTTTGACGAAATCATAAAAAACTCGTGATTTCGGGCATTTCTGACCATTTTCATGGGCTACAGCACACGGTTTTGGGGGTCCAACGTGGATTTAAATGGTCCGGGACCCCGTCACACGATTTTTGCAAAATCATATAAGACTCGTGATTTCTGGCATTTCTGGCCGTTTTCATGGGCTATAGCACACGGTTTTGGGGTCCGATGTGGATTTAAATGGTCCGTGACCCTGTTACACGATTTTCACAAAATTTGGCATTTCTCGCCGTTTTCGTGGGCTATAGTCCACGGTTTTTGGGTCCCGGAAAGATTTCAAAGCCCCGTAACCCCCGGTACAAGACTCCAGTGGCATCGTAAATACTCGCGATTTCAGGCATTTCTGGCCGTTTTGTGGGCTATAGTCCACGGTTTTTGGGTCCCGGGAAGATTTCAAAACCCCATGACCCCTCGGTATTAGACCTCTAGTGGCATCGTAAAAAATCGCGATTTCGGGCATTTCTGACCGTTTTCGGGTGCTATAGTACATTGCTTTAAGGTCCCGCGTGGATTTAAATTGTCCAGGGACCCGTCACACGATTTTGACGAAATCATAAAAAAACTCGTGATCTCGGGAATTTCTGACCATTTTCATGGGCTACAGCACACGGTTTTGGGGTCCAACGTGGATTTAAATGATCCGGGACCCCGTCACACGATTTTTGTGAAATCATAAAAAACTCATGATTTCAGACATTTGTGGCCGTTTTCTTGGGCTATAGTCCACGATTTTTGGGTCCCGAGAAGATTTCAAAGCCCCATGACCCCGGTACACGACTCTAGTGGCATCGTAAAAACTCGCGATTTCGGGCATTTCTGGCCGTTTTCGTGGGCTATAGCACGCGGTTTTGGGGTCCGACGTGGATTTAAATGGTTCGGGACCCCGTCACAACGATTTTTGTGAAATCATAAAAAACTCGTGATTTCAGGCATTTCTGGCCGTTTTCGTGGGGTTCACGGTTTTTGGGGTCCAGAGAATATTTGAAAGCCCCGTGACCCCCGGCACAAGACTCTAGTGTCATCGTAAAAACTCGCGATTTCAGTCATTTCCGGCCGTTTTCGTGGGCTATAGTCCATGGTTTTTTTTGTCTCGGGAAGATTTCAAACACCCATGACCCCCGGTACAACGACTCTAGTAGCAACGAAAAAACTCGCGATTTCAGGCATTTCTGGCCGTTATTGTGAGCTATAGTCCACGGTTTTTGGGTCCCGGGAAGATTACAAAGCCCCGTGACCCCCGGTACACGACTCTAGTGGCATCGTAAAAACTCGTGATTTCAAGCATTTCTGTCCGTTTTCGTGGCTATAGTCCCACGGTTTACGGGTCCCGGGAAGATTTCAAACCTCCGTGACCCTAGGTAAAAGATTCTAGTGGCATCATAAAAACTCGCGACTTTGGGCATTTTTGGCCGTTTCGTGTGCTATGGTACATTGTTTTAAGGTCCGGCGTGGATTTAAATGGTCCGGGACCCGTCACACGATTTCGAAAAAATCATAAAAAACTCGTGATTTCAGGGCATCTGGCCATTTTCGTGGGCTATAGCACACAGTTTTGGGGTCCGACTTGGATTTAAATGGTCCGGGACGACGTCACACACGATTTTCACAAAATCTAAAAACTTGTGATTTCGGGCATTTCTGGCCGTTTTCGTGGGCTATAGTACACGATTTTGGGGTCCGACGTGGATTTAAATGGTGTGGGAACCCGTCACTCGATTTTCACAGATTCGTAAAAAAACTCGTGATTTCGGGCATTTCTGGCCGTTTCGTGGGCTATAGCATACGGTTTTGGGGTCCGATGTGGATTTAAATGGTCCGGGACCCGTCACAACACGATTTTTGTGAAGTCATAAAAAACTCGTGATTTCAGACATTTCTGACCGTTTAACGTGGGCTATAGTCCATGGTTTTTGGGTCCCGGGAAGATTTTTCAAAGCCCCGTAACCCCCGGTACAAGACTCTAGTGGCATAGAAAAAACACGCGATTTCGGGCATTGCTGGGCGTTTTCGTGTGCTATAGCACACAGTTTTAGGGTCCGACGTGGATTTAAATGGTCCGGGACCCGTCACAACGATTACTACGAAATCATAAAAAACTCGTGATTTCAGAAATTTCTCGCCGTTTTTGTGGGCAATAGTCCACGGTTTTTTTGGTCCCGGGAAGATTTCAAAGCCCCGTGACCCCCGGTACACGACTCTAGTGGCATCGTAAAAACTCGCGATTTCGGGCATTTCTGGCCGTTTTCGTGGGCTATAGCACGCGGTTTTGGGGTCCGACGTGGATTTAAATGGTCTGTGACCCCGTTACACCGATTTTCACAAAATCTGGCATTTCTCACCATTTTCGTGGGCTATAGTCCACGGTTTTTGGGTCCCGAAAGATTTCAAAGCCCCGTGACCCCCCGGTACAAGACTCCAGTGGCATCGTAAATACTCGTGATTTCAGGCATTTCTGGCCGTTTTGTGGGCTATAGTCCACGGTTTTTGGGTCCCGGGAAGATTTCAAAACCCCATGACCCTCGGTATAAGACTCTAGTGGCATCGTAAAAATCGCGATTTCGGGCATTTCTGACCGTTTTCGTGTGCTATAGTACATTGCTTTAAGGTCCCGCATGGATTTAAATGGTCCAGGACCCGTCACACGATTTTGACGAAATCATAAAAAACTCGTGATTTCGGGCATTTCTGACCATTTTCATGGGCTACAGCACATGGTTTTGGGGTCCAACGTGGATTTAAATGATCCGGGACCCCGTCACAATACACGATTTTTGCGAAATCATAAAAAAACTCGTGATTTCAGGCATTTGTGGCCGTTTTCTTGGGCTATTGTCCATGATTTTTGGGTCCCGAGAAGATTTCAAAGCCCCATGACCCCGGTACACGACTCTAGTGGCATCGTAAAAACTCGCGATTTCGGGCATTTCTGGCCGTTTTCGTGGGCTATAGCACGCGGTTTTGGGGTCCGACGTGGATTTAAATGGTTCGGGACCCCGTCACACGATTTTTGCGAAATCATAAAAAACTCGTGATTTCAGGCATTTCTGGCCGTTTTCGTGGGGTTCACGGTTTTTGGGTCAGGGAATATTTGAAAGCCCCGTGACCCCCGGCACAAGACTCTAGTGGCATCGTAAAAACTCGCGATTTCAGCCATTTTCGGCCGTTTTCGTGGCTTTAGTCCATGGTTTTTGTGTCCCGGGAAGATTTCAAACCCCCATGACCCCCGGTACACGACTCTAGTAGCAACGAAAAAAACTCGCGATTTCAGCCATTTCTGGCCGTTATTGTGGGTTATAGTCCACGGTTTTTGGGTCCCGGGAAGATTTCAAAGCCCCGTGACCCCCGGTACACGACTCTAGTGGCATCGTAAAAACTCGTGATTTCAAGCATTTCTGGCCGTTTTCGTGGGCTATAGTCCACGGTTTATGGGTCCCGGGAAGATTTCAAAGCTCCGTGACCTAGGTACAAGATTCTAGTGTCATCATAAAAACTCGTGATTTCGGGCATTTTTGGCCGTTTCGTGTGCTATGGTACATTGTTTTAAGGTCCGGCGTGGATTTAATGGTCCGGGACCCCTCACACGATTTTGAAAAAATCATTAAAAACTCATGATTTCAGGGCATCTGGCCATTTTCGTGGGCTATAGCACACAGTTTTGGGGGTCCGACTTGGATTTAAATGGTCCGGGACGACGTCACACGATTTTCACAAAATCTAAAAAACTTGTGATTTCGGGCATTTCTGGCCGTTTTCGTGGGCTATAGTACACGATTTCGGGGTCCGACGTGGATTTAAATGGGGTGGGTCCCCGTCACTCGATTTTCACAGATTCGTAAAAAACTCGTGATTTCGGGCATTTCTGGCCGTTTTCGTGGGCTATAGCATACGGTTTTGGGGTCCGGTGTGGATTTAAATGGTTCGGGACCCGTCACACGATTTTTGCAAAGTCATAAAAACTCGTGATTTCAGCCATTTTCTGACCATTTTCGTGGGCTATAGTCCATGGTTTTTGGGTCCCGGGAAGATTTTTCAAAGCCCCGTAACCCCTAGTACAAGACTCTAGTGGCATAGTAAAACACGCGATTTCGGGCATTTCTGGGCGTTTTCGTGTGCTATAGTCCACGGTGTTTGGGTCCCGGCAAGATTTCTAAGCACCGTGACACCCGGTTCACGACTCTAGTGGCATCTTAAAAACTCGCGATTTCGGGCATTTCTGGCAGTTTTCGTGCGCTATGGCACACGGTTTTGGGGTCCGACGTGGATTGAAATGGTCCGGGACCCGTCACACGATTTTCACAAAATCATAAAAAACTCCTGATTTCGGGCCTTTCTGACCGTTTTCGTGGGCTATAGCTCACGGTTTTGGAGTCCGACGTGGATTTAAATGGTCCGGGACCCGTCACACGATTACTGCGAAATCATAAAAAACTCGTGATTTCAGACATTTCTCGCCGTTTTTGTGGGCAATAGTCCACGGTTTTTTTTGGTCCCAGGAAGATTTCAAAGCCCTGTGACCCCCGGTACACGACTCTAGTGGCATCGTAAAAACCCGCGATTTCGGGCATTTCTGGCCGTTTTCGTGGACTATAGCACGTGGTTTTGGGGTCCGACGTGGATTTAAATGGTCCGGGACCCCGTCACACGATTTTTGCAAAATCATGTAAGACTCGTGATTTCTGGCATTTCTGGCCGTTTTCATGGGCTATAGCACACGGTTTTGGGGTCCGACGTGGATTTAAATGGTCTGTGACCCTGTTACACGATTTTCACAAAATCTGGCATTTCTCGCCGTTTTCGTGGGCTATAGTCCACGGTTTTTGGGTCCCGGAAAGATTTCAAAGCCCCGTGAACCCGGTACAAGACTCCAGTGGCATCGTAAATACTCGCGATTTCAGGCATTTCTGGCCGTTTTGTGGGCTATAGTCCACGGTTTTTGGGTCCCGGGAAGATTTCAAAACCCCATGACTCTCGGTATAAGACTCTAGTGGCATCGTAAAAAATCGCGATTTCGGGCATTTCTGGCCGTTTTCGTGTGCTATAGTACATTGCTTTAAGGTCCCGCGTGGATTTAAATGGTCCAGGACCCGTCACACGATTTTGACGAAATCATATAAAAACTCGTGATTTCGGGCATTTCTGACCATTTTCATGGGCTACAGCACACGGTTTTGGGGTCCAACGTGGATTTAAATGATCCGGGACCCCCGTCACCACGATTTTTGCGAAATCATAAAAAACTCATGATTTCAGGCATTTGTGGCCGTTTTCTTGGGCTATAGTCCACGATTTTTGGGTCCCGAGAAGATTTCAAAGCCTCGTAACCCCGGTACACGACTCTAGTGGCATCGTAAAAACTCGCGATTTCGGGCATTTCTGGCTGTTTTCGTGGGCTATAGCACACGGTTTTGGGGGTCCGACGTGGATTTAAATGATTCGGGACACCGTCACACGATTTTTGTGAAATCATAAAAAACTCGTGATTTCAGGCATTTCTGGCCGTTTTCGTGGGGTTCACGGTTTTTGGGTCCAGGGAATATTTGAAAGCCCCGTGACCCCCGGCACAAGACTCTAGTGGCATCGTAAAAACTCGCGATTTCAGCCATTTTCGGCCGTTTTCGTGGGCTTTAGTCCATGGTTTTTGTGTCCCGGGAAGATTTCAAACCCCCATGACCCCCGGTACACGACTCTAGTAGCAACGAAAAAACTCGCGATTTCAGCCATTTCTGGCCGTTATTGTGGGTTATAGTCCACGGTTTTTGGGTCCCGGGAAGATTTCAAAGCCCCGTGACCCCCGGTACACGACTCTAGTGGCATCGTAAAAACTCGTGATTTCAAGCATTTCTGGCCGTTTTCGTGGGCTATAGTCCACGGTTTATGGGTCCCGGGAAGATTTCAAAGCTCCGTGACCCTAGGTACAAGATTCTAGTGGCATAGTAAAACACGCGATTTCGGGCATTTCTGGGCGTTTTCGTGTGCGATAGCACACGGTTTTGGGGTCCGACGTGGATTTAAATGGTCCGGGACCCGTCACACGATTACTACGAAATCATAAAAAACTCGTGATTTCAGACATTTCTCGCCGTTTTTTGTGGGCAATAGTCCACGGTTTTTTTGGTCCCGGGAAGATTTCAAAGCCCTGTGACCCCCCGGTACACGACTCTAGTGGCATCGTAAAAACTCGCGATTTCGGGCATTTCTCGCCGTTTTCGTGGGCTATAGCACGCGATTTTGGGGTCTGAAGTGGATTTAAATGGTCCAGGACCCGTCACACGATTTTTGCGAAATCATAAAAAACTCGTGATTTTAGGCATTTCTGGCCATTTTCGTGTGCTATAGTCCACGGTGTTTGGGTCCCGGGAAGATTTCAAAGCACCGTGACACCCGGTGCACGACTCTAGCGGCATCGTAAAAAACTCGCGATTTCGGGCATTTTTGGCCGTTTTCGTGCGCTATAGCACACGGTTTTGGGGTTTGACGTGGATTTAAATGGTCTGGGACCCCGTCGCACGATTTTCACAAAATCATAAAAAACTCATGATTTCGCGCATTTCTGGCCGTTTTCGTGGGCTATAGCTCACGGTTTTGGGGTCCGACGTGGATTTAAATGGTCCGGGACCCGTCGCTTTTTGTGGGCAATAGTCCACGTTTTTTTGGTCCCGCGAAGATTTCAAAGCCCCGTGACCCCCAGTACACGACTCTAGTGGCATCGTAAAAACTCGCGATTTCGGGCATTTCTGGCCGTTTTCGTGGGCTATAGCACGCGGTTTTGGGGTCGGACGTGGATTTAAATGGTCCGGGACCCCGTCACACGATTTTTGCAAAATCATATAAAACTCGCGATTTCGGGCATTTCTGGCCGTTTTCGTGGGCTATAGCACGCGGTTTTGGGGTCCGACGTGGATTTAAATGGTCCGTGACCCCGTTACACGATTTTCACAAAATCTGGCATTTCTCACCGTTTTCTTGGTCTATGTCCACGGTTTTTGGGTCCCGGAAAGATTTCAAAGCCCCGTGACCCCCGGTACAAGACTCCAGTGGCATCGTAAATACTCGTGATTTCAGGCATTTCTGGCCGTTTTGTGGGCTATAGTCCACGGTTTTTGGGTCCCGGGAAGATTTCAAAACCCCATGACCCTCGGTATAAGACTCTAGTGGCATCGTAAAAAATCGCGATTTCGGGCATTTCTGACCGTTTTCGTGTGCTATAGTACATTGCTTTAAGGTCCCGCATGGATTTAAATGGTCCAGGACCCCTCACACGATTTTGACGAAATCATAAAAAACTCGTGATTTCGGGCATTTCTGACCATTTTCATGGGCTACAGCGCATGGTTTTGGGGTCCAACGTGGATTTAAATGATCCGGGACCCCGTCACACGATTTTTGCGAAATCATAAAAAACTCGTGATTTCAGGCATTTGTGGCCGTTTTCTTGGGCTATTGTCCATGATTTTTGGGTCCCGAGAAGATTTCAAAGCCCCATGACCCCGGTACACGACTCTAGTGGCATCGTAAAAACTCGCGATTTCGGGCATTTCTGGCCGTTTTCGTGGGCTATAGCACGCGGTTTTGGGGTCCGACGTGGATTTAAATGGTTCGGGACCCCGTCACACGATTTTTGCGAAATCATAAAAAACTCGTGATTTCAGGCATTTCTGGCCGTTTTCGTGGGGTTCACGGTTTTTGGGTCCAGGGAATATTTGAAAGCCCCGTGACCCCCGGCACAAGACTCTAGTGGCATCGTAAAAACTCGCGATTTCAGCCATTTTCGGCCGTTTTCGTGGGCTTTAGTCCATGGTTTTTGTGTCCCGGGAAGATTTCAAACCCCCATGACCCCCGGTACACGACTCTAGTAGCAACGAAAAAACTCGCGATTTCAGCCATTTCTGGCCGTTATTGTGGGTTATAGTCCACGGTTTTTGGGTCCCGGGAAGATTTCAAAGCCCCGTGACCCCCGGTACACGACTCTAGTGGCATCGTAAAAACTCGTGATTTCAAGCATTTCTGGCCGTTTTCGTGGGCTATAGTCCACGGTTTATGGGTCCCGGGAAGATTTCAAAGCTCCGTGACCCTAGGTACAAGATTCTAGTGGCATCATAAAAACTCGCGATTTCGGGCATTTTTGGCCGTTTCGTGTGCTATGGTACATTGTTTTAAGGTCCGGCGTGGATTTTAATGGTCCGGGACCCCTCACACGATTTTGAAAAAATCATTAAAAACTCATGATTTCAGGGCATCTGGCCATTTTCGTGGGCTATAGCACACAGTTTTGGGGTCCGACTTGGATTTAAATGGTCCGGGACGACGTCACACGATTTTCACAAAATCTAAAAAACTTGTGATTTCGGGCATTTCTGGCCGTTTTCGTGGGCTATAGTACACGATTTCGGGGTCCGACGTGGATTTAAATGGGGTGGGTCCCCGTCACTCGATTTTCACAGATTCGTAAAAAACTCGTGATTTCGGGCATTTCTGGCCGTTTTCGTGGGCTATAGCATACGGTTTTGGGGTCCGGTGTGGATTTAAATGGTTCGGGACCCGTCACACGATTTTTGCAAAGTCATAAAAACTCGTGATTTCAGCCATTTCTGACCATTTTCGTGGGCTATAGTCCATGGTTTTTGGGTCCCGGGAAGATTTTTCAAAGCCCCGTAACCCCTAGTACAAGACTCTAGTGGCATAGTAAAACACGCGATTTCGGGCATTTCTGGGCGTTTTCGTGTGCTATAGTCCACGGTGTTTGGGTCCAGGCAAGATTTCTAAGCACCGTGACACCCGGTTCACGACTCTAGTGGCATCTTAAAAACTCGCGATTTCGGGCATTTCTGGCAGTTTTCGTGCGCTATAGCACACGGTTTTGGGGTCCGACGTGGATTGAAATGGTCCGGGACCCGTCACACGATTTTCACAAAATCATAAAAAACTCCTGATTTCGGGCCTTTCTGACCGTTTTCGTGGGCTATAGCTCACGGTTTTGGAGTCCGACGTGGATTTAAATGGTCCGGGACCCGTCACACGATTACTGCGAAATCATAAAAAACTCGTGATTTCAGACATTTCTCGCCGTTTTTGTGGGCAATAGTCCACGGTTTTTTTGGTCCCAGGAAGATTTCAAAGCCCTGTGACCCCCGGTACACGACTCTAGTGGCATCGTAAAAACCCGCGATTTCGGGCATTTCTGGCCGTTTTCGTGGACTATAGCACGTGGTTTTGGGGTCCGACGTGGATTTAAATGGTCCGGGACCCCGTCACACGATTTTTGCAAAATCATGTAAGACTCGTGATTTCTGGCATTTCTGGCCGTTTTCATGGGCTATAGCACACGGTTTTGGGGTCCGACGTGGATTTAAATGGTCTGTGACCCTGTTACACGATTTTCACAAAATCTGGCATTTCTCGCCGTTTTCGTGGGCTATAGTCCACGGTTTTTGGGTCCCGGAAAGATTTCAAAGCCCCGTGAACCCCGGTACAAGACTCCAGTGGCATCGTAAATACTCGCGATTTCAGGCATTTCTGGCCGTTTTGTGGGCTATAGTCCACGGTTTTTGGGTCCCGGGAAGATTTCAAAACCCCATGACTCTCGGTATAAGACTCTAGTGGCATCGTAAAAAATCGCGATTTCGGGCATTTCTGGCCGTTTTCGTGTGCTATAGTACATTGCTTTAAGGTCCCGCGTGGATTTAAATGGTCCAGGACCCGTCACACGATTTTGACGAAATCATAAAAAACTCGTGATTTCGGGCATTTCTGACCATTTTCATGGGCTACAGCACACGGTTTTGGGGTCCAACGTGGATTTAAATGATCCGGGACCCCGTCACACGATTTTTGCGAAATCATAAAAAACTCATGATTTCAGGCATTTGTGGCCGTTTTCTTGGGCTATAGTCCACGATTTTTGGGTCCCGAGAAGATTTCAAAGCCTCGTAACCCCGGTACACGACTCTAGTGGCATCGTAAAAACTCGCGATTTCGGGCATTTCTGGCCGTTTTCGTGGGCTATAGCACACGGTTTTGGGGTCCGACGTGGATTTAAATGATTCGGGACACCGTCACACGATTTTTGTGAAATCATAAAAAACTCGTGATTTCAGGCATTTCTGGCCGTTTTCGTGGGGTTCACGAATTTTGGGTCCAGGGAATATTTGAAAGCCCCGTGACCCCCGGCACAAGACTCTAGTGGCATCGTAAAAACTCGCGATTTCAGTCATTTCCGGCCGTTTTCGTGGGCTATAGTCCATGGTTTTTGTGTCCCGGGAAGATTTCAAACCCCCATGACCCCCGGTACACGACTCTAGTAGCAACGGAAAAACTCGTGATTTCAGCCATTTCTGGCCGTTATTGTGGGCTATAGTCCACGGTTTTTGGGTCCCGGGAAGATTTCAAAGCCCCGTGACCCCCGGTACACGACTCTAGTGGCATCGTAAAAACTCGTGATTTCAATCATTTCTGGCCGTTTTCGTGGGCTATAGTCCCCGGTTTATGGGTCCCGGGAAGATTTCAAAGCTCCGTGACCCTAGGTACAAGATTCTAGTGGCATCATAAAAACTCGCGATTTCGGGCATTTTTGGCCGTTTCGTGTGCTATGGTACATTGTTTTAAGGTCCGGCGTGGATTTAAATGGTCCGGGACCCGTCACACGATTTTGAAAAAATCATAAAAAAACTCGTGATTTCAAGCATTTCTGGCCGTTTTCGTGGGCTATAGTACACGATTTTGGGGTCCGACGTGGATTTAAATGGGGTGGGACCCCGTCACTCGATTTTCACAGATTCGTAATTTCTGGCCGTTTTCGTGGGCTATAGCATACAGTTTTGGGATCCGACGTGAGTTTAAATGGTCTCGGACCCCATCACACGATTTTTTTGAAATCATAAAAAACTCGCGATTTCAGACATTTCTGGCCGTTTTTGTGGGCTATAGTCCACGGTTTTTGGGTCCCGGGAAGATTTCAAAGCCCATGACCCCCGGTACACGACTCCAGTGACATCGGAAAAACTCGCGATTTCGGGCATTTCGGGCCGTTTTCGTGGGCTATAGCACGCTGTATTGGGGTCTGATGTGGATTTAAATGGTATGTGACCCCGTCACACGATTTTTGCGAAATCATAAAAAACTTATGATTTCAGGCATTTCTGGCCGTTTTCGTGGGCTATAGCACGCGGTTTTGTGGTCTGCCGTGGATTTAAATGGTCCGGGACCCCGTCACACGATTTTTGCGAAATCATAAAAAACTCATGATTTCAGGCATTTCTGACCGTTTTCGTAGGCTATAGTCCATGGTTTTTGGGTCCCGGGAAGATTTCAAAGCCCCATGACCCCCGGTACACGACTTTAGTGGCATCGTAAAAACTCGTGATTTTAGGCATTTCTGACCGTTTTCGTGAGCTATAGCACACGGTTTTAGGGTCCAACGTGGATTTAAATGGTCCGGGACCCGTCACACGATTACTACGAAATAATAAAAATACTCTTGATTTCAGACATTTCTCGCCGTTTTTGTGGGCAATGGTCCCGGGAAGATTTCAAAGACCTGTGACCCCCGGTACACGACTCTAGTGGCATCGTAAAAACTCGCGATTGCGGGCATTTCTGGCCGGTTTCGTGGGCTATAGCACGCGCTTTTGGGGTCCGACGTGGATTTAAATGGTCCGGGACCCCGTAACACGATTTTTTTGAAGTCATAAAAAACTCGTGATTTCTAGCATTTCTGACCGTTTTCGTGGGCTATAGTCCACGGTTTTTGGGTCCCGGGAAGATTTCAAAGCCCCATGACCCCCGGAACACGACTCTAGTGGCATCGTAAAAACTCGCGATCTCGGGCATTTCGGGTCGTTTTCGTGGGCTATAGCACGCGGTATTGGGGTCTGACGTGGATTTAAATGGTCCGGAACCCCGTCACACGATTTTTGCGAAATCATAAAAAACTTATGATTTCAGGCATTTCTGGCCGTTTTCGTGGGCTATAGCACGCGGTTTTGGGGTCTGTCGTGGATTTAAATTGTCCGGGACCCCGTCACACGATATTTGCAAAATCATAAAAAACTCATGATTTTAGGCATTTCTGGCCGTTTACGTGGGCTATAGTCCATGGTTTTTGGGTCCCGGGAAGATTTCAAGGCCCCGTGAACCCCGGTACACGACTCTAGTGGCATCGTAAAAAATCGCGATTTCGGGCATTTCTGGCCGTTTTTGTGTGCTATAGTCCACGGTTTTTGGGTCCCGGGAAGATTTCAAAGCCCCGTGACCCTCGGTACAAGACTCTAGTGGCATCGTAAAAAATCACGATTTCGGGCACTTCTGGCCGTTTTCGTGTGCTATAGTACACTGTTTGAAGGTCCCGCGTGGATAAAAATGGTCCAGGACCCGTCACACGATTTTGACGGAATCATAAAAAACTCGTGATTTCGGGCATTTCTGACCATTTTCATGGGCTATAGCACACGGTTTTGGGGTCCGACGTGGATTTAAATGGACCGGGACCCGTTACACGATTTTCACAAAATCATAAAAACTCGTGATTTCGGGCAATTCTGACCGTTTTCGTGGGCTATAGTCCATGGTTTTTGGGTCCTGGGAGATTTCAAAGCCCCGTGACCCCTGGTACACAACTCTTCTGACATCGTAAAAACTCGCGATTTCGGTCATTTCTGGCCGTTTTCGTGTGCTATAGCACACGGTTTAGGGGTCCGACGAGGATTTAAATGGTCTGGGACCCCGTCACACACGATTTTTGCGAAATCATAAAAAACTCGTGACTTCAGGCATTTCTGGCCGTTTTCGTGGGGTTCACGGTTTTTGGGTCCAGGGAATATTTGAAAGCCCCGTGACCCCGGCACAAGACTCTCGTGGCATCGTAAAAACTCGCGATTTCAGTCATTTCTGGCCGTTTTCGTGGGCTATAGTCCACGGTTTATGGGTCCCGGGAAGATTTCTGGCCATTTTCGTGGGCTATACCACACAGTTTTGGGGTCCGACGTGGATTTCAATGGTCCGGGACCCCGTCACACGATTTTCACAAAATCATAAAAAACTCGTGATTTCGGGCATTTCTGACCGTTTTCGTGGGCTATAACACAAGGTTTTGGGGTCCGGCGTGGATTTAAATGGTCCGGGACCCGTCACACGATTTTGACGAAATCATAAAAAACTCGTGATTTCAGGCATTTCTGACCATTTTCGTGGGCTATACCACACGTTTTGGGGTCCGACGTGGATTTAAATGGTCTGGGACCCCGTCACACGATTTTCACACAATCATAAAAAACTCGTGATTTCAGGCATTTCTGACCGTTTTCGTGGGCTATAGTAGACGGTTTTGGGGTCCGACATGGATTTAAATGGTCTGGGACCCGTCACACGATTTTCACACAATCATAAAAAACTCGTGATTTCAGGCATTTCTGACCGTTTTCGTGGGCTATAGCACACGGTGTTGGGGTCCGACGTGGATTTAAATGGTCCGGGACCCGTCACAAGATTACTACGAAATCATAAAAACTCATGATTTCAGACATTTCTCGCCGTTTTTGTGGGCAATAGTCCACGGTTTTTTGGTCCCGGGAAGATTTCAAAGACCCGTGACCCCTGGTACACGACTCTAGTGGCATCGTAAAAACTCGCGATTTCGGGCATTTCTTGCCGTTTACGTGGGCTATAGCACGCGGTTTTGGGGTCCGACGTGGATTTAAATGGTCCGGGACCACGTCACACGATTTTTGCAAAAATCATAAAAGACTCGTGATTTCTGGCATTTCTGGCCGTTTTCATGGGCTATAGCACACGGTTTTGCGGTCCGGCGTGGATTTAAATGGTTCGGGACCCCGTCACACGATTTTCACAAAATCTGGCATTTCTGGCCGTTTTCGTGGGCTATAGTCCACGGTTTTTGGGTCCCGGGAAGATTTAAAAGCCCCGTGACCCCCGGTACAAAACTCTAGTGGCATCGTAAAAACTCGCGATTTCAGACATTTCTGGCTGTTTTCGTGGGCTATAGTCTACGGTTTATGGGTCCCGGGAAGATTTCAAAGCACTGTGACCCTAGGTACAAGACTATAGTGGCATCGTAAAAACTCGCGATTTCGGACATTTTTGGCCGTTTTCGTGTGCTATAGTACACTGTTTTAAGATCCGGCGTGGATTTAAATTGTTTGGGACCCGTCACACGATTTTAACGAAATCATTAAAAACTCGTGATTTCAGGGCATTTCTGGCAATTTTCGTGGGCTATAGCACGCGGTTGTGGGGTCTGATGTGGATTTAAATGGTCCGGGACCCCGTCACACGATTTTTGCGAAATCATAAAGAACTCGTGATTTCAGGCATTTCCGGCCGTCTTCGTGGGATATAGTCCACGGTTTTTTGGTCCCGGAAAGATTTCAAAGCCCCGTGACCCCCGGTACAAGACACTTGTGGCATCGTAAATACTCGCGATTTCCGCATTTCTAGCCGTTTTGTGGGCTATAGTCTACGATTTTTGGGTTCCGGGAAGATTTCAAAGCCCCATGACCCTCGATATAAGACTCTAGTGGCATCGTAAAAACTCGCGATTTCGGGCATTTCTGGCCGTTTTCGTGTGCTATAGTACACTTTTTTAAAGTCCGGCGTGGATTTAAATGGTTCAGGACCCGTCACAAGATTTTGACGAAATCATAAAAAACTCGTGATTTTTAAAGGGCATTTCTGGCCATTTTCGTGGGCTATGGCACACGCTTTTGGTGTCCGACGTGGATTTAAATGATCCGGGACCCTGTCACACGATTTTTGCGAAATCATAAAAAACTCGTGATTTCAGGCATTTCTGGCCTTTTTTGTCGACTATAGTCCATGCTTTTTGTGTCCTGGGAAGATTTCAAAGCCCCGTGACCCCCGGTACATGACTCAAGTGGCATCGTATAAACTCGCGATTTCGGGCATTTCTGGCTGTTTTCGTGGGCTATTGCACACGGATTTGGGGTCCGACGTGGATTTAAAATGTCTGGGACCCCGTCACACGAATCGAAATCATAAAAAAAACTCGTGATTTCAGGCATTTGTGGCCGTTTTCTTGGTCTATGTCCATGATTTTTGGGTCCCGGGAAGATTTCAAAGCCCCGTGACCCCCGGTACACGACTGTAGTGGCATTCGTAAAAACTCACGATTTCGGGCATTTCTGGCCGTTTTCGTGTGCTATAGCACACGGTTTTGGGGTCCGACGTGGATTTAAATGGTCCGGGACCCGTCACACAATTTTCACGAAATCATAAAAAACTCGTGATTTCAGGCTTTTCTAGCCGTTTACGTGGGCTATAGCACACAGTTTTGGGGTCTGACGTGGATTTAAATGGTCTGGGACCCCGTCACACGATTTTTGAGAAATCATAAAAAACTCGTGATTTCAGACATTTCTGGCCGTTATTGTGAGCTATAGTCCACGGTTTTTGGGTCCCGGGAAGATTTCAAAGCCCCGTGACCCTCGTACACGACTATAGTGGCATCGTAACAACTTGCAATTTCGGGCATTTCTAGCCGTTTTCGTGGGCTATAGCACGCGGTTTTGGGGTCCGACGTGGATTTAAATGGTCTGGGACTCCGTCACACGTTTTTTGTGAAATCATAAAAAACTCGTGATTTCATGCATTTGTGGCTGTTTTCGTGGGCTATAGTCCATGGTTTTTGGGTCCCGGGAATATTTCAAAGCCCCATGACCCCAGGTACACGACTCTAGTGGCATCGTAAAAACTCATGATTTCGGGCATTTCTGGCCGTTTCGTGGGCTATAGCACGCGGTTTTGGGGTCTGACGTGGATTTAAATGGTCTGGGACCCCGTCACATGATTTTTGCGAAATCATAAAAACTCTTGATTTCAGGCATTTCTGGCCGTTTTCGTGGGCTATAGTCCACGATTTTTGGACCCCGGGGAGATTTTAAAGCCCCGTGACCCTCGGTAAATGAATCTAGTGGCATCGTAAAAACTCGCGATTTCAGGCATTTCTGGCCGTTTTCGTGGGCTATAGTCCATGGTTTTTGGGTCCCGGGAAGATTTCAAAGCCCCATGACCCCCGGTACACGACCCTAGTGGCATCGTAAAAACTCGTGATTTCGGGCATTTCGGGCCGTTTTCGTGGGCTATAGCACGCGGTTTTGGGGTCTGACGTGGATTTAAATGGCCCGGGACCCCGTCACACGATTTTTGTGAAATCATAAAAAACTTATAATTTCAGGCATTTCTGGTCGTTTTCGTGGGCTATAGCACGCGGATTTGGGGTCTGACATGGATTTAAATGGTCCGCGACCCCGTCACACGATTTTTGCGAAATCATAAAAAACTCATGATTTCATGCATTTCTGGCCGTTTTCGTGGGCTATAGTCCATGGTTTTTGGGTCCCGGGAAGATTTCAAAGCCCCGTGACCCCGGTACACGACTCCAGTGGCATCGTAAAAACTCGCGATTTCAGGCATTTCTGGCCGTTTTTGTGGGCTATAGTCCACGGTTTTTGGGTCCCGGGAAGATTTCAAAGCCCCGTGACCGTCGGTACAAGACTCTAGTGGCATCGTAAAAAATCGCGATTTCGGGCATTTCTGGCCGTTTTCGTGTGCTATAGTACACTGTTTTAAGGTCCCGCGTGGATTTAAATTGTCCAGGACCCATCACACGATTTTGACGAAATCATAAAAAACTCGTGATTTCGTGCATTTCTGACCATTTTCATGGGCTATAACACACGGTTTTGGGGTCCGAAGTGGATTTATATGGTCTGGAACCCCGTTACACGATTTTCACAAAATCATAAAACACTCGTGATTTCGGGCAATTCTGACCGTTTCCGTGGGCTATAGTCCATGGTTTTTGGGTCCCGGGAAAAATTTTCAAAGCCCCATGACCCCGGTACACGACTCTAGTGGCATCGTAAAAACTCGCGATTTTGGGCATTTCTGGCCGTTTTCGTGGACTATAGCACGCGGTTTTGGGGTCTGGCGTGGATTTAAATGGTCCGGGACCCCGTCACATATTTTTTGCGAATTCAAAAAAACTCGTGATTTCAGGCATTTCTGGCCGTTTTCGTGGACTAGTCCATGGTTTTTGGGTCCTGGAAAGATTTGAAAGCCCCGTGACCCCCGGTACACGACTCTAGTGGCATCGTAAAAACTCGTGATTTCGGACATTTCTGGCCGTTTTCGTGGGCTATAGCACATGGTTTTGGGGTCCGACGTGGATTTAAATGGTCCGGGACCCCGTCACACGATTTTTGCAAAATCATAAAAAACTCGTGATTTCAGGCATTTCTGGCTGTTTTCGTGTGCTATAGTCCACGGTTTTTGAGTCCCGGGAAGATTTCAAAGCCCTGTGACCCCCGGTACAAGACTCTAGTGGCATCGTAAATACTCGTGATTTTAGACATTTCTTGCCTTTTTCGTGGGCTATAGTCCACGGTTTTTGGATCACGGGAAGATTTCAAAGCCCCGTGACCCTCGGTACAGGACTCTAGTGGCATCATAAAAATTCGCCATTTTGGGCATTTCTGGCCATTTTCGTGTGCTATAGTATACTGTTTTAAGGTCATGTGTGGATTTAAATGGTTCGGGACCCGTCACACGATTTTGATGAGATCATAAAAAACTCGTGAATTCAGGACATTTCTGGCCATTTCCGTGGGCTATAGCACACGGTTTTGGTGTCCGACGTGGATTTAAATGGTCCGGGACCCCGTCACACGATTTTTGCGAAATCATAAAAAAAATCGTGATTTCAGACATTTCTGGCTGTTTTCGTGGGCTATAGTCCATGATTTTTGGGTACCGGGAAGATTTCAAAACCCCGTGACCCCCGGTACACGACTCTAGTGGCATCGTAAAAACTCACGATTTCGGGCATTTCTGGCTGTTTTCGTGGGCTATAGCACACGGTTTTAGGGTCCGACGTGGATTTAAATGGTCCTGGACCAAGTCTCACGATTTTTGCGAAAAAATAAAAAAAAACTCGTAATTTAAGGCATTTATGGCCGTTTTCTTGGGCTATAGTCCAAGATTTTGGGTCCCGGGAAGATTTCAAAACCCCGTGACCCCCAGTACACGACTCTAGTGGCATCGTAAAAACTCGCGATTTCGGGCATTTCTGGACGTTTTCGTGTGCTATAGCACACGGTTTTGGGGTTCGACGTGGATTTAAATGGTCCGGGACCCGGCACACGATTTTCACGAAATCATTAAAACCTCGTGATTTTGGGCATTTCTGGCCGTTTTCATGGGGTATAGCACACAGTTTTGGGGTCCGACGTGGATATAAATGGTCTGGGACCCCGTCACACGATTTTTAAGAAATCATTAAAAACTCGTGATTTCAGACATTTCTGGCCGTTATCGTGGGCTATAGTCCATGGTTTTGGGGTCCCGGGAAGATTTCAAAGCCCCGTGACCCCGTACACGACTCTAGTGGCATCGTAAAAACTCGCAATTTCGGGCATTTCTGGCCGTTTTCGTGGGCTATAGCACGCGGTTTTGGGGTCCCACGTGGATTTAAATAGTCTGGGACCCCGTCACACGATTTTTGCAAAATCATAAAAAACTCGTGATTTCAGGCATTTCTGGCCGTTTTTGTGGGCTATAGTCCACGGTTTTTGGGTCCCGGGAAGATTTCAAAGCCTCGTGACCCCCGGTACACGACTCTAGTGGCATCGTAAAAACTCACGATTTCAGGCATTTCTGGCCGTTTTCGTGAGCAATAGTCCACGGTTTTTGTGTCCCGGTAAGATTTCAAAGCCCCGTGACCAGCGGTACAAGACTCTTGTGGCATCGTAAAAACTCGCGATTTCGGGCATTTCAGGCCATTTTCGTGTGCTATAGTACATTGTTTTAAGTTCCGGCGTGGATTTAAATGGTTCGGGACTCGTCACACAATTTTGACGAAATCATAAAAAAACTCGTGATTTCGGACATTTTTGGCCGTTTTCGTGTGCTATAGTACACTGTTTTAAGGTCCGGCGTGGATTTAAATGATCCGGGACCCGTCACATTATTTTGACGAAATTATAAAAAACTCGTGATTTCAGCGCATTTCTGGCCATTTTCGTGGGCTATAGCACACGATTTTGGGGTCCGACGTGGATTTAAATGGTCCGGAGACCCGTCACACGATTTTCACAAAATCATAAAAAACTCGTGATTTCGGGCATTTCTGACCGTTTTCATGGGCTAGCACACGGTTTTGGGATCCGACGTGGATTTAAATGGTTCGGGACCCGTCACACGATTTTTACGAAATCATAAAAAACTAGTGATTTCAGGCATTTCTCGCCGTTTTTGTGGGCAATAGTCCACGGTTTTTGGGTCCCGGGAAGATTTCAAAGACCCGTGACACCCTGTACATGACTCTACTGGCATCGTAAAAACTCACGATTTTGGGCATTTCTGGCCGTTTTCGTGGGCTATAGCATGCGGTTTTGGGGTCCGACGTGGATTTAAATGGTTCGGGACCCGTCACACGATTTTTCGAAATCATAAAAAACTCGTGGTTTCAGGCATTTCTCGCCGTTTTTGTGGGCAATAGTCCACGGTTTTTGGGACCCGGGAAGATTCAAAGCCCCTTGACACACGGTACACGACTCTAGTGGCATCGTAAAAACACGCGATTCCAGGCATTTCTTGCCGTTTTCGTGGGGTTTAGCACACGGTTTTGGGGTCCAACGTGGATTTAAATGGTCCTGGACCCCGTCACACGATTTTTGTGAAATCATAAAAAAAACTCGTGATTTCAGGCATTTATGGCTGTTTTCGTGTGCTATAGTCCAAGATTTTTGAGTCCCGGGAAGATTTCAAATCCCCGTGACCCCCGGTTCACGACTCTAGAGGCATCGCAAAAACTTGCGATTTCGGTTATTTCTGGCCGTTTTCGTGTGCTATAGCACACGGTTTTGGGGTCCGGCGTGGATTTAAATGGTCTGGGACCCCGTCACATGATTTTCACAAAATAGTAATAAACTCGTGATTTCGGTCATTACTGGCCATTTTCGTGGGCTATAGCACACAGTTTTGGGTCCGACGTGGATTTAAATGGTCTGGGACCCCGTCACACGGTTTTTGAAAAATCATAAAAAACTCGTGATTTCAGTCATTTCTGGCCGTTTTCGTGGGCTATACTCCACGGTTTTTGGGTCCCGGGAAGATTTCAAAGCCCCGTGACCCCGTACACGACTCTAGTGGCATCGTAAAAACTCGCGATTTCGGGCATTTCTGGCCGTTTTCATGGGCTATAGCACGCGGTTTTGGGGTCCGACGTGGATTTAAATGGTCTGGGACCCATCACACGATTTTTACGAAATCACACAAAACTCGTGATTTTAGGCATTTCTGGCCATTTTTGTGGGCTATAGTCCACGGTTTTGGGTCCCAGGAAGATTTCAAAGCCCCCCCGGTACACGACTCTAGTGGCATCGTAAAAACTCGCGGTTTCGGGCATTTTTGGCCATTTTGGTGTGCTATAGCACACGGTTTTGGGATCCGACGTGGATTTAAATGGTCCGGGACCCGTTACACGATTTTTGGGAAATCATAAAAAACTCGTGATTTCAGGCATTTCTGGTCGTTTTCGTGGTCTATAGTCCACGGTTTTTGCGAACCGGGAAGATTTCAAAGCCCCGTGACTCCCGGTACACTACTTTATTGGCATCTTAAAAACTAGCGATTTCAGTCATTTCTGGCCGCTTTCGTGGGCTATAGTCCACGGTTTTTGGGTCCCGGG
Organism: Poa annua; assembly: GCA_026929855.1. Classification (NCBI taxonomy): domain Eukaryota; kingdom Viridiplantae; phylum Streptophyta; class Magnoliopsida; order Poales; family Poaceae; genus Poa; species Poa annua. The sequence continues at coordinate 88,001,086 of CM049432.1, forward strand.
AAGATTTCTAAGCCATGTGTTCCCCGGTACACGACTCTAGTGGCATCGTAAAAAATCGCGATTTCGGGCATTTCTGGCCGTTTTTGTGTGCTATAGTCCACGGTTTTTGGGTCCCGGGAAGATTTCAAAGCCCCGTGACCCTCGGTACAAGACTCTAGTGGCATCGTAAAAAATCACGATTTCGGGCACTTCTGGCCGTTTTCGTGTGCTATAGTACACTGTTTGAAGGTCCCGCGTGGATAAAAATGGTCCAGGACCCGTCACACGATTTTGACGGAATCATAAAAAACTCGTGATTTCGGGCATTTCTGACCATTTTCATGGGCTATAGCACACGGTTTTGGGGTCCGACGTGGATTTAAATGGACCGGGACCCGTTACACGATTTTCACAAAATCATAAAAACTCGTGATTTCGGGCAATTCTGACCGTTTTCGTGGGCTATAGTCCATGGTTTTTGGGTCCTGGGAGATTTCAAAGCCCCGTGACCCCTGGTACACAACTCTTCTGACATCGTAAAAACTCGCGATTTCGGTCATTTCTGGCCGTTTTCGTGTGCTATAGCACACGGTTTAGGGGTCCGACGAGGATTTAAATGGTCTGGGACCCCGTCACACGATTTTTGCGAAATCATAAAAAACTCGTGACTTCAGGCATTTCTGGCCGTTTTCGTGGGGTTCACGGTTTTTGGGTCCAGGGAATATTTGAAAGCCCCGTGACCCCGGCACAAGACTCTCGTGGCATCGTAAAAACTCGCGATTTCAGTCATTTCTGGCCGTTTTCGTGGGCTATAGTCCACGGTTTATGGGTCCCGGGAAGATTTCTGGCCATTTTCGTGGGCTATACCACACAGTTTTGGGGTCCGACGTGGATTTCAATGGTCCGGGACCCCGTCACACGATTTTCACAAAATCATAAAAAACTCGTGATTTCGGGCATTTCTGACCGTTTTCGTGGGCTATAACACAAGGTTTTGGGGTCCGGCGTGGATTTAAATGGTCCGGGACCCGTCACACGATTTTGACGAAATCATAAAAAACTCGTGATTTCAGGCATTTCTGACCATTTTCGTGGGCTATACCACACGTTTTGGGGTCCGACGTGGATTTAAATGGTCTGGGACCCCGTCACACGATTTTCACACAATCATAAAAAACTCGTGATTTCAGGCATTTCTGACCGTTTTCGTGGGCTATAGTAGACGGTTTTGGGGTCCGACATGGATTTAAATGGTCTGGGACCCGTCACACGATTTTCACACAATCATAAAAAACTCGTGATTTCAGGCATTTCTGACCGTTTTCGTGGGCTATAGCACACGGTGTTGGGGTCCGACGTGGATTTAAATGGTCCGGGACCCGTCACAAGATTACTACGAAATCATAAAAACTCATGATTTCAGACATTTCTCGCCGTTTTTGTGGGCAATAGTCCACGGTTTTTTGGTCCCGGGAAGATTTCAAAGACCCGTGACCCCTGGTACACGACTCTAGTGGCATCGTAAAAACTCGCGATTTCGGGCATTTCTTGCCGTTTACGTGGGCTATAGCACGCGGTTTTGGGGTCCGACGTGGATTTAAATGGTCCGGGACCACGTCACACGATTTTTGCAAAAATCATAAAAGACTCGTGATTTCTGGCATTTCTGGCCGTTTTCATGGGCTATAGCACACGGTTTTGCGGTCCGGCGTGGATTTAAATGGTTCGGGACCCCGTCACACGATTTTCACAAAATCTGGCATTTCTGGCCGTTTTCGTGGGCTATAGTCCACGGTTTTTGGGTCCCGGGAAGATTTAAAAGCCCCGTGACCCCCGGTACAAAACTCTAGTGGCATCGTAAAAACTCGCGATTTCAGACATTTCTGGCTGTTTTCGTGGGCTATAGTCTACGGTTTATGGGTCCCGGGAAGATTTCAAAGCACTGTGACCCTAGGTACAAGACTATAGTGGCATCGTAAAAACTCGCGATTTCGGACATTTTTGGCCGTTTTCGTGTGCTATAGTACACTGTTTTAAGATCCGGCGTGGATTTAAATTGTTTGGGACCCGTCACACGATTTTAACGAAATCATTAAAAACTCGTGATTTCAGGGCATTTCTGGCAATTTTCGTGGGCTATAGCACGCGGTTGTGGGGTCTGATGTGGATTTAAATGGTCCGGGACCCCGTCACACGATTTTTGCGAAATCATAAAGAACTCGTGATTTCAGGCATTTCCGGCCGTCTTCGTGGGATATAGTCCACGGTTTTTTGGTCCCGGAAAGATTTCAAAGCCCCGTGACCCCCGGTACAAGACACTTGTGGCATCGTAAATACTCGCGATTTCCGCATTTCTAGCCGTTTTGTGGGCTATAGTCTACGATTTTTGGGTTCCGGGAAGATTTCAAAGCCCCATGACCCTCGATATAAGACTCTAGTGGCATCGTAAAAACTCGCGATTTCGGGCATTTCTGGCCGTTTTCGTGTGCTATAGTACACTTTTTTAAAGTCCGGCGTGGATTTAAATGGTTCAGGACCCGTCACAAGATTTTGACGAAATCATAAAAAACTCGTGATTTTTAAAGGGCATTTCTGGCCATTTTCGTGGGCTATGGCACACGCTTTTGGTGTCCGACGTGGATTTAAATGATCCGGGACCCTGTCACACGATTTTTGCGAAATCATAAAAAACTCGTGATTTCAGGCATTTCTGGCCTTTTTTGTCGACTATAGTCCATGCTTTTTGTGTCCTGGGAAGATTTCAAAGCCCCGTGACCCCCGGTACATGACTCAAGTGGCATCGTATAAACTCGCGATTTCGGGCATTTCTGGCTGTTTTCGTGGGCTATTGCACACGGATTTGGGGTCCGACGTGGATTTAAAATGTCTGGGACCCCGTCACACGAATCGAAATCATAAAAAAAACTCGTGATTTCAGGCATTTGTGGCCGTTTTCTTGGTCTATGTCCATGATTTTTGGGTCCCGGGAAGATTTCAAAGCCCCGTGACCCCCGGTACACGACTGTAGTGGCATTCGTAAAAACTCACGATTTCGGGCATTTCTGGCCGTTTTCGTGTGCTATAGCACACGGTTTTGGGGTCCGACGTGGATTTAAATGGTCCGGGACCCGTCACACAATTTTCACGAAATCATAAAAAACTCGTGATTTCAGGCTTTTCTAGCCGTTTACGTGGGCTATAGCACACAGTTTTGGGGTCTGACGTGGATTTAAATGGTCTGGGACCCCGTCACACGATTTTTGAGAAATCATAAAAAACTCGTGATTTCAGACATTTCTGGCCGTTATTGTGAGCTATAGTCCACGGTTTTTGGGTCCCGGGAAGATTTCAAAGCCCCGTGACCCTCGTACACGACTATAGTGGCATCGTAACAACTTGCAATTTCGGGCATTTCTAGCCGTTTTCGTGGGCTATAGCACGCGGTTTTGGGGTCCGACGTGGATTTAAATGGTCTGGGACTCCGTCACACGTTTTTTGTGAAATCATAAAAAACTCGTGATTTCATGCATTTGTGGCTGTTTTCGTGGGCTATAGTCCATGGTTTTTGGGTCCCGGGAATATTTCAAAGCCCCATGACCCCAGGTACACGACTCTAGTGGCATCGTAAAAACTCATGATTTCGGGCATTTCTGGCCGTTTCGTGGGCTATAGCACGCGGTTTTGGGGTCTGACGTGGATTTAAATGGTCTGGGACCCCGTCACATGATTTTTGCGAAATCATAAAAACTCTTGATTTCAGGCATTTCTGGCCGTTTTCGTGGGCTATAGTCCACGATTTTTGGACCCCGGGGAGATTTTAAAGCCCCGTGACCCTCGGTAAATGAATCTAGTGGCATCGTAAAAACTCGCGATTTCAGGCATTTCTGGCCGTTTTCGTGGGCTATAGTCCATGGTTTTTGGGTCCCGGGAAGATTTCAAAGCCCCATGACCCCCGGTACACGACCCTAGTGGCATCGTAAAAACTCGTGATTTCGGGCATTTCGGGCCGTTTTCGTGGGCTATAGCACGCGGTTTTGGGGTCTGACGTGGATTTAAATGGCCCGGGACCCCGTCACACGATTTTTGTGAAATCATAAAAAACTTATAATTTCAGGCATTTCTGGTCGTTTTCGTGGGCTATAGCACGCGGATTTGGGGTCTGACATGGATTTAAATGGTCCGCGACCCCGTCACACGATTTTTGCGAAATCATAAAAAACTCATGATTTCATGCATTTCTGGCCGTTTTCGTGGGCTATAGTCCATGGTTTTTGGGTCCCGGGAAGATTTCAAAGCCCCGTGACCCCGGTACACGACTCCAGTGGCATCGTAAAAACTCGCGATTTCAGGCATTTCTGGCCGTTTTTGTGGGCTATAGTCCACGGTTTTTGGGTCCCGGGAAGATTTCAAAGCCCCGTGACCGTCGGTACAAGACTCTAGTGGCATCGTAAAAAATCGCGATTTCGGGCATTTCTGGCCGTTTTCGTGTGCTATAGTACACTGTTTTAAGGTCCCGCGTGGATTTAAATTGTCCAGGACCCATCACACGATTTTGACGAAATCATAAAAAACTCGTGATTTCGTGCATTTCTGACCATTTTCATGGGCTATAACACACGGTTTTGGGGTCCGAAGTGGATTTATATGGTCTGGAACCCCGTTACACGATTTTCACAAAATCATAAAACACTCGTGATTTCGGGCAATTCTGACCGTTTCCGTGGGCTATAGTCCATGGTTTTTGGGTCCCGGGAAAAATTTTCAAAGCCCCATGACCCCGGTACACGACTCTAGTGGCATCGTAAAAACTCGCGATTTTGGGCATTTCTGGCCGTTTTCGTGGACTATAGCACGCGGTTTTGGGGTCTGGCGTGGATTTAAATGGTCCGGGACCCCGTCACATATTTTTTGCGAATTCAAAAAAACTCGTGATTTCAGGCATTTCTGGCCGTTTTCGTGGACTAGTCCATGGTTTTTGGGTCCTGGAAAGATTTGAAAGCCCCGTGACCCCCGGTACACGACTCTAGTGGCATCGTAAAAACTCGTGATTTCGGACATTTCTGGCCGTTTTCGTGGGCTATAGCACATGGTTTTGGGGTCCGACGTGGATTTAAATGGTCCGGGACCCCGTCACACGATTTTTGCAAAATCATAAAAAACTCGTGATTTCAGGCATTTCTGGCTGTTTTCGTGTGCTATAGTCCACGGTTTTTGAGTCCCGGGAAGATTTCAAAGCCCTGTGACCCCCGGTACAAGACTCTAGTGGCATCGTAAATACTCGTGATTTTAGACATTTCTTGCCTTTTTCGTGGGCTATAGTCCACGGTTTTTGGATCACGGGAAGATTTCAAAGCCCCGTGACCCTCGGTACAGGACTCTAGTGGCATCATAAAAATTCGCCATTTTGGGCATTTCTGGCCATTTTCGTGTGCTATAGTATACTGTTTTAAGGTCATGTGTGGATTTAAATGGTTCGGGACCCGTCACACGATTTTGATGAGATCATAAAAAACTCGTGAATTCAGGACATTTCTGGCCATTTCCGTGGGCTATAGCACACGGTTTTGGTGTCCGACGTGGATTTAAATGGTCCGGGACCCCGTCACACGATTTTTGCGAAATCATAAAAAAAATCGTGATTTCAGACATTTCTGGCTGTTTTCGTGGGCTATAGTCCATGATTTTTGGGTACCGGGAAGATTTCAAAACCCCGTGACCCCCGGTACACGACTCTAGTGGCATCGTAAAAACTCACGATTTCGGGCATTTCTGGCTGTTTTCGTGGGCTATAGCACACGGTTTTAGGGTCCGACGTGGATTTAAATGGTCCTGGACCAAGTCTCACGATTTTTGCGAAAAAATAAAAAAAAAACTCGTAATTTAAGGCATTTATGGCCGTTTTCTTGGGCTATAGTCCAAGATTTTGGGTCCCGGGAAGATTTCAAAACCCCGTGACCCCCAGTACACGACTCTAGTGGCATCGTAAAAACTCGCGATTTCGGGCATTTCTGGACGTTTTCGTGTGCTATAGCACACGGTTTTGGGGTTCGACGTGGATTTAAATGGTCCGGGACCCGGCACACGATTTTCACGAAATCATTAAAACCTCGTGATTTTGGGCATTTCTGGCCGTTTTCATGGGGTATAGCACACAGTTTTGGGGTCCGACGTGGATATAAATGGTCTGGGACCCCGTCACACGATTTTTAAGAAATCATTAAAAACTCGTGATTTCAGACATTTCTGGCCGTTATCGTGGGCTATAGTCCATGGTTTTGGGGTCCCGGGAAGATTTCAAAGCCCCGTGACCCCGTACACGACTCTAGTGGCATCGTAAAAACTCGCAATTTCGGGCATTTCTGGCCGTTTTCGTGGGCTATAGCACGCGGTTTTGGGGTCCCACGTGGATTTAAATAGTCTGGGACCCCGTCACACGATTTTTGCAAAATCATAAAAAACTCGTGATTTCAGGCATTTCTGGCCGTTTTTGTGGGCTATAGTCCACGGTTTTTGGGTCCCGGGAAGATTTCAAAGCCTCGTGACCCCCGGTACACGACTCTAGTGGCATCGTAAAAACTCACGATTTCAGGCATTTCTGGCCGTTTTCGTGAGCAATAGTCCACGGTTTTTGTGTCCCGGTAAGATTTCAAAGCCCCGTGACCAGCGGTACAAGACTCTTGTGGCATCGTAAAAACTCGCGATTTCGGGCATTTCAGGCCATTTTCGTGTGCTATAGTACATTGTTTTAAGTTCCGGCGTGGATTTAAATGGTTCGGGACTCGTCACACAATTTTGACGAAATCATAAAAAAACTCGTGATTTCGGACATTTTTGGCCGTTTTCGTGTGCTATAGTACACTGTTTTAAGGTCCGGCGTGGATTTAAATGATCCGGGACCCGTCACATTATTTTGACGAAATTATAAAAAACTCGTGATTTCAGCGCATTTCTGGCCATTTTCGTGGGCTATAGCACACGATTTTGGGGTCCGACGTGGATTTAAATGGTCCGGAGACCCGTCACACGATTTTCACAAAATCATAAAAAACTCGTGATTTCGGGCATTTCTGACCGTTTTCATGGGCTAGCACACGGTTTTGGGATCCGACGTGGATTTAAATGGTTCGGGACCCGTCACACGATTTTTACGAAATCATAAAAAACTAGTGATTTCAGGCATTTCTCGCCGTTTTTGTGGGCAATAGTCCACGGTTTTTGGGTCCCGGGAAGATTTCAAAGACCCGTGACACCCTGTACATGACTCTACTGGCATCGTAAAAACTCACGATTTTGGGCATTTCTGGCCGTTTTCGTGGGCTATAGCATGCGGTTTTGGGGTCCGACGTGGATTTAAATGGTTCGGGACCCGTCACACGATTTTTCGAAATCATAAAAAACTCGTGGTTTCAGGCATTTCTCGCCGTTTTTGTGGGCAATAGTCCACGGTTTTTGGGACCCGGGAAGATTCAAAGCCCCTTGACACACGGTACACGACTCTAGTGGCATCGTAAAAACACGCGATTCCAGGCATTTCTTGCCGTTTTCGTGGGGTTTAGCACACGGTTTTGGGGTCCAACGTGGATTTAAATGGTCCTGGACCCCGTCACACGATTTTTGTGAAATCATAAAAAAAACTCGTGATTTCAGGCATTTATGGCTGTTTTCGTGTGCTATAGTCCAAGATTTTTGAGTCCCGGGAAGATTTCAAATCCCCGTGACCCCCGGTTCACGACTCTAGAGGCATCGCAAAAACTTGCGATTTCGGTTATTTCTGGCCGTTTTCGTGTGCTATAGCACACGGTTTTGGGGTCCGGCGTGGATTTAAATGGTCTGGGACCCCGTCACATGATTTTCACAAAATAGTAATAAACTCGTGATTTCGGTCATTACTGGCCATTTTCGTGGGCTATAGCACACAGTTTTGGGTCCGACGTGGATTTAAATGGTCTGGGACCCCGTCACACGGTTTTTGAAAAATCATAAAAAACTCGTGATTTCAGTCATTTCTGGCCGTTTTCGTGGGCTATACTCCACGGTTTTTGGGTCCCGGGAAGATTTCAAAGCCCCGTGACCCCGTACACGACTCTAGTGGCATCGTAAAAACTCGCGATTTCGGGCATTTCTGGCCGTTTTCATGGGCTATAGCACGCGGTTTTGGGGTCCGACGTGGATTTAAATGGTCTGGGACCCATCACACGATTTTTACGAAATCACACAAAACTCGTGATTTTAGGCATTTCTGGCCATTTTTGTGGGCTATAGTCCACGGTTTTGGGTCCCAGGAAGATTTCAAAGCCCCCCCGGTACACGACTCTAGTGGCATCGTAAAAACTCGCGGTTTCGGGCATTTTTGGCCATTTTGGTGTGCTATAGCACACGGTTTTGGGATCCGACGTGGATTTAAATGGTCCGGGACCCGTTACACGATTTTTGGGAAATCATAAAAAACTCGTGATTTCAGGCATTTCTGGTCGTTTTCGTGGTCTATAGTCCACGGTTTTTGCGAACCGGGAAGATTTCAAAGCCCCGTGACTCCCGGTACACTACTTTATTGGCATCTTAAAAACTAGCGATTTCAGTCATTTCTGGCCGCTTTCGTGGGCTATAGTCCACGGTTTTTGGGTCCCGGGAAGATTTCTAAGCCATGTGTTCCCCGGTACACGACTCTAGTGGCATCGTAAAAACTCATGGTTTTGGGCATTTCTGGCTCTTTTCGTGTACTATAGCACACTGTTTTGGCGTCCAACGTGGATTTAAATGATTCACGACCCGTCACACGATTTTCACAATATCATAAAAAACTTGTGATTTTGGGTATTTATGGCCGTTTTCGTGAGTTATAGCACACGGTTTTAGGGTCCGACGTGGATTTAAATGGTCTAGGACCCCGTCACACGATTTTCACAAAATCATAAAAAACTCGTGATTTCGGCATTTCTGGCCGTTTTCGTGGGCTATAGCCCGACCATCCATCTGCACCGCCAAAAGTTGCCGAAAGTTGTTGGATCAACAGTGACGTTGGTTGGTTGGTTCGCACCGTCGAAATTTTTCTAACTAGCACGCATTGCAATGCACGACCAACGGTGATGATGGTTGGTGGGTTCGCATGTAGTTGTGCAATCGCTGCGTTCAACTAAAGAGGAGTTAAACGAACGAAGGAGACTATTCGTGGAGCCGGCATGCATGCATGTATGCCCTGTCTCGACCACGTTAGTTTTCTTGATGTATCCACAACGATCCATCGGAGTCACGTTGAACATGTCCAACTTTGGGGAGAGAGACGAACTGGCCCAGACTTTCATGTACTAATAACGTCGTTTGGGGTCGTTGACGATGCAGGCGAGATCTCTCCTTGCCATATTCTGGACAATCCGTCTCCAAATCGATAAACAAATCACAAACCTTCTTACCAAACAAAACCTCATAGTTTGAGGCAAGGCGTCATCGCACGGTCTTATCAATATGATCACTAAAAGATGCAAAAGTGGCATAGGCAATCAAGCATCCACTATCTAGAGAGGCGGACACCTGACGGGGCTTAGAGCCTTAGAAGGGTGGTGATTGGGCCATGTCCATCCGTATAAGACTCTAGAGTGCTCGACTCTATCGGAAGCACCATAGATGATGTCATACAAGTCTCGCATATCACAGGCAACAAACTACACAGCTGGAGCCGCAATATCGATGATGACAGCATCAAAAGATGCTTCAAGTGTATATGGACTCTAAGGATCCACCGAAAGAGCAAACTAAAAAAATACTCCATCTGATTCATAAAGTGTCGCTCATCTAGTATAAAGTTTATACTAGCTTAGTATAAAATGGGCGACATTTTTTATGTATCGGAAGAAGTACATAGACACTAGCTCCCGACCTGGCCGTCTAGGCCATTCCATGGCACTTGACGAGTTGACGTGCATGGCCACTAGCTTCACCATAACCGCGCGCAAGACATATCATGCCATTCTGTAACTTCACGTAGAACTGAGGAGCTCGTCCACTGCTAAGGGCTCAGTCTGTACCGACGTGTGGATTGAACACTGCTCGCTCGTTATTCAATGATAATTGAAATCGCTGGTGGAGATGCTCTAACCAAACTATGGCTAAATGTGCGCCACGGCGGTAGTATTATACTCATCATTCAACAGATTTCAATCTAATTGTGTGGTGGGGTTGAATGTAATGGAGAGGAGATCCAGGTTATTTATAGCGTGTGCGGGTAAGACTGAGCTATAGCTCACACTCTCCTAGCAAGTCTTCATCATGGTAGCTAGGGAGAGCACACACACAATGACGAAATCTATGTGCACTCCTTGTTCCACTTATCCAATGTGTGTGGTAGTTTAGTTTTACAGATACAAGAAAAATGCAGATAGCCGTTCTTGAATCCTGAGTGTGGTTGGGTATGTGAGGTATCGGGTTGAGCAAACAATCTAATGGTGCATGTTCCATACAAAAACCTATCTAATAACCATGCGTATTTACACCACAGTGTGTGGAGATTTTTGTTGCCATGGTCGATAGACAGAACTCCTGTGCATGCATTTCGTCAGCCTGCCGCTGCTCATTGCTCCTATGTTTACAAATACTCTCTATGTTTTAGTAATCTGAGTGTACGAGAAAGCAACGGCTTGAATTTCGTGTCACATAACACAGAGGTGATACGAAAGCAACGGCCTGAATTTTGTGTGTCACAGAACCCACGCACGTGGTTCTATTGGATAAATTGACTGATCAAGGTTTTACGAGACGTTCCCAACTCAGAATACGCCTTGTATTTGTCAAGAAAGAGAAAGAGCACAAACAAGGACTCTCTATAAGTTTGGAGCTACCTGGATTGGACAGTACGAGAGATTTAACTCGCCAATTCAATGTATTATTTCCGCTGGAAATCTCTCGAGCTATTATTCCGACACCCTCACTCACTGTCAGCTAGGATGCTTGTTACAAGAAAATTAGCGGGAGAAGACATCGAGCAATCTGACAACTCAAGTGTGCATGCTAATATCGTACACAACTAGGCAGAATTGTTGTGGTGCCTCTTTACATGTTGAATATTATAAATAAATTAAATTCTCAATCAAGCTCTTCAATCTTGAATCAAATCGGTGGTATTAAAGAGCGCAAGCCTTGGGGCGCGTGATCCGTCGATCGACGACATCCAAGCAATCAGCTTTTATCACAACCTCGGGAAAACTACTCAGTTTTGTAAACAAAACTCGATTAAAAAAATACAAATAGCATCCGGATGATTCATGATCGTGTCCGGTCGTGCTAACGGCGAGTGGCAGCTCAGCTACAGAGCGACGATGATCATTTCCTTCTGTGCTACCGGCTAGAGAACAGCGCCAACACTCATGTACTAGCGTCGTCCCCAGCCATGCCGACGCATGTGATCGACCAACAAGAACAAGGTACCAGTTCTTTCCATCATATAACAGCCAGTGTGCATGCATGAACGTTTGATGCAGACTTAATACTTGCATAGTAACATTCTTCCTGAATTCTGAAATATAATGTTTTCTTCGTACCTCCTATATATATCTGTCTCAACCAGATTATTAGACCTAGTCCAAGGTAAAATTAATGAGTCAAACAGGTTTGTGATATTCAACCATTCTTAGCATCTTAACTATATGTGAGAATAGTACAATTATAACCATTAATCATATTTTTATAAGGAGGCTAGCCAACACAACTTTGTAACAGGAAGATTTTGTATTTTATTGATACTCTGGATCATCGGGTGGATACATTACATTATTTAGCACAGCTCGCTTTGCTAACATTTCAATTTTTGAGGCAACAACAAATTAATCCCGCAAAACCCGGCCGGTCTTGGCAAGAACTTCGTCCACGTTCATAACCAGTTTCTTCGCAAAACTGCATGCACACGTCGAGTTTGCAGGGAATTGTTCCATCATAGCTGCACATCTCAGTCCATTCGAGAACGCCTATGCCTAAAAACCGGAAATGACAAAACAATTGTAACAAACTGGAAAAATCATCACTTCACTGAAAGTCTGACATACTGATTTCATATTGCGCTCACATATCTGAATATTCAAATAAGTAGAGCATTTTAGATCAAGAGAGGCACATACCTTTGTGGTCTTTGGATGCATGGCATGGTAAGAAAATAAAAGATACGATCAATAGAGCCCCCAAACATAGAACGCTTGAGATGTTCTTGATACAAACCATGGCGAGAAGGTATTCTTTTCAACTTCCATACTCTTGTGTTTCACTTTACTGCGTCACTCTTCTTTCTTTTCTTTATATAGAGGCCTTGTGATAACTCCTGAAATCAATTACTTCCTTCTTACAATATTTTTTTCTTATATAGAGGTCTTGTGATAACTCCTGAAATCATGTACTTCCTTTTACAATATATTTTGCATTAATGCGTTTTCCTAGTATATACTACTGTACTGGTTTAGTACTCCTGAGAAACATTAATTGTGTCGCTTCATATAGTAAGACATTAGGAATATTCATTGGGCATTAATAGGATAAATACATGGTGGAAGGAGAAAATACGAGCATGAACCAATTGTATAGTTAGATGTACTCCCGCCGATACAAAAAAAAGTGTCATTCATCTAGTATAAAGTTTGTACTAACTTAGTACAAAATGGACGACACTTTTTATGGATTGGAGGTGGTAGCGCTATTCTTTGACAGTGGTGGCACACAGACGATGTGTTGATACGGGTATATTAGTTCAGGCTTATGTGTGTTTCTCTCTGCATCAAAGTTCTTGTGAGTTATGTCCAAGAAAATTGCAACAAGACCACCACATTTAGGGCTAGAGTTTACAAAAACAACTACCTTTCAAGATTTCCTTAAGACACCACCAGTTCATCCTCTATTTATTTTTTGAAATAAACATCCATCAATTTAGACAAGCTAACAGTTGACCGGTTGGACACACTATCAGAATGGCATGGCTCACGGTAACGGTGACAGCTAAACCATAGAGTACCTGTTTTTTTACATTTTTTCTTTCTCTTTTTCCTTATTTTGTCTTTCCTTTTTCCTGTCACAACAGCGATTGAAAGCAGCGACGGTGGTCGCTCGCCAGAGTAGGCGAGGCACCGATGGTCTGTACTAGCTCACCGCGGTCGGAGTCCCCAAGCCTGCTCTTCACACTCATTAGAGCATCTCCAGTGGAGCGTATAATTTGGATGTGTATGTCTCCATATACACGTTCATATACACCATACTAAATTATACATCTTCCAGTTTTTCAGTGAAATGTGTAAATGAACGTGTAAATTAGGACGTGTATATTCCAACGGCTATATTTTTAAACGGCTACATTTTCTTGCTTATTTAAAATCTGCTGAAGGCAACCACAAAATTTAGAGGTCTCTCTGCTAATCAATGTGTAACGACAATTGATTGCATTAGAATTACGCTCCGACCATGATGATTCCTTGTGTGTGTTGTAATACTCCGAAATTCTATCCTAATAAGCATCTTGGTTTTGATCCGTCCCAACAATATAGAGAATTCACTGGAGATGCTCTTAGCAGTGCCCCGTATCTCTAGGCATGGAGAGTGGGGGTGCTCAACTAGGGGCGTGTTTGGTTACCTACAGATCCCTTGTCTGCTTTCCTGAGCCGATCCATGTTTCTGCATGCACAAACATTTAAGTAGCCAGAGCCAGACCCAATAGAATCGCATGATTTGACCGTTCTCACTGAGCCAGACCCAACATATTTCAAGTTGAAAATTCATAGAACCTTAGGGTAAGTTATTTCGCACCCCTGTAAATAAATTAGTTTTACTGGAACTTTTAGAAGATAAACATTATTGAAATAACACATTTCATTTTGTGTTTTTTTAGGAAAACATGTGCATACTCTAAAACATTTTTCTAGAGATAATCTGGCCTTCGGTCTATCACCGGCTCACGTGCCATTCTAGCTGAAAATACAACACCCACACACCACAGTCAAACCCCACATGGCGGTCGAACTCGAACCCCGGTCAACATGCTGCCAACCTTCCCATACCATCATTGACTCGGTGAAATATCCTTCCATGGCAATAAGGTTGCCTCTGCCAAAACCTTCTACGGCAGACCCACCAAATTGCGCATTTCCAGCCATAAGAGCACTTTATGCCGAATCTTTAAAATCCATTAAAAACACCAAACCAAATGGTTCTTTTTAACAAAAAAATTATGCAAACATATTTTATACAACCATTTACTTTTTTAAAACATTTTTAATAGCTTCAGGTTTAATTTTGAATTTGGACTAAATATTATCCATATTGACCCATTTTTCACGATTTATATCCTTAGAATTTTCTCCTCTATCGTAGTATTATTTAGAAAATTTTACATATTACAGTGTGTGAAATTCCACTTGGTTCTTGTCTAACTTTTGAAACCACGCTATTCCTTGGTCTTGATGCAATCTAGTTCACTGCGTGCAGGAGAAGAAATGGGTCTAGTTTCCTTGCTTGCATTGCATGCATATGCCAGCGAATACAAAAATACCCTGGGCGGGACTCACGCAAGCCCACCCTCTGGACTTGGTTCTTGACTTGAGTTTAGCAACATAGATATCGCTATTCTGATTTTTTGTTTGAAGCAATAGATTGTCTGTGCCATGCTGGTGGATAACAAACTATGAAGTACTGCATTTCGTAACTTCAGAAAGATATCATATATCTGCTTTTTACATTAAAAAAATTGCCATGTTGTTCCTTAAGTGCTCTGCCCGTATCTGTTTTTTCTTTGTTTCGGGCCTGCACTAGCGGCTTCTAGCTGGAATCAATCATGTGAATCATGTCTCGGGGTCAATGAATACTCTTATTGATTATTCCATTTGGAGAAACTAATCACTCCTAGTAAGATTACGTGGCTGTCATCAAAAAATTAGTGGCAAGAACCATTTGCTTCCAGCACCTTCATTTGTAGTTCAGGCACCGTGTCTTGAGTAGGTGGGTACCGAAATATTGTGAATGGGCTCCGTTTGTTCTAATCAAATTCTGCAAGATCCAGTTCTAATCAAATTACATGACGAATGGGCTCCATTTAGTAGGCACCGAATAATCAATCACCGAATGAGCAGCACAAGCACTGATTCATAATGTATTGAACACCGTTTGTAAACTAGTGTAGGCACAGAGCAATTTCCAATGGGCACCATTTGTGATTCAGTATATAAAAAGAAACAGCGCCGTTCGCGACACCAAAACTGTTATTCATATTATATATAAAGAAACGTTCGTGGCACCAAAACGGAAAAGGATAACAGGTCAGTCTGGCTGTGTTTAAATGGTGCTCTGTCCATGCTATTTTTGGGTCACGAAATGGGATTATTTTTGGAGATTTCTGGGACCATGGGTCTTAGAATGTGGGTCAAATTGCTATATTTGTCGGACCTAGTGGCGAAATATGCTGACGAAATGTGTTGTCCAAACTTGAAATGGTACCGTGGATAAATAGACAAAAATGAAAACGTGCTAGTATCCGAAAAGGGGCAGCCATGCATATGGCACCATGTGAAAGCACGAGACAAAAAATTGCCATTTTCGTTACGCCTAGGCACGAAAGGAGCTGCCCCTCATTCCTCTTTGATAAATCTCTCAAAACAGTCCGCTCAAAATGGAACCTCTTCCAATATTAGGCACCAATCTCAAAAAAACCGACGGTTCCGATTGCATGCACCCTAGTTATGCAACATACAAAAACCTCGTCCTATATATATATATATATATATATATATATATATATATATATATGTTTTCTTCATACCTCCTATATGTGTCTCAACCAGATTATTAGACCTAGTCCAAAATAAAATTAATGAGTCAAATAACATTGTGATATTCATCCATTCCTAGCATCTTATATGTGAGAATTGTACAATTATAACCCCTAATCATATATTTTTAAAAGAGGCTAGCCAACACAACTTTGTAATGGGAAGACTTTGTATTTATTGGTACTCTGGATCATCGAGTGGATACATTACATCATTTAGCGCAACAAGCTTTGACAGCATTTCAATTTTTGAGGCAACAACAAATTGGTCCCGCAAAACCCGGTCGGTCTTGGCAAGAACTTCGTCCAGCTTCATAACCACCTTTTCCGCAAAACTTCATGCACACGTCAAGTTGGCAGGGAATTGTTCCATCATAGCCGCACATCTCAGTCCATTCGAGTACACCTATGCCTAAAAAGTAAAAACCAGAAATGACAAAACAATAGTAACAAACTGGAAAATCATCACTTCACTGAAAGTCTGACATACTGATTTCATACTGCGCTCAATATCTGAATCTTAAAATAAATAGAGTATTTAGATCAAGGGCGGCACATACCTTTGTGGTCTTTGGATGCATGGCATGATAATAAAGTAAGAGATACGATCAACAGAGCCCCCAAGCATAGAACGCTTGCGATATTCGTGATACGAACCATGGCGAGAAGCTCTTCTTTCCTACTTACTACTCTGGTGTTTCACTTTACTAAGTCTCTCTTCTTTTCTTTTCTTTCTTTATATAGATAATAGAGGCCTTGTGATAACTCCTGAAATCAATTACTTCCTTCTTACAATATTTTTCCTTTATATAGAGGTCTTATGATAACTCCTGAAATCAAGTACTTTATTTTACAATATATTTTACATTAATGCTTTCCTCATAGTATATGGAGTAATTTGTTTCTAGTAGTACTCCTTAGACACATTAATTATGTCGCAGGCTTATGTGTGTGTCTCTCTGCATCAAAGTGTGTGTCAGTTATGCCAGAGAAATTGCAAAAAAAAAGGGTATATTTGGGGATAGGGTTTAGAAAATCAACTAATTTTAAAATTTCCTTAGGACGCAACCAGTTCATCCTCTATTGTTTTTCAAAAAGCATGGATCCATCAGTTTAGACGAGCTAACGGTTGACCTGACCGGTTGGACACACTATGAGGATGACATGGCTCACGGCCGCCGCTCGCTGAGCTGCCGATGGTCTGTACTACCAGCTCACCGCAGTCGGAGCCCCCAGGCCTGCTGCTAGCTAATGCATTGCCTCGTCTGGGCTAGGACTGGAATTCAAGTTCAGAAACGAAGTTTGGTTCGGCTCGGTAAACTCACGAGTAGCTCATGAGTAGCTCGTTTAACTCGTTCATAAACAATATGTAATTTTTTTTTTATTGTGTCAAACTGTTAATATTTTTTCATCGATAATGGTGTAGAGATTATATGTTTCAGCACTGATCAACCCTTTGAATAGACATGTAAAATTATAGAATCGATCATCACTTAAACGAGTTATCGAGCTACTCGCAAGTTACTCACGAGTAGCTTGGTCAACAAATGAGTTCATATTCAAAATTTTGCTCGGTTCGTTAGACGTCGAGTTCTAGTCGAGCCGAGTCACAAGTTACTCGTTTAGCTCACACACGAGTTTGGAGTTTTAATTCCAGCGCTAGGTTGGGTTGGTGAGCGTGCTTGCAAGCTCAACTAGTATGCGCGCATTGGATTTTTGAGTTGTTAAGGAAAGATAGTTTAGCAAAACGTAGATGGATAGTTGTAAAAGATGTGTTTTTGTCATAAAGATGAGTTATTGAACATTTGTTCATATTTTACACGTTTGCACTGAACACTTGGAGACCTATTTATTTCACTTTCAATATTTAACCTCTACCCTCATACTAGCATTGTCAGTATGTTTGGTTACAGGTTGAATGAGATCGATAAGAATACCAAGCAGGGCCGGTCCTAGGGGGGGGGTTGAGAGGGGCGGCCGCCCCGGGTCCAGCAATTTTTAGGGCCCTCCGGAAGTACATGTATAATAGGCTTAGCACGTATACATGACTTGTAAAAATAATTGCAAACAACTTCGTAATACAGGCGTTTAACGATTGGCTAATTGTTCCCTTTTACTTCGCAGACGCGCATCTGGTGGTGCAGGAGAATGCAATTGAGTCGATCATTAGCCAAAAATAAAAACTTGCCGGCCATACATCACTCGATCAGTTTGTTCCATAAATAATAAATTTAATTGTTCACTCGTCTGATTAAAATCTCACTCTAATCTCGTCTCTCAGTCCGTCACATCACATCTCCGTCTCATTAGCTTACCGTACATATCGGGCCTTGTTGCGTCCAATCACGCAAGGCGTCATGCCAGTAATATTTTCCTATATATCCAGTGCACTATTTATATCTGATTGCGCAAGACGTGCACCGTCGGACGGCCAACCGGGCGTCTAGGTATATTTGTTGATTATTTTTTATCTTCTCTAATTTATGGTGTAGCCACGTTTAGAATGTTTAGCACCTAATTTAAATTACTAATTCCAGTTTATTTCTAGTGTTGTTATATGTCCTATGTTGGAAAAAGAGAAGAAGAAAAGGCGAGCCAAAACTTATAGAATCACATAGAGCACCTCTTTACGGATCTTTAAATAGTAAGATTAGCACTTAGACAAATCTAGATGAGTTGACGCTAAAATTTAAATCGCGCTTTTCCCATTTGATCTATGTTTTATATATCTATTTTTAAATTACTTATAGTAAAGGGGCCTAAATTCTTGTTTCGCCCCGGGCTCTTAAAATGTTAGGATCGGCCCTGATACCAAGGCACGTATGCGTGTCTACATTTCTTTGGGGAATTTGAAAATGTTGCAATGATGTGGTGTTTAGCAAAGCGGAAGCTGTTCATTACTTGCAGGTTATTAATAAGGTATTAAGGTGGTAAATTGGATCGACATGTGATCATTCCTCCTTCCTTCAGGCCAGTGAGGACTTACGGATACCTTTTGTGCTCGTATGAGGGCGTTCGTTCGAGCTATCTTGCACTAGGGTTTTGAATGGCTTCGTGCTAAAAGACTACATGTTTAGAGTCTCAATATTTGAGTGGATAATACTTGTTTTCAATTTCTATGATCTGTGAGGAGGCGTGACCTCCACCCGAAGGCAACACTGTCGGGGTTTTGAGTGGTCCACCGTCATCATTCGAACGACGGCGTGGAGGAGGCGGCGCCACCGTCACCCCAAGGCGACCGAGGTCAAGGAGGAGGCTCAGGTGCCACAAGAGGCAGCCGCGTTCAACATCGACGCTACGGTCAACACTTTCAACCGGGACCGATACTGCAACAGTCTCTAGGTTTAGATTTTTTAGTTAATTTTTTGTCCAGTTACATAAAATACATGAAATTTTATGAAATATTATCGTTCTTGATTTAAAAAAATGATTCAGACCCACTTGCCGAACGCTCTAGAGCCGGTGAAGATGTTCTTATGTACTCACTCCGAATATTTTGGGACGGAGGAAGTAATATTTTAATCTGGTTCAACTCTACGAAAAATAATGTATAAACTGGAAGATGAAAATGTTCAACTTGCGTTCATGGACTCATCAGTCCGTGAAACGAATGTTCTTATGTACTGACATTTTATTCTCACGCTCGGACCGCCTTCGTCTCGGTTGGTGCAGGTAGAGAATGTGTTTCCATCTTCCATGCACGGTGTCACAGTTGCGGGCAAAACGCTGCAACTCTGGAGCGGCCTGGACTGGAGCATGAAAATTTCAACCAGCTTCGCAGCAGTTAATTTAACCTTGTTTCACAGCTAACATACAAGCTCATGAGTAAGTTTACATGTTCCGCTAAGATTAGAACAAAAACCTCTGCACCAGAACGTCATTGCCCCTAAACCTTCCTGCATGTCCATAGTTCCACACCCATACATATGGCTAGCTGTTGTTGTTCCGGGTTGATTGTCAGTCCATCACTCTATCTGTACTGCTCGGGAAGCCGATAGCCCGTCATGACGATCTTGTCTGCGAACATCTTGCCAGTCTTCGGCATGATGTGCCAGTGCATCGTCAGGTTGAAGTCCTTGCCTTTCAGGTTGCTTCCCTGCAAACAGATGACGACATGAATCAATCAACCAAGCAGGTACAGATTCAAAACAATAATCATCAGACTAATACAACTTGACTTAGATATCCCAAAAAACTAAAAGAAGATATCCGTGATCGACTAACTATGGATTAGACGTAGAAAGGCAATCAACACACAGCAATAATCATGCAGTTAAGGATAGCAGAAATTGGCAGGTCAACGGGTAACTCATGCACTGGTAAACCATTTTAAGCACAAAAATGGAAATGAGCATTCCATGGGTAATGTGTGCACCAGTCAAGCGTTTATTCTCTACATGGTGGGTGTGGGAGTAGGGGAACGGGACAAGAACCCAGAACAAGGATCCTTAGACATTTTCTTCCCTCAGCAATTATCCCTTGCCTTTAGAGCAAAGTCACATAATCACATACAGATATGCACCAAATTAACATGGAACAATGGTAATATGCTTACCTGATCGATAAATCTGTACTTGTTTGTGGTATGGATCAAAAACTTGGCGTGCTCCTTTGATGGTATGATTCCATCCCAAAGGGAAACCTGTGATATAAACCCAATGCAACCATTAGCTCATTACCATTACAATTGGAAGAAGATAACTAGGATTGCAGAATATAACTGCTGCAGGCAAGAAAAATGACTCCATAATTAATAAAAAAAGTAGTATCATATTCCTTGATGTAAGTAAAATAATAGTCCTTCACTTTTGATACAGATATATCATGTATCACAAGAACTACATAATATGAATTACATAGTAACATACAAAAGTTCTGGTCAAGCAACAAAACAAACAGCGGCAGTGTTGGGTTTGTTACCGCAAATCTACAAATGTATTTTTATCAATAATTGATTTTGACCAAGCTTAGTTCACATGGCTTTGATCAAACACATTTCAATTGATTCGACCAATTTCTTCTTTGTAGTTCATGTAAACATCGTTGTTTATTGTTCAGTTCATCTAAGTTCAGAATCCCAGAAGCAAATGTAAAATAAGTAGTGCACCCAAAACCAACCAGCGGCATACCTGATTGTCTTAGCTTAATTCATTTAGGTAGAGTTCAAGTTGTTTGAGGCTGAGTTTAGACAGTTTAGGACACCATCACGGTTCTACAATGGAATTTTTTAAAACGAATCATCGCAATTGAGGATTTGAGCTAGGCTTCAGAGGGATTTGACTGGTTCTTAGTTTTGGCTAGCCCCATTATTGAGTTTTTTTGGACCAGTAACCGGTTCTGATTGATTAGCAATATAACCTAGGCTAAGAATGAGAATCATATTGCAATTAAAAAAGCAACTTCAATGTAGCCATACAGCAAGTCTAATTCAGCTTCAACCAATCAAATACATACACTGCCTATACCCCCATGAGATGATGAAGAGGAGAACAAATATATTCTACTATAGCGAGCCAAAAGTACATGCCAATTGGCTGGAACTTGCAGAACTATGGGTCTGCAGCCAGCGGAAGCTTTGTGCCATGACTGCCCAATTATTGCAACTTGCAAGTTTGCAGAACTATGGGTCTGGCTGCTCGGCAATAACTATTCTCGAAATTGAACAAAGACAACTGTGCAGTTAAACAAGGTAACAAGATTTAGTGCCACTCTGCGGCTAGTTAAGTCAGTTTACAAAATCATCAAATATAAATGCATCTACCTTCTACCCTATGCTAGCACTCTATGTTTAACAGACAACCAAGAAGTTATGATACAACACTGCAAGCCACAAGCATGTTCCAGCTTTTTTTTTTAAAAGGGGAGTTCCCGGCCTCTGCATCGTGAAGATGCACACAGCAGTTATATTAATAAAACAAGAGAGTGCAAATATCGTTATTACAATCATGAGTCGGCCAAAGTGGCCACAAATACCAGCCAACAAAAGAGCACGCAGCAACTACGACTAAGCATGTGCCAGCTGTAGGGAATTACAGTACTATGACCCGGTGGAAGCGTTGTGCCATAACTACCCACTGTAACAGATTTGCATTATATGAGCATACATACTGGCCCACGTAATCATATGAGATTACTGGTGCCAATAACACAGCAAGTTAGCGGTGGGCACATACAAATTATACTGGTTTCATTATAGGTGGGTAGGTTTTCCTTCAGCAGGACTTGCCACTTCCCTAAAGACACTATAATTTACCAACATTTCACTTTATAGAAAACGAATAAAAACCATGTGCCATATTTGCAAACAATTCACTACAATGGAAGAATAATCATCAATAAACTTACTTGATTCAGCGCATTTTGTGGAGTCTCATATTCAGCTGCCACGAAAACAAACACCTACAACCATCCAAAAGAAGTAGCATAAGTGAAGCAGGATAAAATTCTCAAGCTTATCCCAAAAATGGTAGATTCAGAACAATAAGTCCGAATTTACAGTAAGGAAAAATCCTTTTACTCGCCACTGGCACAAGATCATCTTCAATGCCAAAGATAGCTATAAATACAGAGGTGTCCATTTCCATTGCACTGGACCTACTTAAGAGATACTACTTCTGATACTGTTTCGGACTTGTCCTCCTTCTCAACTTATCAGTATAGCCAAATTCACTTGTGGTCATAAACTGGCTTCAAGTGTCAACCTTTTATAACACTATCTTTTCATGTTTCCCTGCCGGGAAAATACACCTTCTACCTTATTACCTTAGCTGGTAACAAACTTTCTTGAACAGGCATCACCTCTACTTGGCTTCGCAACAATTTAAAGCAGTAAACATTTAGGGGAAATGGGGGTATTGTGCTAGCTAGACACATTACCTGTTTTGTGTTCCATGTGAAGAGAGACGAAAGGTCGGCCGAGATGTTGAGCGTCATGCTAACCTAAACGTACATGTTAGAACAAAGCATCGTCAGAAATCATCACACCCCACCGACGGAAGGGAATCTCATGTTGGTTTCACTAATTTACAAAATCGACAAGGATATCACCTCGTCGTTGGCGTTGGCCTCTTTCTGGAACCAGTTGATGTTCAGGATCTGCGCAAGTTCAAACAGCGCAGATCGCGCGAGTCAGAGCAGAGCAAATCGGCGACGAACTAATCGACTGGAGCAGATCGAGCGGCCGGCGGGCTGAGATCGATCGCGGCGCACGGTAGGATAGGGGGGGGGGGGGGGGGGGGGTACGGGAAGGTACCTTGACGGAGGCGGTTGGGGTGGCGGAGTTGAAGCTGTCGGAGAAGGAGGCGGCGAAGCACATCGCGGCGAGTATCGTCAACGCGAACGTCGCCACCGCGTTCGCGCGGTGCCCGAACGAATGCATCCTCGCGACGCCGGGATCTCCGGCCGCTCGCTCGCTCGCCTTCTCTGCTGCTGCTGCGGCGGCGCCGGCGAATCGCGTTCAAGTTCTAATTTTTTTCTCCTCGGTCTACTTTTTTTTGTCCTGATTTTTGGAGAAGAACGGATGTCTTCGCGATGATGTAGTGGACCCACACGTCGGCGACATTAGTCACAGTGACGTGGCACGGGCTGATTGGTCCCGGCACGTCACCGGAATTAAAGACGACGAGCTGTGGTACAAGTGGGCCGGCCCGTTATCCAGGGCATCATATGTAGCTGAACAAATACTGAGGAAAAGGAGTTCAAAAACATACTGAGCTAGGAAGAACTGAAATTTCGGAGTTAGCGTACCCGCTCAAATAAACCATAAGGTACAAAAACCAATACAAATGAAAAGAAATCCAGCATCAAACGATCGAATCCAGCACCTTTCTATTCCATCTTAATGTTGAGATCAGGTGTGTAGATTTTTGTCATGAAACCGTAACTAGCACAAGGTGTTGCATTCCTAGTAGCATGGCACAATTGTCAATTATATTTGTCACACGGGGACATACATCGAGCATTGGGTGACAATATAGCCTTCATTAACTAGAAGATAACGAGTTAGAGCTCCATGGCACGAAGATAGGGACGAAGCACGACAAATTTTGTGAAATGCACCATATTTTTAAATTGCAACTTAGAGGCCATTTTTTATGTGTTATACATCATTCAATCATTTCTATGATACCACACCGACTTTACAAAAGGTCTTACAACATGAATACAATTACAATGCTCGCCTCAAGTATGTGCAACTGATGAGTTTTCTTTTCAAACTTGTCTGGCTACTTTAGAGGAGAATCCCAAAAATATGTATAGTGATAGATAAGACGGTTTTCTCTTATGTAATCCACGTCACATACAGAATCTACAATAGGGTACATATTTGTGTGAAGAATTCTTAGGCCACATTTTAAGATTTTTCGTTCATGAGTTTTTAGATAGTAAAATCTATCATGACAGGAGATCCTGGACCCCTAAATATGTAACGTGTTAATTTATTGCTTTAATAGCCCAAATATGGAACTTAATGACAAATAAGTATAGAAACAGGGTAGCCTCTAGCGAGCACACTTTTGCTACTATATATAGGAAAGTAACCTTGTCCTCCACTCGAGTGATTGATCGGACGGTGGTTGGTCCAGTAGTTTCAATTTATCCTTTGACAAAGGCTATCAGGAGATAGGAGGTAGAGTGTGAATTAATATGTTGGTGTATGTGTGTTCCATTCTTCTTATTTATAGTGTGTGTGAGTGAGCTAGAGATCGACGCCTTAGTCTTAGTCTTAGTCTTAGTCATGGGAGCGAGCATGTGCGTAATGACTGAAATACATGTGTAGAACCTATATCCAAAGATGAAAATACAGTTCTCGTCTTTGGTATTTTGGCATGGGAGGCGTCCAGTTGAACATACACACTCGAAGCTTGCCTAGTTGGCTGCCTCAATTCATCTACCAACCAATTATGTAAAGCATATCTTCTTGGTGATAGGCCAGCTAGTTGCAAAGTCCCCGTAGGTGTTGACATATGTTGCCTACAACTAGTGAGATAAAATATGAGATTTGATGTTCGGTTTGTCTGCCTGCCTGAATTAGCAACCTCAAGCAGAGAGTTGTCAGAAACTTGCCTTCTAAAGTTTGCAGATCTCCACGGCCTGGCCAAGGGGCGTTTCTCTTTGCACCGGTCTATAACTCTGTTGCCTCCACTACTAGGAGCTCGTGTATGCCTCCAAGTGGAGTATTGTGTCCCCAGTGCTCGAAGATGCATGCGAACTTAAATGTCCTAGGGGCATGTTTGATTCGTAGCACATAAAAGACATACGAATAGAAAGGGCATAGGCTTGTCATGTCACACATACCCTAGTTCTATAGGATCTGGTATGTAAAACTTGTTTGATTACCAAAGAAATTGTAAAAAAACAATTTGGTGGGGATGTTAAGATTTTTATGGGAAGCAGGGTAAATGAATCCTTAGGAAAATTTCCTATAGGATACAATTTTTCAAATCAAACATGCAAGAAAGAAAACAATTCTTGTAGGATTGAATCCTCCAAAAAGGATCATACCATTTAGTAAAAAACAAGTGAATCTAGAATGGAAAAAAGAAGGAAAAAACGCTACGAAAATTGAATGGAAGAAACGACGATGTTATATATGTATCCACATTTTGTTTCCTTGTCGAAGAGGAAACTTATCAAATTTATACAGCTTGAGATTTGTGATTTATTTTTAAGTATTTCTAGGGACTATAACTAAACCAAACCGACAAAGAAATTAACCAATATATCTGCTTGTCCCTATCCATGGACATGATTGATGATTTTTCAGTAATTTACAATTCCCCTTGTATAGTATCCAACGATTACCTTTTGCCAAGAGAAAGCGTGATACATCTCAGAAATAAACATGATACACTCCAGAAAGAAAAGAAAAGAAAAGAAAAAAGAAAAGAAAAGAAAAACATGATAGTATTGTTTATCTAGTTTGCCCTTTCACCATGTCCTCGTTTTTTCCAACGGATCATCCAGATGACGGATGAAATGTTTTGATACTGTCTTGATGCCACCTTGATTGATCTCAAGTGTAAATGTTTTGATAAATTCCTGGAGATTTTTATTGCCTTGCACGGAGGAGACAAAAGAAACGGGAAAAACAATACATGGACGACATATATGTGCTCGGTCGAAGCGAAAGGGAGAGC
Source organism: Poa annua (assembly GCA_026929855.1). NCBI lineage: Eukaryota > Viridiplantae > Streptophyta > Magnoliopsida > Poales > Poaceae > Poa > Poa annua. The sequence continues at coordinate 88,026,988 of CM049432.1, forward strand.
ACCCGATGATGCATTCGGCCAAACCATCACCTAATCCGCACTAGCGCTAATCCTCACACACGCGGGAAGACCAGTTTCATCATGTAATGACTCCTGCCAATCACCACCACTTCGCCCCTCTCCAGCCGGGGAATTTCAGTGAGGAGAACAAGCTCTTTGAGAAGACCAAAGATTTCGTAGAAAATGAGACTCTTTTTATGAATTACTAGTGAAAATTTATGTGAATATAGCTTGATTTATTGGTTTGGTTGTATAATATATTTTGTAAGTAGTGGTGGCTCTGATTTATTTTAGCCGATGGATTAAGCTGAAGGGGAACAACTAATTTACCAAGTAAAACTATCTCTATAGAGTATGAGAGCATGATCCTAATGCTTAAAGGGTCCTAATGCTTCGTTTAAAAGAAACATTTCCATAGGTTAAAAGTAGAGGGTGTATGATCAGTGTCTTTAGTTTTTCTTAACCCACATTTCATATGAACTACCGAAACTATACCAATCAAGAGAGGGCAACATGTTTTGAAGTTACACATACAAGAAATAAGAAGAAAAATGATACCCTGGCAGAACAATGACTTTTCTTGGTCTCCGTTTCATGCTTAGTGTATTGCTACATGAGGTCCAACACGTAGCTAAATGTAGAGATAAACAATATCAGAGATAACGGTATCACCAAGGCCAAGTAGATATCTCTCTATCCGTGAAACTGCCATCTCTAATAGCTTAGGAGGATAGGCGTGCGCCGCCTACAACACTTTGTGTTGTTGTAAACGGTGTTGTTGTGGACTGGAGCGCGGTAAACAACATATGTGACCTCATATGTGAACACTAAAGCTCAGTTCTATCTGTTTGCCTTCTGGCAAAATGGGAATTGGCCAAGTACGTGAGTCTGCTGTAGAGATATAGGTCGAGTTGCGTAAGAAAATATGAGAAACATATAGTATCTTTTCCTAGCATCAAATGCATATTAACAAAAATAATATGTCGAGGCAAAATCCAGTACACAATTTTTTGCAACATCTAACCACATTGGCAAAGCTAAAAATATCATATTTTGTTGATAAACAAAGCTAAACATCGAATTGGAGAAGCTTATTGTATGTCCATTTAATCAAGATAATGTGTGACATATGTCTAAGTGTTTTAGGCATATGGATACAATAGAAGGGTGAGAAAATGCCACCTCTTGCAGATGACATAAGCATCAACAATTTTTAGTGAAAGACAAAAGAATGGAAGTTGTGTATGCCTATATACGAATACAAAGAATTATAGAGATACTATACAAACCATATGCACAATGGAATGCATACATGTGTACAGATTGTTCATATTTCCTTTACTATATAAAGATTATGATTGTACATGGCCATGAAAAATACACAAACTATATCATACAATATATTTCAAGATTATTGTTTGATGATGTTTTAACAGTAGAAATCGATCTTCACGGTCATATGTTTATGGTTTTGTGTAAGCTTGGGCCCGGTTTGCTGACTGTAAGGAGTGAGTATTTTATCTGAAAAAACGTTGTCGGTTGTGCTGCATTGCACGTGCCAGGAAGACGAGAGAGGAGAATCAAACCGGACAACGACCACATATGCGGCCCAGCGCGGGACGCAGCTTCAGTGACTTTGAAGCTCAAAGTCACTGTTGGACTTTAATGCCATCTCAACCATCTAAAAAAGATCTAATGGTCAGAAATAGATCTATTTGACAAATTTAAAATTAAAAGTTGTTAGAAAATTTGAAAAAAATCCAGTATGTCCTATATTTTGTGGTATACATTATGTGAAAGTTTTGTCAGTTTTAGAATTTCGAAAATACAAGTTTTATATAACATTTGTTGGGAAACTTAAAACGAGGTTTAATCATAAACGGTTTGTCCATATCTTACAAAACTTTATTAGATTGTATAACACAACATAAACGAATTACTGGATTGTTTTCAACTTTTTTTATGACCACTTAATTTTGACTTTATCATATAGATGTATTTCTAACCATTGAATTTCTTTTGGAGACTTTGACCTTCAAAGTCAATGAAGGTGCATTCCCCAGTGCCCGCCACGTTGTCCGAGGATCATGTAAATAGAAAACCGCACATGAGTTCGGGAGTGTAGACCAGCTAGTGATGCAAAACTTCTTTATGATGGATCAAGTTCTAGGATGTTAAACCATGGTTGATTGCTCTAAGACACAAGTAGTGTTTTCTGTCCGGTCTACTTTGAAGTCCACGTGTATTACAATGTCACTATGTCCGCAACAAAACAAAGAATCCAGTAGCTAGCCACTAATTTGTACTCCACTTTAACATAACATATAAATCTGAAAAACAGTAAGCGCCCTTTTTTTCAACAAAAAATGGATAAGGTACCATTTCCATTTGTGGCAATGCGCGACGGATGGAGATGGCTGGCGAGGAGCATGGGGGAAAGTAGATTCTTTTTTCGGTAATATCCCTGCTGGAAAAAGAAACATCTCCCCATTTAATAGTGAAGATCATAAATATGACATATTGGTAGGAACTCACATGCATGGTATCCATATCGCGTCTTCACCCCTAGCCCCTATATAACTTCACTTCAAAATCGCTTCCTTCAAACAACAAACCATACATGTTTTCTCCTCTTGATCCACAAGGTGCGCATCTAGTAGGTCTTACATCCTAGAAGATGGGCGTGGAAATTTTGCACAACTTATTAGGGTTGAGAGGCATTAGGGAAGAAATTAGGTGGAGTCCGAGAGGGATGTCCCCAGTTTCATCTTCATAGGCAGCCGATGAAGCTCATAAAAGTAGAAAAATACGGGCAAAGCGTACTGACAGTATGGATCGTTGCCCGGGCTTGCGGCTGGCCGACGCTGTAATTTCTCATAGCACAAATCAGCATGCGAAGATTTGACTTGGAGTTTGCAGCTACCAACAGTAGACAAATCATAACGTTTAATTTAGGCATCACTGCACGTAACAGGAAGGAAGAAGAGAGAAGAGAATCAGAAGACCGGACAGCGACGGCCCAGCGCGGCGTTGTTGTCCTTGTCCGGCCCATCACCGCCGGCCAGAGACCAAACCCTAACCTAATCCGCCCCAAAGCACAAGGGGCGGCGCATTAGCGCTGATTCGACATGTAATTACCTTCTTTTTGCGTCACCCTTCTCCTCCGGCTAATTTACTTACTCCCACACGCTAAACACTCGCCTAAAGAATCCGCTCCGAAGAATCGGCCGCCGCAACAGCTACCGCTCCATGTCGACGCCATCCAGCACAACCGTGGTGCTGTGGTGCAGTGGTGGGCAGCCGTATTTTTTGTTCAAACCTAAAATGGGCGTTCTGTGGCACATGGTTGGCTAGTGGGTCACAAAAAGGTTAATTATTTCTGTGACGTATGGTGGGGTGGGCCACTGAAAAAAATAGTGGCGAGAATTTAGTGGCGCACCCAGCATGTCAAATTGATGCGCCACAAAAGCTTAATTCGTGCGTCACCGCTAGTCATTTTCCTACTAGTGAATACTTCTCTGCTCCGATTCCGACCGGTTGCTTACAAAATGCGGCGGCGGCGACGACCAGCGAGGCGTTATGATACCCATCCCTTTCTGTTGCCGGCGTCACACCACAACTGCTTTGGCTCCTCCCTCTTCATCTTCCTCCTTCCACGGGGTCTTGCTTCAATTCGGTCACGGATTTTAGTGCAATTCTAGTCTCTCCGGACCTCCGGCTGCTCCACCCGTCGGATTCGAGAATTTCTCTCGGAGGATTGATTCAAGGCGTCTTCTTTCTCTTAACAAGGGGAGAAGAGGAGTCTTTTTTTCTTTTTTCCGGCGGATTCAGGGCGACAAGGCTCAAATTTCGGGATGGGCAAGCCATCGTTGAAGAAGAAGCGGGGCGGGGGAGCCGGCCACAATACCTCCACCGGCGAGCACGGCGGCAAACCGTCCTCGCTCGACCGGTCGGGCTCGAAAGTCCTCGATGGCGACGAGACCATCTTCGCGGAGATGGTGCTGGAGCTGCGGGAGGAGGGGAACGTGCTCTTCCAGCGCCACGACTACGACCGGGCGCTGCTCAACTACGAGAAGGCCGTGAAGCTGCTCCCTTCCCCCGCCACCTCCCGGCGGCCGCCGCCGACATCGCCTGCCTCCACAGCTTTCTTCCCGTGGAATTAATTCATAACACAACTTTCTTAGAATGTACAACACAACATATAAGAATTACTGATTTTTTTAAAAAAAAATCTTACCCCTTAATTTTGACTTTATCATATAGATCTATTTCTGACCATTGGATTTCTTTTGATGGTTAAAATGACATCAAAGTCCAGCCGTGTCACTGAAGGTGCATCTCCTAGCGCGGCGTTGTAGGGGGGTCATATAGATAGAAAACCGCACATGAGTTCGGGAGTGTAGACCAGTGATGTAAAACTTTTCTATGATCGATCAAGTTCTAGGATGTAAAACCATGGTTGATTGCTCTAAGACACAAGTAGTGTTTTATGTCCAGTTTACATTGAAGTCCACATGTATTACAATGTCACTATGTTATCTTATACCCCCAACAAAACAAAGAATCCAGTAGCTAGCCACTGATTTCACTCCACTTTAACATATCATAAATCTGAAAAACTGTAAACCCAATCTCCCCATTTATGGTTATCATAAATATCACATATTGGTAGGAACTCACGTGGTATCCATATCGTGTCTTCACCCCTAGCCCCTATATAACTTCACTTCAAAATCGCTTCATTCAAACAACAAACTATACATGTTTTCTCCTCTCCATCCATATTACTTACATGGTGCATCTAGGTTGCACATCCTAGAAGGTGAGTGTGGAAATTTTGCACGAACAGTTTGTCGAGCTTAGGGGTTGATAGGCATTGGGGAAGAAGTTAGGTCGAGGCTAGGATGGATGTTGTCCTTTTGATTTTCATACACAGCCGACGAAGTGCGTGAGTGTAGACAATGATGAATACGTTGTCCCGGCAGCCTGAACGCTTCCCCGGGCTTGCGGATGACCGGTGCCGTTAATTCTTATCGCACAAATTAGGGTGCAAAGTATTTGACTTAAGAGTTTGGCTAGGCTTTGCAATACTCCTGAGTCCGCTACAACCAGTAGATAAAACACAAATTCACAAGGTTTAGGCATCGCTGTCTGTTTTGTTGTGCTGGGTGTGCACGTGTCTGGAAGACTAGAGAAGAGGATCGGAAAACCGGATAGCGACGGCATATGCAGGCAGCCCAGCGCGACGGGGTTCAGATTCGCTGACGTTGTGTACCAACGTTATTGACTGACTTTGGCCTCTTATCCACCGTGCATACTCCATCTAAAGGTTGCTGCTCATCTCACCTCTCTCTGTACAAAAGACAGCCCGAGGCAAGGAAATGCCCAGCACACCAGCCTAGTTCTACTGTTCTGGTATGCTCTATTCTGGACTTCGACCAGAGTTTCTCTTCAATTAGCACAATTAGCACTAGATTTAAACAGGCACGTCATTCGGTATTGTTAGTCACTAGTCAGGGTATATAAAAATTGGGTGCCTCACAATCCAATATTATGTTCGAACTGGCGTTTTTGCCCATGAAATATGTACTAAACATGGCACCCAGTTTAGCAAATAAAATATCACCATCCCCCCTCCCCCGACTCATGTGTCGCCCATGCGCGGCGACCCGGGAGCAAACCCTAGCCGCCTCTGGTGGCCTCCCCGCCGCCGCTGCAGCAGCCATCGGGCCTTGCCGCGGTGGTGGCGGCCCCCTCAACTCCAGAAGGTGGCGACCGGGTGGCCTCGAGCTTCTGATGGCGGGAGTTCGCGTGGCATCGACCTTCTGGTGGCGGGACTTCGCGTGGCATCGACGGCTCGGGCATGGTGGCGCGGCGGAGCGCCGACGCGGGTGCGGCGGTGCGCGAGGAGGAGTGGAGCTTCGCCTCTGGCCTTGTGGCGGTCAGGGCCCGATCAGGCCCATGCGGGCCGTGCGGCCGTGGCTGGTCGCCAGGTGCGGCTGTCCCTTGCAGCGATGGCCGGCCTTGCTCGATTTGCTCTCTCCTTGGCAATTGGGTAGTCTGGTGGTGATGATCCAGACACGACACTTCTCGCCGGTGCGACGGGGATCCTAGGCGTGGCTGTGTGCGACGGGCTGGTCTCGCTTGCTTTGCTCCAACGGTTTCGATGGCGGGTGTCTCGACTTCTCCACGACGCTTCACATACGGACCATGGTGGGCTCTTGCCGGATGCGGCTTGGCGTGGTGCCGATCCATGAGGCGGGTTGGAGCTTTGCGATTCATCACCAGGCGAAAGAATTGCCCTGGGAGCCGACCAGGGCAGGCGGCGGCGACGTCCCCATGCGCCGCTTTCTTCTTGAAGACGTCGCTGAGGTGATGTTTATCTTTTTTTCTGCCCAAAATCTTCCGGGGAATCTTGATCATTCGTGGGATCAGACGGGAGCGACGCTTCTACGTCGTTTTGTCTCTTGAGACCTCGTACAGATTTTTGTATACTTTGACTAACAATGCCAGATGACGTGATTGTATAAATCTAGTGCTAATTGAAGAGAAAATATGGCCGAAGCGCAGAACAGAGCAACGATTCATACTCTGTATTAGCGGCTAATTTTTTTTAAATAATACTTTTTTTAATTGAAATTTCGAAAAATATTGCGCAGATTTAGGAATTTTTAAAAATAATACGGCCTCGGCCTAGAGGAGGCCGACTGGGGCTCGTCGGCCCGAAGGAGGCCGACTGGGACTCGTCGGCACAGAGCTGGCCGACCAGGGGGGGAGAGGATCACGGGCCGTCCGAGTGCCTGATCGGCACCGAGCGGCCAGGCTTCGGCCACGTCACGGCCGAAAGGCCCGTCGGCATGCATGCCTCGGCTTTCCCTGGGCCGACAGGGACTAATCGGCCTGCTCTGGGCCGACCAGGTTCAATGCCAGATCCGTGCAGGCGTGGATGCGGCCGACGAGGCCTGGTCGGCCAGCTCTGGGCCGACGAGACCCAGTCGGCCTCCTCCGGGCCGACGAGCCCCAGTCGGCCTCCTCCTGACCGAGGCCGTATTATTTTTAAAATTTTCTAAATCTGCGCAATATTTTTCGAAATTTCAATAAAAAAAGTATTATTTAAAAAAAATCAGCGTATTACCGTCCATACTAGAAGTACATACTAGAACTAGGCTGGTGTGCTAGGCCTTTCCGGGCTGGTCTTTTGCACACAGAGAGATGAGATGAGCAGCAACCTTTAGATGGAGGATGTACGGTGGATAAGAGGCCAAAGTCAGCCAATGACGTTGGTTCACAACATCAGGGAATCTGAACCCAGCGCGACGTTGTCCGGGGACTCCAGTGTCCGTCCGGCCCATCACCGTCGTTATGTTAGCATATACATACAACGAAGTCTCCATTGAGGCCTAGTTAGCCACTAATATGCCTTCGTTTTATTCCGTATATAGTCCACCTAGGAATATGTAGAACACTATTTCAAGATAATTGCTTGATGATGTTTTCATAGTATAAATCGATCTTCACGAGGATATGTTTATGGTTTCGTGTAAGTCATGTCTCTGCCCGGTTTGCTGGCTCTAAGGAGTGAGTATTTTTATCTGAAAAAAATATTGTTGGCTGTGCAGTATTGCACGTGCCAGGAAGACGAGAGAAGAGAATCGGAAAACCGGACAACGGCGATATATGCGGCCGGCGTCAATGACTTTGAAGCTCAAAGTCACGACTGGACTTTGATGTCATCTCAACTATCTAAAAAAGATCCAATTATCAAAAATAGATCTATTTGACAAATTTAAAATAAAAGGTTGTCAGAAACATTTGAAAAAAACCAATATTTCCTATATGTTGTGTTATACATTCTGTGAAAGTTTTGTCAGATTTAGAAATTAAAAAATACAAGGTTTGTTAAAATTTGTTGAGAAACTTAAAATGAGGTTTATTCATAAACTGTTTGTCCAAATCTTACAAAACTTTCTTAGAATGTATAACACAACATATAAGAATTACTGATTTGTTTTTAATTTTTTCTGACCACTTAATTTTGACTTTATCATATAGATATATTTCTGAGCATTGGATTTCTTTTGGATGGTTAAAATGACATCAAAGTCCAGCCGTGTCACTGAAGATGCATCACCAGCGCGGCGTTGTCCGGGGATCATATAGATAGAAAACCGCGCATCAAAACTTTTTTATGATCGATCAAGTTCTAGGATGTTAAACCATGGTTGATTGTTGTACGACACAAGTAGCGTTTTCTGTCCAGTTTACATTGAAGTCCACATGTATTACAATGTCAGTATGTCATCTTATACCCCACAACAAAACAAAGAATCCAGTAGCTAGCCACTAATTTTACTCCACTTTAACATATCATAAATCATAAAAAGCTATAAGCCCAATCTCCCATTTATGGTTATCATAAATATCACATATTGGTAGGAATCCACACTCACATGGTATCCTTATCGCGCTTTCACCCCTAGCCCCTATATAACTTCATTTCAAAATCGCTTCATTCAAGCAACAAACCATACATGTTTTCTCCTCTCCATCCATATTACTTACATGGTGCATCTAGGTTGCACATCCTAGAAGACTGAGTGTGGAAATGTTGCCCGAACAGTTTGTTGAGCTTAGGGTTGAGAGGCATTGGGGAAGAAGTCAGGTCGAGTCCGGGAGGGATGTTCCCAGGTACATCTTCATAGGCAGCTGAAGAAGTTCGGAAAAGTAGTCAATGACCAACACCTTGTACCGACAGCCTGGATCGTTGCCCGGGCTTGCGACTGGCCGGCGCCGCTACTTCTCGTCGCAAAAATCAGCGTGCCAAGTATTTGAGTTTAGAGTTTGCCTAGGCTTCAAAATTCCACCACCGTCAGTAGATAAATCACAAGGTTTAGACGAACTGGCCAGTCACGTCGTAACTGGAACTCAGATCCACCCTACACTCTCCATCCAACGGTTCTAATCAAGCGATTATAAAATTTTGTTAAATTTATCTTTTTTGCTGCGCTCAAAATAAAAAATATTTTTGATTAAAATTTTTGTACTTACAACATGATTTGCGTTCGGTTTAGACATCACCTCCCGTTTTGCTGCACTGCACGTGCCAAGAAGAGCAGAGAAGAGTCGGAGAAGCGGACAGCGATGGCATACGCGGGCATGCGGCCCAGCGCGGCGTTGTCTTGTCCGTCCGGCCCATCACCGCCGGCCAGCGACAGCGACGACGGGTTCGGCGAGGCCACCGGCCAAACCCTAACCTAATCCGCCACTCAGGGGCGGCGCATTAGCGCTAATTCGGCATGTAATTACCCACCCAGTTCCTTCCTTCCGCGTCACCCTTCTCCAGCTACTTTACTTACTCCCACGCGCTAAACACTCTCCTAAACAACGCCACACCAGCAAAGAATCTGCTCCCAAGAATACGTCTCTGCTCCGACCGGTTGCTTAGAAAACGCGGCGGCGGCGGCGGTGGCGGCCAGCGAGACGACGTCGGTTGTTGATTCGTTGATTCGTCTCCACGCATCCCTCCCAGAAAAATTCCACTACCTGTCCCGGACCGCTGGCGTGCTTCTTTCCGTTGCCGGCGTCACATCACAAGCTGCTTTGACTCGTCCCTCTTCCTCTTCCTCTTCCTCCTTCCTCCCCGGGGTCTTGCTTCAATTCGGCGGCGGATTTTAGCCCAATTCCTCGAGTAGTCTCTCCGAACCTCCGGCTGCTCCACCCACCGGATTCGACAAGAGATTTCCCTCTGAGGATTGATTCCAGCCGTCTTCTTTCTTTTTTTTCTAACAAGGGGGGAAAGAGGAGTCTTTTTCTTCTTTTTGGCGCCGGATTCAGGCCGACAAGGCTAGGATGGGCAAGCCGTCGCTGAAGAAGAAGCGGGGCGGGGGAGCCGGCCACAAGTCCTCCACCGGGGGCGAGCACGGCGGCAAACCGTCCTCGCTCGACCGGTCGGGCTCCAAGGTCCTCGACGGCGACGAGACCATCTTCGCGGAGATGGCGCAGGAGCTGCGGGAGGAGGGGAACGCGCTCTTCCAGCGCCGCGACTACGACCGGGCGCTGCTCAACTACGAGAAGGCCGTGAAGCTGCTCCCGTCCCCCGCCACCTCCCCGGCCGCCGCCGCCGACGTCGCCTGCCTCCATAGCAACCTGGCCGCCTGCTACATGCAGATGTCCCCGCCCGACCACTACCGCGCCATCAACGAGTGCAACCTGGCGCTCGACGCGTGCCCGCGCTACGGGAAGGCGCTGCTCAAGCGGGCGCGCTGCTTCGAGGCGCTGGGGCGGCTCGACCTGGCGGCGCGGGACGTTGATAGGGTGCTGGCGGCGGAGCCTGGGAACCTGACGGCCGTCGATTTGGGGGAGAGGGTGAGGCGGACCATGGTGGAGAAGGGGTTTGTGGTGGATGAGAAGGCTGTGATGCCCACGCCGGAGGAGGTTGTGGCTGCGGCGCCCAGGCAGCAACAGAAGCCCAGGAGGAAGAAGGGCCGGAAGGCCGCCGCCGCCAAGGCTGCGGCCGCGGCCGTGGAGCACGAAGGGGAGGAGAAGACTGCGGCTGCTGGGGAGGAGCCTGTGACCGTGGAGCAGGCTTCGGAGGATCCGCCCAGGCAGGTGAAGCTCGTGTTCGGTGAGGACATCCGGTGGGCTCTGGTGCCGGCCAGCTGCGGCATGGCGCAGCTACGGGAGGCCGTCCGCGGCAAGTTCCCCGGCCTCAAGGCGGTTCTTGTCAAGTACAAGGATAGGGAAGGTGACCTCGTCACCATCACCAACCAGGATGAGCTCAAATGGGCTGAGGAGCTGGTCGAGCCCGGGAGCTCACTTAGGCTGTATATCACGGAGGCCAACCCTGAGCATGAACCTTACGTCGAGGACGCCAACAGCGGGTCACTGGTGAACAACACCTCGGATAATGGAAGCATCAGAAGCAACAGGCAGGAGGAGGACAGGAGCACGGTGACTTGTATCGATGATTGGATTGTGCAGTTCGCTCGCCTTTTCAAGAACCATGTTGGCGTCAGCTCCGACGAGTATCTGGACCTCCACGAGGTCAGTATGAAGCTGTACACCGAGGCCATTGAGGACACCATTACTGGTGACGAAGCCCAGGAGGTGTTTCAGCTTGCTGAGGGAAACTTCCAGGAGATGGCAGCGCTTGCGTTCTTCCACTGGGGCAATGTTCATATGTCTCGGGCTAGGAAGAGGCTGCTCTTACCGGAAGACTCTACCAAGGAACTGGTGCTTGAGAAAGTGAAGGAAGCGTACGAGTGGGCAAAGGAAGAGTACAATAAGGCTGGGAAGGCATACGAAGAAGCTGTAAGGGCCAAGCCGGAATTCTTTGAGGGTTTTCTTGCACTTGCACACCAGCAATTTGAGCAAGCAAAGCTGTCATGGTATTATGCTGTCGGTACCAACGCAGATCTGGACACTTGGCCTTCCTCTCAAGTCTTGGAGCTCTTCAATAGAGCTGAGGATAACATGGAGAAGGGTACGGAAATGTGGGAGGAAATGGAAGAGCAGCGGCTGAAGAACCGATCTAAACCAAGCCAAGAAAATGCTGTGCTAGAGAAGATGGGCATGGAGGAGTATATCAAAGACGTATCCACGGATGACGCTGCTGAACGGGCTTCCAATATGAGGTCTCAGATGAATATTCTCTGGGGCATGCTTCTTTATGAGCGTTCAGTTGTGGAATTTAAATTAGGACTTCCAATGTGGGAGGATTGTTTGATGGCAGCGATTGAAAAGTTTAAACTTGGAGGAGCTTCAGCTACAAATATTGCTGTGTTGGTGAAAAGCCACTGTGCAAATGAAACTGCCCAAGATGGTAAGAGCAATATTACTTTATTTGTTTATTCTCTAGTTCACCGTGTTCTTATCTCCTGACTACCTAGGCCGAGAGACATATACTGTTTATTTTGTCCGAGAAAATTAAAATTGCACTCAATTAACTTATTATTAGGGAAGTTCTCCCAGTATCATTGCAACTGTTGTAATTTATATGATGTTTACTCAAGATAATTTCTGAAGAAACATGTTTGCGAAAAGTTGGTCTTACAAGTGTCACACGCTGATTGTTTTTTGGTGAAATGCTGAGTTCATAATGTGGCTGTAGTATCATTAGTACTGTGAAAACATGATTTTTAGTTGTTTAATCTGCATTGTGCACTTTGTCTTTTCTGAAAAAACATTTTTAATTTGCTGGATCTTTTATGTTTCAAAATATATCACTGAATACTCAAATACATATGAGCACTCCTCTCTAAAGATTATCCTGTTTGTCTCATAGGTTTGGGCTTCAATGTTGATGAAATTGTGCAAGCCTGGAATGAGATGTATGACATTAAACGGTGGTTGCGTGGTGTTCCATCGTTTCGTCTTGAGCCATTATTTAGGAGGAGAGTTCCACAACTGTATACTGCACTGGAGCATATATAGTATGCATGTAGTTGCCCCAACACATTAAATTCTGGGGCACTATTACCGACATCAATTTTCTCTTTTAGGTGAGGGCTGTTGCTGTACGCTTCTCTTCTTGTACATGATATATTCATATTCATAAGTACTTTATTTCATATGCACATGAGAAGTTTGAAATGGTTTTCGGGTGTTGGATGTGTGTTACTTCGTTTCCTGATTATTGCAGGTGCATGGATATAATTGTAACAAAGATGAACGTTTTTTTAGATTTAAAAAAAAAAATGAACATGCAGTTCTGAATTAATTTTTGCCATGTCAAAGTTAATGTTTGCCTTGTGAGTTTTGCAGTACGCGAGTTCCTTCTGGATCCGTGTAGATCTTTCAACATGGATCTACACTTGAATGATTTTCATTAGTTATGTTGTTTTATAGGTAGAAAATACACAGTATCTCTCTCAAAAGTAGAGTCTTAATACCTGGTTAGAGCTATACGCCTTTACATATGTATGAATTGGACTCTGCCGACTGTTTGTTCCAGTCCAATTTCTTGCACTGATTGGTATGGATGGTTCTGTAAATTGAATGCTAAAAATATCGAATACTATTCGCAATTCCAGACAGCATGGTAGGTGAGATGTTTGACTATAAAATTAAGCTATGTTACGATAGTAAATTGGGTAGAAATTAATGGACATTGGTCATATCATCAAATTATTAGTTCCTCGCATGGAAAAAATTACTTCCTACTTCACAGGGTTAGAATATGCTGGAGACAATAGCTATACCTCCTTCAGTTTCTGATGGTCTTTCCTTAGGGGGTTAATTTATCGTACACTAAAGATCGTTAAAATGAGCTCTTCCTGATATTGTTTCAAAATTAAGTTTCGGCGCCATTTATACTGATAAATTAGTAAGTTTATTAGGCATAAAAATAGTCCTTGGATAGCTTATGAAGATCTGTATGTGATGCTCTGGCACTACTTTGTAAGTGAATTGAGTTTTGATATTATTATGTCTTGTGCTTCATCCTGTTCAGGTTGGAGCGGTGCCATACAGTTAATGTGTCCATACGTAATGCTTTATAATTTCTGTCTACATCAATCATAGCCCATAAGAGTATTCTGAGCTACTGATTTGTTTGTCCATCACAGCCTGAATTATGTGATTATCTTCAATCTCTTCATCCAAATTGTTCTCTTTTTAGTAATCTTGGTGGTATTTAATTTAGTTTATCGGCTCATCTCTGCAGGTCAATTGCTGCTTGGGATACAACACATGGATTTGTTCGGATGCATTTTTTATACATCGAAGAGTCTGCTTCCCGGTCGCGAAGCTATTCATTGCAGAGGGGTGGAGCCCGTCTGCGATCTCCATACATTAGTTATCGGGTTTTTCTTCCGTATTGTTCTCCATGCACAGGATTCTGTGCTTTGTTACTGGTTTAGAGATTCATTTGTCTGTGAGCTAGTAACCTGATGTTCCGAGGATGGACTGGTGGCATCCTCTGTCTGTTCGTGCTGTTATGCTTCCTTGTATACATGCCTGTACTCAATTGGGCTTGTATTGTAATTATTACAGCATCGTCGCACTAAATTCTGAAAGAAAAGAAAAGGAAGTTCCCATTTTCGCATTAGTGAGGGGCTGAGGGCAGTGGGAAAGACTTTTCACTATCTATTATGTAAAGGCAGTGAAGCTACTATTTATATGAAGCCATACTATGGAGATGAAACTGACATTAAGTTGAGGCATGTGAGAGGTAAAAATTTCCTTGTGACTTGCCTTTCAGCTTAAGGAACTTAAATGGTGTGAAGTGGTTGAGACTTCACAACAATATTAACTAGAACTTACTAACATACTAGTTCACTCCTTATGTATATATATACTTTTTTTTTTCCTGTGAATCGAACAACAAGAGTGCACACACATCTTCCCACACTGAGATCATGGAAGCAAAATACAAATGGAGAGTTAGTAGACATTTCAGTTGCTTGTGTGTTCGAAGTTTGGGGCTGGGAGGTATAAGGAAAGGCACTAGCTGAGAGAATGGCAAGGGAAGCAGAAAGTTCAGTTTATTATTAAAACGTTCGAGATACTGAAGCACGACTTTTGGCGGTCGGTCTAGAGGGCGAATGTTATTGCATAGGCGTGATCTAGCTCATTCTGCTGCCTTTTGGTGAGCGCGTTTCAGGGCGGGTACAGGCATCCCAGCATGCCTAGTGATCTGCACTGTCTCGTGTAACTGTCGAACAAGACAGTTCCATAAGTACGTGCAACACTTCAGCCAAGTGATCCGCTTTTTCTTGGTGACCCCAAATCGAATCGCTCGCATGAATGTGTGAAGGTCACTCAGACGACACACCTCATGTCGGTGCAGTGGTGGAGGATGGAAAAAAAAATAAGGTCGGGCGATCTTTAAAGTGAAGAAAAGAAAAATGACGCCAAGAAAACTAAAATTGACGGGCGACGGCGGCCGGGAGCAGCCGGGCGGAGCGAGCGAGGAAGCGTTCACTGCTGTTCACTGCTCGCTGGAACCTAAATCCCAGTAGCAAGGCCCAGGGCAGTCACGGCCGGCCCTTTTTCTTTATTTTTGTCCAAAACTTTAGAAACTACAGAAAATATTATATGTATCAGAGAAATACCTACATGTATTCGATTTTTTGCCCTAAGGGGTCCTCGGTCACTGTGTCGGTGCCGCCCTCACGGTAGACATACCTAAATATGTGGTACCAGTTTTGTTCCAGTTTCCACTTTATGTTATTTTTTTCCGAAGACATATCTTGCATAGCTGGGCAACCTTCGCTGATGATGCCGGCCTCTGTGTGGTTCCACTCATCAAGTGGCCAAGGACAGAAATAACTAAGGCATGGCGAACATTGAAACAAAATAATTGATGAACAACTCATTTTTTTCTAGGCACATTAATACTTAGGAAATTAGTATGTATGCTATATGCCCCCCATCGGCATGCTAACGGGATGCAGCCACGGAATGCCAAGTCCTCGGTCCAAATTCATGCCATCCACAGTAAAATTAGTTATACTCCCAGCTCCTGAAACCTCGACATGATCTTCCATAACGACTCTGATTCTCTAAATATCTTCTTGCACTTGTTCGTTAGACTGAAAGGAAAGCAACAAGGATCTGTATGTCCTCCTTCAACTCCTTGACGATTGATGTCGGTGGCAACACATCAAAGGCGTGGTGGCGCTCCCGTGATTAGATGAGGAGTGTGTGTGCGCGCATGGATTCTCTTATAATCTTAAATCTCCACAGGTTTGAGTGACCCGCCAGGTCCAGGCCGACCCATTCCCATCCTGAATTCTGCCGCCTTTTCCTGCTTAGCCTGCAAAACACATGCGAGTTCAGCTAGCCTCCACAATCTTGATTGACTGGCTAGTACCATACGTGAGCAGATAGGATCCTTTGATCGATTATATGAAACAACTAGCTAACTCGAATAATTTTCCGGCTGACTATCCTTACGAACTCGACGACTGGAAAAAATATACACACAGATGGGAATTTGATTTTTCGGTATTGTTAGAAGTTCATATCATGTGTCTTTGACTCTTTGCTTCCTTTTCTTATTGCTCCGATTTTCGTTGGGTTTACAAGCCACCCGTCCGGTGTTCATATACACCGTCCGAGGACTACACAATTAGAGTATAGTCCGGTGTTCACGAGTAATGTGTCTGCAAGCTTCAATTTTTTTTTTGTTGAAAATCGAAATACACATTAAGAAGAAATAAAAAACAAATCTGATATGAATAAGGTTACAAAAAGAGAAAAGCAAGATTGACACTATTCACACATGGAATTTTTTTTTGTTTCTCAATGTGCTTTTCGATTTTGGATCTGAAATCTTTTTGTTTCGGTAGAAATATCTCTCGTTAACATTCACACTTTTTCGTAGAATTTTTTCAAACATTTAAAATGTTTTTTGAATGGGCTAGGGAAAGCACCCAGAGTGGGCCTCGTTTAAGAATCTTTCTGGGCTTGATAGAAGGAAAGATTTCCGTCGTTAACCACAACTCTTCCTCCTCATCGTCTTCCAGCGGCCGCCGCCACCACAACGCCCACCTCGATCGTCGATCGCACCATGGGACTGCTCCAGCTCCACCGGCTCATATCCTCGCAGCAGCAGCGGGATCGCCGTCACCGACGCCGCCGCGGTAAGCGCCCCATCTCTGCCCCTCTACTTGTTAATCGATTTTCCAGCCCCGATCTGCATTTGTTCAAGTTTAGTTTTGGAGGGGACTTGGGAAGACGGATCATTATTATTACGATAATGTTAGCTGTCACTCATTATAGTTGTAGCCAAGATGCCTCGAACGGAATCGATTCAAACAATAGGGTGAACACGACATATACATGAGTCTGAATTCCCGATGGCTATGCATGCCTGCAGTAGGCACCATGTGGTAGCAAACCAAGTCTCATGTTCTTCCTATCAGCTATTTTGGTTGGGATGGATCGATGTGAATCGGGGACGGGAGCCTTTAGCAGTTCAAGTTCTGTTCGTGATGTCGAAACCAATTTTTATTCTTCAAACCGGTTGTGAACATGTTGGACAAGGATGCAAATTGGGTGTGTCGTGTGTGTCTGCCACCATTGTGCTTGCGCATCTTCTGTTACTCAGTGCCTCTGTATCGTCTATAACTATTTAGTAATTCTGCAGGCGGAGGCGGATCGATTGCTTCATTAGGGAAAAGAAACCACAAGCACTGCCGACAAGACGGTGAAGCTTCCCGGGCTGTTAAGAAAACATGGTCATGCCTTCCAGAGGTTCGTGACTTATTTCTGACGATTAACAAGACCGCTCTAGCTTCACAATTAACAACTTATATATTGCAACTGAAGCTAGCTTAAACTGCACTGATCTCCTGTTGTTTATGCTAATCAGTACCATTCAATTAAAGCGTAACCAGTCCTTACTCCTTAGTACTAGTCCTTATCTATACACACAACTTGCAATCCTTGTCAAGCTGATAATCGAGTCGATGTCTCTTATACTTTTCTAGATCAATAAGCGCTCCACCCTAATGTGATCACACTCCATAAGTTGACTTTATTTTGTTGTTTCAAAGTTGGCTTCATGCCATTGCGCAGCCAAACCTTAAAATCATCTTGTATGACTGAAATACACAGTATCAAACACGGCTGATTGCTCCTTTCCACATTCCTACTTTTAAGTATGTATTTGACTACAAAGTGAAGTCTTTAACTGCTGCAATCTCCTAATCCTATTGTTTCTCAATGTGTTGTTCTTTTCCAGAATGAAGTAACTGTTCATCTATACAATTCCAATGGTGATATTTTTCCTCTGTCTGTATGCAGGACATCTGGCATCACATACATTCTCTGCTGCCACTACAAGATGCTGCCCGTGCTGCCTGTGTGTCTCACGCATTTCGGCATTCTTGGAGATGTCGTCCCAATCTCATCTTCAGCCAGGAAACACTCAGTTTGATAAAAAATTGGTACGAAGAGTGCAGCGAAATATCAGTTGACGGATCGGGATATCTTGTCAGGACAATTAGCCGCATTGTGAGGAAGCACACAGGCATTGGTTTGAAGGCACTCAAGCTTGAATTACTTGATTGCACTGATTTAAGCAATCTAAGGAGTTGGCTCCGTTTTGCTATTAAATCACAAGTAGAGGAACTTTCGCTATTGCTGCATAATGATTTTACAGAAGTGTACAACTTCCCATGGTCACTTTTATCTAAGGGGCGTGGAAACTCGATACGGTCTCTTACTCTCAGCTGCTGTGTTTTCCGTCCCGTGGCTGGACTTGGTTGCTTAAGAAATCTTTCTATTCTGGAACTGTATGGAGTGTGCATTACTGGGGATGAATTAGGGTGCGTTCTATCCAGTTCCCTTGCTTTGGAGGAACTGCATCTCATGGATTGTTTAGAGATTATTTGCCTTAAAATACCTTGCCTGCTGAATCGACTCAGCCTCCTGATAGTATCTGAGTGTGGAAATCTAGAAGTGATAGAGAGTGAAGCTCCTAATCTCTCCAATTTTGTTTATAGTGGTGTCCAAGCACACTTTTCATTTGGTGATTCGTTGCAAGACCTTACAATTGTGGCTTCAGGTTGGGACGAGATTGTTTGGTATGCTCGTGAAAGGCTTCCACACATGGTGCCAAAACTAGAAGCCCTTGACATTTGTACGTCTTTTGAGGTATATACTCTTAAACGTCAGTTGAATTAGATAGTAGCACTCTGCATAGAAACAGCATCAGGTGCCTTTTTTTACTTGGAATATGATTTCACCTGTGTCATTTTGTTCTTCTATACATGCAGAGGAATACACCCGTTGTACCTGGCAAATTTCTCTACCTGAAGCACTTGACTATGTCTTTTGTGGCAATGAGTAATGGTTTTTGCCAGGACTATGATTACCTATCTCTGGTTTCCTTTCTTGATGCTTGTCCTGCCCTGGAGACTTTCACGCTGTCTGTAAGTCATGTTCATCTTGCGAAACTAATTGTTGAATCATTACTTCAGCTTATAGCATCTTGTATTCTCTCAGATACTATTGACATTGTTCCATGGTAGGTGTCACAGGATAGCATGGACCATATCCCAGTTTCAGGAGATGCCCTGCATTTAAGGAAGATGATAGGGCACCGCTACAACAATCTGAAAGATGTGAGCATCTTGGGTTTCTGCTCCGCAGAGAGCATGGTCGAGCTAACACGCCATATACTAGATAACGCCTTGTCGCTGCAGCGCCTCACGCTGGACCCCAGTCCTAACAATGTCAGGTGTTCTAGTGATGGAAGCGGCTCATGCTTTCCCATCAGTAGGCATATGGTAATGGAGGCCAGTAGAATGGTCTCGACGGTGGAGAAGTATATTTTGGGGAGTGTCCCCTCTACAGTCGAGTTGACACTTGTGGAGCCTTGCACCCGGTGCCATGGTGCTGATGTGTGCCGTAAGACGTCTAGTGTGTCGTCTGGCTGGATGAACCCCTGAATTTTTAGTGGCTAAACTTGTACAGAACTTGACTGTTGTCAATTAATAAAGGTTGCTATTACTGTAAAAAAAACTCTTGCAGGCCAAAGTGATCAAACTCTTTTCAAGGTCAACGCAGGAGATCTGTGTGTCAATATGTTAAGACAAAAAGCAAGAAATTTACAAGAGTTTCAACCACAGCTAGCAATCGGGGCACATACACCAGTCTGGGATGACTTGCTCTAGCCTACCGATTCCGGCCATCTTTCAATTTTTTTTCTTCTTTTTACGGTTAATGGGCAGGAGCTCTGCATTGCATTGTAGGAGAGAAAGAATACAACGAATTTTGTTTCTCCTTTCTTGGATCACTTAGCTGGTGGTTTGAATTTTGCGTTCTTTTGTTTGTCACCACATAGCACTATAGCAAATCTGGGTGACGTCTATTGGTTTAAACATGGAAACTCTCCAAGTTAAAAGCGTGGATGCGGGATTTCTCTTTTAAATTTCATTTGAGATCAAAAACGCGGTTTCGAGTGAGTCTAATGGGGGCATCAGGTCTCAAAAGAGTCTGTTGGCACAGTTGTTAGGCCTTATATGGAAATTGTCGATGCAAATGTTGTAAATGGAGCGCAACGAGTCGGTGGGTCAGGAAGACCAAAAGCATCCTGCTTCGTAGGGTACGCTCTGTCTGAAGGGATTAATTTTGTGCACATGGGCACTTATGATCTTGTTTTTTCACAAAAATAAAAATATGGTACTTTTAAGTTTAAAAAACATGTAATTTTTCAAACATGAATGCATATGCATGGTATATATATATTTGTGCAAAATGGCTGAAAATGCACAGCTGCTTGCAATCCGAGATGATTTAGTCCATTTTTGTTTGAGCTGCTGCATCAGATAGTACTGCTTGTGGCTCCCTAGGGAAGCAACAACGTAGACAGGGGAGCTGATTCGAGCAGTGTCTGGAGCACTCATATATTATTTCCTTCTTCTCCATGACTGAAAATGGACTAGTAGAACAAAATCACAAAAAAGAAAAGAGGACTAGTAGAACAAAATCACAATCGACGTAGACTAGCAGGTGGGCCCGGCGTGGCAGCCCAGCTAGCAAAGTCCAACGGCAACAAAACGCGCGATCCAGATCAGGCAGTAGAGTAGAGTCACTCTCCGCTCCGCCGTCACCCTCCACCCGGGGCCCGCCCGTCAGCCGGAGCCAAAACCCTAGCAGCAGCACACGAAGTCGAAGCCCACGGCGGAGCCCAAAACCCTAACGCCCGCCCACCTATTAAAGCCTCCGCCCCAAGAAATCCGGCGTTTCAACGCCCGCATCTCTATCCTCCTCCCTTCCTCACCTTCGGCGACACAGGTACCACGCCCATCTTCCTCCTGCCTGCCTCCTAGGGTTCCGGCCGAGCTCAGATTTGGCCTTACTGGGTTGTTTGTTTCGTCGGATTTTCTCCCCTGCTGCAGAGATGGCGGCGACGGCGGTGTGCGGGACCCAGAGGATGGCGGTGGGCGCGCCTGCTGCTGCGGTGGTGGCCGTCGCGGCCCAGAGGTTGCTGGCTCTTCTCGCGCTCGCGGTGAGTGGCCCCCTCGCTCGCTGCACGTTCCCGTGCTGTTTTACCTTTTACTGTGCTCTGTTCCTCTGAGTCAGTACTGATGGATTGGGTCGATAGGTTCGTTGACTGCGATTTTCGGGGTCGTGCCGCTGAATTTTGTGTTTAGGGCTGCCTTGAGTCTGTGTAGCTGTAGGGTTGACCGTAGGAATCTGAGTAATTTATTCTGTAGATCTGGAAATCTATGCTCCTGACCTCCTATGTTTTTAGGCTACGTCTCCCTGGTAACAGTGGGGTTCTAGTGTCCCGGTTCTGTAACAGCGAATAGATCTAGCAGATCTAGCTAGTTTCAGCGGTGATGAAGGTATGTTTGGGACTGCAAACATTGGTGGAGGATAATGTGCCAACAATAGAGAAAATGTCATTGCTATGTTTTACCAGTTGTACAACACATGGTTACCTGAAACTTTTGTCACTA
This sequence comes from Poa annua, assembly GCA_026929855.1. Taxonomy (NCBI): domain Eukaryota; kingdom Viridiplantae; phylum Streptophyta; class Magnoliopsida; order Poales; family Poaceae; genus Poa; species Poa annua. The sequence continues at coordinate 88,048,404 of CM049432.1, forward strand.
GGACTTCAATTGTGTATTGCTGGTGGCCAGAACCTTTTTGGTTTCCGAATGGCAGTCGGATATGAGGAGCGGTTTGTTTTTGTGGACTGTTTGGTTAGAGAAATTAATGCTGTGAAGAGGTTCTAGTGTAGGTGCTTGAATGATTAATGGTTCCTGTTAGTGTTTATTTCCGAACAATCGTCCGATGCTATGTAATTCACTATATGCCTGTTATATGGGAATATGTTTGGTTTTGAATTAGGTTTTAACCGGTGTTTTATCAATTTCCTGGTTGTGATTGTGTCCTTTTATGAGGAAAGTATAGTTGTAAATCGTTTGGAAGTAGCTTTTATGAAAGCCCTTGAGCAAATTAAATATAAAATCTATACCGTCATATTAATTATGTCCTTAATAAGGAAAGTCTAGCTGGAAACTGTTTGGTGGTAGCTTCAACGGAGGCCCTTGAATCTAATTTAATCAAAATTCTGTGAGGGAAATTTAGAGATGCTTACAGCCTCTGAACCAATTTAACAAAAATCCTGAACTGCAGCCTGAAATTAAATTGGGTCTCTAATGTCAATAATAAATTATTGTAGTGTTCTTTTTCAATATGCTAGTGGATTTATTGCTGATCTTGCATTTATTCCTGCTTACTGCTGAATGCTCCTGCTTACCGAAATGTTTGACACTTTAATGTGTTGTAGGGAAATAAAGATTCCTTTATTTCTTACTATATTTACCTATATTCCTTTGCTGAATCATTCTTAGATGGAAGCTGTAAACAGTGGAACAGCTCTTTTCAGCGAGGATGAGCAAGCAATCATCAAGTAAATTAATCACCTTACTCTGCATGACTCACTATAATTTATTACCGGTTTATGTGGCTGACTGGTTTTGTACGCCCTGCAATATTTGAAGGCAACTTAGCCGAACCAAGTCAGATACTGTCCCTGAGAACAAGGATGCTGGGTCAGATGACGACGACGATGATGATGAAGACGAGGACGATGAGACCGGTGACGCTGATGCTGATGATGACGATGCTGGGGAGGATTTCTCAGGTGAAGAAGGCGGCGAGGACGACGAGGAGGACGATGACCCTGAGGCCAATGGTGCTGGAGAAGAGGAAGGGGGAAGCGATGATGATGATGACGAGGAGGGTGATGACGACGATGATGAGGATGAAGACGAAGATGATGAGGATGAAGAGGAGGAGGAAGACGAGGACCAGCCACCGTCCAAGAAGAAGAAATGATTTGTCGGCCTAGCTTGCTGCATCCTTTCAGTATCTGTTAGCTTGTCTGCCTCTTTAGATGATGATTGAGCAGGTCTGGTACACCGACCTGTCTAGCTTGTGTCTTTGGTTGTCTGGTCTCATAGAGTAGGAGAATGTTGCAACTCTGATGTTTTCTTGTGTTTGCCACCTTTGTGCATGTAGTCTTTAACGTTTGATGTGTTCTGTGTTATTGCAGTTGTGGTACTGTGTCGTAGTTCCTGCATTCAATCTAATTCTTATTACTCTGGTGGTGATTCGTCAAGTGTAACATGTGTGCTGGAAGCCACCATTTGCTTTTGGCTTTGAGTTTACAGGATCCTTATGTTCTATGTGACTGAAAAGTGAAAACGCTTATTTATTCTTGGAAACCAGGATCATGAATTTGTATGTGCTGTTAGGCACCATTTCACTTTATGTTAGACTTTATGAAATCTTGATTTTTTATGCGTCTGGTTCTTTTTTGCGAATGAATGCCGCTGTAAATTGTAATAATTAGGTTTGGGCACTCATGATTGTTGGATTGGAATAACCTGAAATGCATGACACTTAACAAGAGATCATTTGAATGAGAACATTTGAGGCGTCTTGAGAACATTTTTAATGTCTCCCTTGTCCACGTTACAACATAGAGAACATCATAATTGAATGGGTGTTAAATTCTTTGCCAGACTTCAGAAAACCTTCCTGTAATCACAAAACAAAAACACAACTCCCTGTAACAGGCACTTCCATTCCAAAATTGTGCCAGAACGTACACGCAAATTTCACTACAGAAAGCCTATATACAATATATAGCAGAAAATGCCCAAGCGGCATCTACATTTACATTCTACCTGTTCCTACCAGTATCTTCACCACAACTGAACACCTAATTCAGCGCCAGAAGCTCCATAAATTTGCTGGGCAGGGTGAACCGAACTACTCTGAGGATCCTTTCTGGAGAGTGCAAGCCCTATGCGACTATTGATTACTTTCTTTCAATGACTCCGATGCTGACCGGTTGAAATCCTGGGGCTCGCTGCTGAAAAATGCTAACCAGACCACAGTACCGGTTAAGTAGAAGAAGATCGAAGGGGCAAAGAGCGATATCTGCACACAGAGGAAACAGTAATGTGAGTTACAATGATTCATGTAGATTATGAAGATAGATAAGATTGTGGTATTAGCAAGCATACACTCCAGGAATGAGTCGTGTCGACGAGATAGCCTGTTAGCGCAACACCAACAATTCCAGGCACAGCCCCTACAGTGTTTGTGATTCCCTGGAACACAAAGGAGACAACCAATGTTCAATGAATTCAACGGACTCATTACAGATGAGCGCAGAGACTATCAAAATAAATAAAAAAGTAGGTTGTCTGAGCTGAGGGGTATTTTCTTTCGAAGTTTCAGGATTTTGTTTCATATAAAGTTAAAGGACAGAAATCTGAATCCCTTTCCAAACAGGTCCCATACAGCATCAGACCTCGTTTAAGTACTCAAGCACATAAATTTCATTTTCTTCTCTTACTTTCCTTTCTTAGAATATTAATGGAAAAAAAAATAAGTTTAATGCCTTACCAGGAGAATGCTTGCATATTCACGAGATATATCTTGATGGGTGCAATAAAGGCCTGTTTGTGGACAAAAACATTTAGATTTGGAACTTGAAACAACGCAAAAATAGAAAATTAGTGTAGGCTTAAAAACCTGCTAATGCGTAGCTGGAGAGTGCCAAGCCACTGGTAAGGAAACCAACGATTACCCAGGGAGGCAGTCCAAGATCCACAGAGGAAAGCATCATAAAGGCTGCAGGTGACACAAACGCAATTGTTTGACAGATTTTTCGTACCTACAAAAGAAATTAAAACAACTTAGGCTTCATTTCCTGCACCAAATGCCTCGTTTACGCAAAGCAACCTGAAAGTTGATATCGTGGAAGAGAAGATCTGTGTGCTCTCATGACAAGGCATTAGCGACTTATAAATGCTCCAACCTTTACAATCGAACTCTATTACTCTACGAGGGTCCATATCAGAACCTCTGGTACGGAATCAACTAAAATACTAAGAACAAACAGTTTTTCAATCTTCCAGTCAATTTTACCTTAGTAGTGTCAACTCCACTTGATATCAAGTTGTCTGCGAAAGGTGCTGCAATAGATGTAATGACCATTGAGCCTAACGGAGGAAGAATTGAAACCTACAGAAAATATGGAAATTCATAGACTATAAATGAGACTGGAGCAGAAGTTGTAAATGAAAAACAGGGACATGTCATGATCCATAATGAGGAGAGATATGAGGGTTTCAACACAATGGAGAACAAGTCTCTTCCTATAGTTCTAAGAAGTATAAACATGTACATACCCAAGCAGCTTCTGTCAAGTTCAGGTTTAGCTCCTCACTGTGTAAAAATTTACCAATTAAATTTCATAAAAACGAAATGAAACTGCTATAGATATTCAACATCATGTGCGGAACAGATGCAGGAATACCGGATTCCTCCAAAGATAATGCTATTCTTGAGCATAAAACAAAAAATATACAATACTAGTAAATTGACATGTTGAACAACAAATTCAGCTATGAAGATTACAACTTCTATACTATACGGTGAATGCACTGAAAATTCACAATTCCAATCTCAACTTGATCACCCTTGCCACTATTTTTTTTAACCAGACCAGAAGTTTTGGAAATTTAAATGAAAGTTTTCAATTCCAATTTTGACTGGTCAAATTCTATCTTGATTGAAGTCAATCCAATTTCAGAAAACTGAAATGAACTAGTAGGAAAGTGTGCACATGTAAGAAAGTCTTTCATACAAAAAGTGAAGATGATGGTCAATGAACACACTCAAGCACTTTCAACAATAAAAAATGCAGGCATCAAAAGCTGAATAGGTCAAGAAGTAGGTGTGCCCACTCATTACTCACTATAAACTTTTCAGTAAAACAAATTACTGAGAGTTAATGTAAAAGTGGTTGTTTGAGTAAAACGGACAAGACAAATATGCAAGGTGCCCACTCATTACCTAAAGAATGTTGGGAGCCAAGACAAGCAAGTATAGTGTCCCCAGCTTCCACAGAAGTGAGCATATATCATGGCCCACACTGCCTTGCTTTTGAAAAATTCCCTCCAAGGCACATCCTACACAAATGGAGAACTTGCTATATCAGCAACATGTGTAGATAAACGGACTAATAGGATTTCTACTTATAATAATGTGTTACACCCACCAACATAATCACACGATTCTTACTGGGAGTAACAAACTAAATCCACGGCTAGTTCAATTAGGTCAAAGCATTGGTGTTGAACTGTTGCCTGGTGAGGGAAAGGCCAGTATACACAAGAACTTTGCAATTTGAAACACAATAGAAACCAATTTTCTTGCTAATGGACTGAAAAGTTTCCCAACCCATTTTATATAGTTGCTAGTCTGCTTGGGGTATTTTACAAAAAAAGAAACTAGATCTTATTAGTTGTTTTATCTTGATTGTGAAACCTTTTCATCAATGTCACAGCTTGGAAACAGTTTACCTTGATCCCTGAACATATCTTAAATGTACTAACAAGAGGTTAAGCGACATGCAACAGTCACTTTCCAAATGGTGGGAAACCAACCTTTATTGAATCTTTCATCTCTTCCAATGAAGAGTCCGATGATTTTGAGGACACCGGTGATGAGATCAGGCCATTGGATCCAGCAGAAGTTTTTCCAAAATCTGAACAAAGACAAATGTTTGAGTGTTTCAATTATTGACATTTTGTACTACTTTACACAGATACCGTAATGTCATAAGTCATAACTACACGCAAGCTCAAAGATTACTCAATAAATATACTGCACACAACTGTAGGTATAATCATTCATACACATTGGTTAGAACATAAAATCAACTTGAAATTGACAAACATGAAGCATCTACTGAATAGTCTGAATAGTGTGTTAGATAAAAAATGATCACAACACACAAATCCGCTCATCCAAATGGACATTTACAGATCAAAAGGATAGTAGTACAACTGCATGGGTAACTATTTGCTCCACTCTTCTTCCTTTTTTGAGAAAATTTCAAGTTTCTTCGCATAAGTGAACTAAGTTGTGGTTTGTGCTACATATGTCATGTTTCCTTATGAAAGAAACGAAGTATCAACACATGATATCACATATTATAGAATTAAGGTCACAATACGATTCCTTCAGCTAGACCTCCAAGCTACAGTTCATTTCATTCCATATAAAACTATTGAAAGGATATAGTTAAAAGTAACATAAATGTAAATTTGGGCAGAGAATATCATGGTGGCGAGAAACATAATGACTGATGATACTTACTCAATATGTCTTCATTGTCGCTCGACTGCAACTCTTTTATAGATTCAAACCCTATACACCTGCAGGCATAACAGTAAAAAAGCTAAGCAAGAAGAAATAATCTGTTATGAGCTTCATAGAAATGTTTGCTTACCAAATAACTCCAAGAAGACCAAATATGTAAAAGACGGACTCCCAGCCAAGGTTCTGAATAATGGGAGGGGCGAACAGATAACTGCAATATTATCAGTAGACAAGGAATTAAGTTGCGTAGTCACAATGACCGACGGCCAGAACGTGATGCAATGTTGTCTGGGAAACAAGAAATAAATCACATCAGGTTAACTAAGGTATGATAGCAATAAGTATTCGGAATAGATAGAAACCCCCATAGAAGGGAATCCAATTTCTTGAGTGAGTCAAACACTAAAATGCAGATAGCCGTCAGAACCTCAGCAGAAATCATATGAAAGTTGCAGAATTATATATTCCCTCCATTCCAAATTAAGTGTTGCAGATTTAGTACAACTGGAGTACATATTAACCAATAAACATATCTGAAAACACATACCCTAAGACACTTCCGAAGCTTAAACCGCCAAAAACGACAGCAACCGCTCTCGATCTTTCCTGAATTGGAATGGTCCTGCATGTACAGTAATAGCAGTTTAGTATGCAATGATAGTGTATGTGAATCATGCTACTCCCATCTCTTTGATCTATGTTCTGCTAGGGACCAGTGACAGTTCTACTCGCTATATCATGTTTCATTAGGATTATAACCTCAGCAGGGAAATGAGGTACGTTTCTATTGGTATTCCTTTCATGCATAACAATGGACAGCTGTGTTTCGTGATAAACATTTCAATGGAGAAGTTTCATTATATCCATGCCAATGTCCACAGAACCATTGAGAAAGTTATGAAGTATTGACTCATCAATGAAATTTCGCAACAAATGTTAATCAATATTTTTATGTATTTAGGAAAATAATGTGGAGAATATAGGCACCAACCCCTAATTCTGCATGTGCAGCTACAGAAGAATTTATCTAATAACTAAAATAGCCGTCACAAAAACAATCCCAATACAATTTTGGTAGAGCGCATAAGCGCAATAGTCAGCATCTAGAAAACAAAATATGATACATGATAACTTACTAAATTCTAATAGATATATCAACATGAGATCCAAATTAGCATTAAGTATATGAAAATGGTAAAATTAATTCTAAAGAAAAGATATATCCGGTCTTACCTTGCAATTAAATCTGTAGCAGCTGATGGTGAGACACCTTCTCCAATACCTACCTACCATAGCAACACAGTTAAATAAAAATAAATAAGAAGTTAATAAATACGGTAAAGCATTACAGAGGATGCTCCCATTGTACTGACATGAATACATGGTAACAAACAAGGTATTCCTATCACATATGAATGTGCCAAAACCTACGTTTGAAACATAGTTACTAAATTAAATAATTATGGAATAGCTGAGGTGAAGGTATTTATATTTACACCACAGCATGTTGCATACGTAAATATGATACATCTGCAACCGGGAAATGTGCATATTTAAATACTATAACAATCCTATTGTTAACAATATGTGTTTCCATACAAAACCCAATTTATGCTAATTGCGGGACTAGGTGATGCTGAAAATACACAGAAGTGTTAACCCAAATAACAACTATCACTCTTGGATCAAGGCATGCTTTGTAAGGATATGCGTTCTTAAGCCAAACATGAAAGCAGAATAATGCACCACATCATCTCTGAACAAGTATTGAGACTAATTAGTGAGTAGACGTGTACCAGAATCCTTGACAGCACAAGTCCTGGCATAAATCCTGCTACCACAGGAATAACAGCGGTGGACAAAGACCACGCTAGAACACCGACCTTAAGCACTGTCCTACAATTATAAATGAGGTAAAAAAACATTTAGTAATGCAACATGAGAATAGATAATGACGAATATGCATATCCCTAGTAAAATAAGACACTCCTGTCATTTATGTTAAAGACGCTGAAGGTCCAAGTGCTATCTTTGGATCAATCTACTATTGGGTGTGCCTTTGAATTTTGTGGCTAATAAATTAACTGAACCTTTTAATTACAGTTATAAAATAAGCAATCTGACACCCACAAGGAGGTAAAAAAAACTATACCTACAACATACAAATCACATTCTAGCTTTTAGCATAACATAGTTCACCATTATCTTTTGCTTTTTCCCTACCTACCATACTCACTAGATAAGATTATTTCCAATTTTCCATGGTACGAGCGGAACGGACACTTTAAGTTCGATATCCCAACAACAAGCACAGGAGAGGAAGAAATTTGTAGTATCTGTGACAACATATGTAAAGGAGTTTTTGTTACCCCAAACAAACCTTCCACCAATCAATTTCGCCAGCCAGCCCCCGGGTAGCTGACTCAAAGCATAACCCCAGAAGAACGATGACTGGACTAAGCCGGCAGTCGCAGAGTTCCATCCATACTGATGCGACATTGGGATGATTGCAACACTCAGGTTAACCTGAGAAGAAACCCAGAGTACGTACTTGCGTTAAGGGGAGAATTCTGAGGAGATAAAAACTGATTTTTCCACAGAATTCTGATGATCGCAACATTGCATTAACGACTTGAGGCTGTCTAGCCAGTGAGAGAGAAAGGAGGGAGAGTCGCACCTTGTCCATGTTGCAGATGACGAAGGCGAGGGATGTGGCGCCCATGAGCCTGTAGCGGTCGGGCAGCCCCTCCCACGGCGGCCACCGCAGCTCCAGCTTCCCCCCGCCCACCGCCTCATCCTCCTCCAGCACCACCTCCCCTTCCCCGTTCTCCTCCGCCACCTCAGGAACCGGCACGGGCACCGAGCGCTTCTCGAGGGCGCCCGCGGACCCTCCCTTGCCCCCGCCGTCGCCGGAGGAGAACCTGATTACGGCCCCGCGGCGGCGCGGGAGCACGCGCAGAGGCGGCGGGAGCATGCGGAGGAGGTGGCGGCGCCGTGGCGCGGCTGGGATAAGAAGGCGGCAGCGGTCTGGCTGGTGGAGCGCGGAGGAGGCCGCCATCATGGCCATGCCTGCTCTGCTCTGCTCGGGCCCGGCTCCTCCGCTGAGAACGAGCGAGCGAGCGCGGTGTGCCGTGGAGCTGGAGTTGGAAACTTCTCGGCGGGGTCTTGGACTTGGAGGAGGGGGGGAGGACACGCGGTCGCGGCGAGGTGGCTCAACGAGCGGCCATGAGAAGAGCAGGGCAGAGGAGCTCTGCAAACTTGAAGCTCAGACTCACTGCGAGCAGCGTGTGGCTGCCGTGGCCCTCATGTGGGACCGCAACAGAGGCCACGTGGAAATCGTGGCAGCAAGGAAAACATAACGACTTTTTTTTATTTTACTTGAAACAGAAAAAAAAATTGAGAGACAGACAGAACTATAGTATATGCCTGCTACAAGCATATTCTTTCTGTCTCAAATTTTCTCGGGAAAGAACAGCGCACGGCTTATTTTGGCGCCCAAGTTTTCTTTTAATCAAAGTATTTGAAAACCACGGTATTGCTACGCCTATATTTCAGTATTTAAAAAAAACTGAAGTAATTCTCCAAAACTTTAATTTTTTGAAACATTAGAGAAAGAGGTTCGACCCTATTTTTCTGAAACTGAGAAAGAAGAGAAAAAACAATAGTACGGAGTAGTATTTATTTGCCGGGCATTGTAATGTTTTAACCCCCAAACAAATGAAACTCATTGTTTACAATGAGTTGAATTCACGCTAACATGACGGTGTGAAGAGATTTTTGCGGAGGTGAACTACAAGTTTTGCTACGCATTCTTTGAAAACAAGTGATAACAAAATTAAACCGCAACCACGGAACATCCTCCAAATGAATCAACATGATTCAAATATCTGCTGCTCCAGCCCTTTGCTTGAACGAGCATGTTACAAAAATCTACCATTGATCACTGCAAATTTCCCCAGAAACAAAAAATGTGGTGGTTTCTTACACCATGACGCAAATCGCACTAACTAGAGTGTAGTCCATAATTGTGCCACCATTACCGCAGTTGCAGGTACACGAAACAGGACAATGCGAGAGATAGAAAGGATGTGGTGACACGAGCTTCGGCATCGGAGTCGTCTGAGCCGAGATCAGGTGGGCTGTTGTCGTCGTTGTTGGCTCCCGGCGGTGATCGAGATGAAGTTGTGGTTGAACCCGGTGACCTCGCGGCGCTGCGTTTGGAAGTCATCATGATCATCAGTCTCTTACTAGATTCTCTTGAGTACATATAATTAATTAATTGTAAGTTCAAGGTGAAATTGTCTAGTGTACACGAAGCATAATAGAATGACTTCAGGAAACTGATGGAATTTGGAGCTACACGAGTAACATTATATTCAAGTATATTGCATATGTTTTTAGTCTCAGTTTTAGTTCTTCCCTCAGTTGTACACATAATGGAAACAAGTACTATGCGAGGTACCTTGGTGATGCAGGGTATGTGCATGATCCGTAACCTGAAATTGATGTAAAAGGATACTGAATCAGTACAAGTTCCTAGATAATCCGGATACTGAATCAACCCAACTGGCTCTTTACCGTGGGTAATGCCGATTGCTAGCTATTTTTAAAACAATTATCCATAGTAGACTCAAATCGTGTGACCAGTATACTAAGAACATGAAGAAAGAAACCTGAGATCCCTCAAATGAAGGCAGATGGTCAGAAAGGAAAAGCATTCGCGCCCACTAGTAACGATTAACGAAGCCATGAAAGCAAAAGTGACACTAGTCAAGCGAGGAGAGCAAAAGCGAAAGGGACAGCATGCATGCGTAGCAGAGAAGCAAGGAACAAGCTCTGTGCTGTGGGTAGAACAAGCTTACTGGGATCGGTGATGGTGAGGGTGGCGGTGCCGGCGAAGTCGCAGTTGCCGGTGCGCTGGAAGGCGGAGTTGTAGGCGTAGGAGGCGTGCGCGGCGAGGGTGTTGGGGAGGAAGCAGAGGCCTGAACCGGGCTGGATGGGCGCGCAGTCGGCGCCACCCGCCGGGCTGCACGCGTAGTCCAGCCCCGCCAGCACCGACCTCGCCGGCGCCCCGCTCCGGGCGATGCACCACGACGCCGATGCCGTCGAGGCGAGCCACAGGAAGACAAGCGCCTGCACTGCCAAGAAGCGCCGGCGCTGCCGCATGCTGGTCGTACTACCAAGAGATGAGTGAAGTAAAGGTGGTGGGAACTGATGTGGGGACGGGAATATATACTGAGAAAGAAAGATGAGATGGTGGAGGAGGATCTCTTTCTCTGCAGTATCCTCCGAGAAGCTGCTAGCAACTGTACTTTCTGTCACTTCCTCATTAGTAAAAACAGAACAAACAAATATACTCATTTTTGAGCCGGTGCAATAGTTGGCCCTTAATCACTGAGATTAATTTCTCAGTTGAAACTATCAAAGATCCTAAAGCAAGCCAAAACTGTGAAACTGCCAAAGACCCTCAAGCCTCAAGCACGCTGGGTCATGTGCCGCTGGCGGTCACCGGCTGCTGGGGTGACGGCACGGCCGGCCTCCAGGCGGTGCCATCGGGCCCGTCCATGAGGGCGATCCCGAGCGCGGCCAGCTCGTCCCTGATCTCGTCCGACCTCGCGTACTGCTTCGCCTTCCTCGCGGCGGTCCGCTCCTCGATCTTCCCCAGCACCTGCTCCTCGGTGACGGACGCTCTTTGCAGCGCCTTCTCCCGCAGCTGCTGCAGGGCCTGACAAGACAGACAAAGGTCGTCGTTCGTTAGTGGAGTCGAGTGGAATGAAGAAATGATCGTTCAAATCTAACGGTGCAAAAATGCAAGCTAGAGCTTTAATACTGATAAGTGACAAAACTAAATGACAAGTGACAAGCTAGAGCTCAGCTTAGCTGATACTTGCAAGCTAGAGCATGGTTGGATCAATATGACAAGCATGAATGAATACCAGTGCACACCATGGAACGAAGAATATGTATGGCTAGGAAAGATTATTGCGATGATCTAACGAATAAAGAAAATTTTCCCTTCACCAAAACAAGCAGTACACTGGCCAACTATGTATTCTTTGTCAACAGAACATGGCACTCACCTCGTGGTAACTCGAAGGCATCAGCCCTAGAACAGAGAGCACCCTTCTTATCTCCACTTCCAGGGCAGAAAGCGATTCCAGACGTTTCTCCTGCTTCTTTCCCTGATCAAAACACCAGAGGGAAGTCAAACACATGTACGTAGCGTTTCTGCCTTGGCGTAAGAACCGCGCAATTCAGACTCTGCCTGGGTGGTGAATCTGGACTGTGTGTGCCTCCACAGGTTTATTGCTGGCTTTACCTTACGAGTGTGCAGTAGATCGTTCATGACTTTCAGTGGCTCGGAAATAGCAGCCAGCGCCACCGTAGTATGCAGATCATCGGACATCGAAGCCTCAAATTCGTTATGAAGCTTCTCGATGCATTGTGCGCTAGCAGCAGGTAATGAATCTCCACTGTTGCTTTGGTCCTGCTGGGTACTTTCTTCACTGTCCCGTAATGTCTGTGAATAGGAAACAATCCGGCGTAAACCCGTGAATTAGAAGTAATGGCATTGAAGTATCCCAGATGAAATAACAAGAATGGTGAAATGTAACTTTCGGTGCCACCACAACAAGTTGAAAATTCGGATTAGTCAGGCTGGCAGAAAAAGCCAATTCCTAGTCTCAGGCATGGAAACAGAAACTAACTAACTTCGGCCAGAGACACAAACTACTGCCATTACTCTATGGATCATTGGCTTAAAACCAACAATGTCGAGTGGCACCGTAAAGGAGGAACAAGACCATGGCTGGAAGATAACTCCAAATATTGGGCTGATATATCGGCACTTTTAAACAGCCAGGATATAAGCAGGCAGGTCAAAAATTATAAAAAAATGTCAGTTTAGGAAAGCAGTAGTTCTTCCAGGGGCGTACCCACGTTATAGAAGCAGGGGTCACAGGACACCCGGTAGAAATGGATTTCTTTGATGCATTTCATCATTTTGTAGCGTGTGACACCCCTAATATATGGTAGAAATTATGTGTTGATTAAAGAGTGACACCGGGTCATTTTCTCTCTGGGTCCGCCCCTGAGTTCTTCTGATTACGAGTTTACGACAGACTAGGCTACAAGAGGTTCAGATCAAAAGTTCTGACTAGGATAACAAGATACAGCGGCAAAATCATAGTCTCATCCAGGTTGAGCAATGAGTAATCAGTTATTGACGGTTGTACAGCAGGATTAGTACCGAAACCCTCTACCACACTGTTCAAGAATGTCAGACAACAACACAGTACTGTGTCTTATTAATTCGTGAAAGAATTAACTAAATTACCCTGAAGCCATCACAATAGAATATACCTGATAAGTGTAGTACAATCTATCTGATGCAACATTAAGCTGCTCTACTGTGTAGTTGATCGGGGCCCTGTAGTGAGTACCAAGTAAGAACATCCTCAGCGCAAGAGGGTGGTACGATTCTATAACCTGAAAAGGTTGGCAATCTTTGAGAAGGCAGGGTATACTTATTTGGAAAAGAGAGTAATAAAGTAGTCAAGTCATTACCTTGCGTATAGTGATAAAGTTACCAAGAGATTTTGACATTTTCTGGCCATTTACATTGACAAAACCATTGTGCACCCAGTAATTTATGCTGCTGTCACAGCATGCTGCACGGCTTTGAGCGATTTCATTCTCATGGTGCGGAAATATAAGGTCCTCCCCGCCACCATGTATGTCAAAAGAATTGCCCAAATATTGTGCACTCATGGCACTGCATTCGATGTGCCATCCTGGCCTACCCGGCCCCCAAGGGCTATCCCACCGTGGCTCCCCATCTTTTGCAGCCTACAGTTCATATAGAATCAACTAACTTGGTGCTGAACCAATGTCTGAATCATCTATTCAGAGAGCAGACACACGAAAAATCTACAGTGGAAATGAGGACATGTATTACCTTCCATAGAGCAAAATCAGCTGGGTTTTTCTTTCTCTCGTCAACTGCAACCCTTTCACCAGCTCTATTATCATCTAGTTTTCGACCAGATAACTTCCCATATTCAGGAAAATTGTCAACAGAGAAATAAACATCCCCACTTACTACATATGCGCAACCATTATCGATGATCTGTTCAAGAAAAATAGCATAAGAAATAAGAAAGAAAGTCAAATCAAAAGAAAATAACTATATTATGACAACATTGACAATCCAAAAATATGAGAACTTGAAGTGTGCCATATATTTTAGATTTGTATAAGCATATTATTTAAGCACCAGAACTCATATCAACAGTAACATCCACAGCTGTGCATCTAAGATACATCACATCCTAAATATGCGGAAAAAACTTAGTGCAATCTGTGGTTGATCTTTACATAATGAAGATATGAGTAATACTGAATGGAATGGATACTTACGTTGACATGACAGCAACTTTCACAATGGATGTCCTTTTACATGAATTCTATTTTTAATATAGAGTAACCCGCTTAAAAATTGAACCCCAAATGCATTGACCACCCAAGAAAGAAACACTTAGAATGCTAACAATTGAATGGTCTCTTGAAGAGTGTCAAAACAAGGACATTTCACCTAAATGAGCATGTCCATCTAACTATTGCGGAAAGCAGTAGTAAACAACATCAGTTAAGTACTGCACAGAAGACCGAAATGTGATGAGCCATACTACAAGTACAGCTTACCTGTTTAATCATGTTCACAATTTGATCAATATGATCCGAAACACGGGGCTCCACGGATGGCGGTAGACATTGAAGATGAGCCATGTCCGACAGAAAATCATCAGAGAATCTTTTGCTCAAGCTAAAAGGATCTTCACCCAATTGGTTAGCTCTTGCAATTATCTACAGAATTCCAGAAGTGCAACTCAGGTTTCCTGTGCAGATGCAGTTTGTGTTTCAATTTTCTTTCTACTTGTCCCGGTAAAATTAGTTTTCAGATTTAAGAAAACCAGCATCAACTCGTAGGAAAAACAAACCAAAAATCACCTTGTCATCAATGTCAGTGAAGTTCCGAACATAGCGTACTTCGTAGTCCAAATAATGCAAGTACCTAACATGCACAAAAGTGCGAGTGACATGAGACCACAGATATGCATATTCGGTCATTTCTATCTCCCATCAGGAAAAGCATACTGAACGAATCGAGAACAAAGACAGGACTATATATGTTCTATGCTGGCATAACAGGAGCCGGTTTAACAATGCCAGACTACCAGTGGCCGTGTAAGTCCATAGTCAAGTAATCAAGTTTAGTCAGGCAACAGAACCATTATGGCATGGTCTACTTTGGAGTTAATGTTAGCATTTCCTGACCTGATCTGATGATTATACCACAAAATTGGATAGTATTAACGCTCAAATAATGGTTTTGCTACCCAAGCTTTTTGCAAAGATAATGGAAGAATTGCTTCTGGATCCTGCATCTAGAGATGAACACACCCAAATTGCAACTGGGAACTAAAATGTTTAGTCGGTATCATTGCATCTATGGTTGCGAAATCGGTTCTGGTTTCCATCATTTTATTTTACTCACACAAACACACTGGCACAAGAAATCGAGTAAATCAGAACTGATATGGGTCAGCACACAGCAATGCCGCTAGTGGACGGACGAACCTGAAGAGGACATCGAATGCGACGTAGGCGCGGGCGTGGCCGATGTGGCTGTCGTCGTAGGGCGTGACGCCGCAAACGTACATGCCGACCTCCCCACCGGGCGCCCGCGGCCGGAACAGCTCCCTCCGCCTCGACTTGGTGTTGTACAGGTGCAGGTCCGGGGCTTTAGCCGGGGCCGCGCCGTTCGAGGCGGCGGCAGGGGAGGAAAGGGCCGCGGAGCAGAAGAAGGGCCTGGCGGGGTGGGGAGGGAGGCGGTTGGGGCGAAGAAGAGCGGGCAGGGTCAGGGGGCCGCCGTGGCGCAGGCGGGCTCGGGACGGCGAGGAGAGGAGCAGGGGGAAGAGGCCGGTGGCGGCGCTCCTCAACGCCGCCGCCGGCGCCGCCATGATGGGTCGTGGAGACAACGCGCGACGGGTAGTAGGATAGCGTTTCTCGGAGTGAAATGCACGTACAGTCCCGAAAGTCATTGGCTAGGTCCAAAACGGTCCTGGAACTTAGGGAATGGATCGATTCAGTCCCTAATGTTGCGTAGGAGGTCCATTGACGATCCTGTCTACGTATGGGCGCTGACGTGGCAGGTGAACGGGCCCAGCACAGCACGGAGAGAGCCCAACACCTTCTCGTTTATGATGGCAAATTTGCAGATTCGCCCCTGCAGCTCTTTTGGCAACTAAAATCAAGTCGACAATCCTCTGTTCCCCTGCTTTTTCCGCGCGGACCGCTCGAGGTGAACGACGACGACATTGGAAGAACATGATCGGCGGCTGGAGAAGGTGAAAGACGAGGGGGACGGAGGCGATTGACGGCGGCAGTCAAGGTGACCGTGGCAGCCCAGCAAGGTTGCGGAGATGGCGCCCGTTCGTCGGCGGGAAGGAGAGCCCTTTCCTGTGTACGGTGAGTTCGATTCTCGTCGTCTCTACCCCAAATCCTAGTTTGTTTCGTAGTTAGTTTAGGGTACATGTGATTGTTGCATGTTCTGGTAGCGATTTCTACCGAGTTGGTGGATTAAAGCTTAGGGTTTTAGTTGGTGTGAAGGCCTGAATTTTAGCTCTTTTTTTGTTTAATTTTCAGATGATTCTAGTGATTTTTTTTCACGGGAAGTGATCCATGGAGGATTCTTCGTTGGATGTGGAGGCAATAGGTCGTATGTGGATGGTACGAAGGTTTGCTATGATGGCTGTGACTGTGATACTTGGTCTGCACTGTTTTTGGATGATGTAATTGAGGATTTAGGGTATGAGGCAGCAGGCAGAATCGATGTTTACTGGTTGTTGCCAGGCATGCAGATTAATGAAGAAGGTCTTCGCCTGATTTCTAGAGACACAGATGCATTGGACATGGTTGGAAAGGTGAAGCAGGGGCACAAGTATCTGATGTTGTATCTTGATCACGAACCAGCAACCAAAGCAAGTGCTTTTGATGATGTGGTTGGTAATCCTGTAGTCAACTTACCACCTGTGATTAGTCTGGTGAAGCAATGCAGTGCTGCCACCAATGTTGCCATTGTTCT
This sequence comes from Poa annua, assembly GCA_026929855.1. Taxonomy (NCBI): domain Eukaryota; kingdom Viridiplantae; phylum Streptophyta; class Magnoliopsida; order Poales; family Poaceae; genus Poa; species Poa annua. The sequence goes on from CM049432.1 coordinate 88,065,131, forward strand.
TGCGCATGATGGGCAAGTTGCAGAGAGCACTGTTGCAAATTCAGGTGCAAGGAGGAAGCAAAGAAGTTGGCGGCCGAACAGAAGAAGAAAGAACTTCAACAGGAGAAACTAGCACAAGCTGAGAAGAAAAGGCTGGAGCAGGAGGCAAAGAAAAAAGAAGCACAAGCAGCGAAGCTTGCACTTGCAGAGAAGAGGAGGCTAGATCAGGAAGCTAGGAGAAGAGAAATAGAAGAAACTAAGCTCAGACTAGAAGAAGAAGCCAGACAAAAGGCCTCTCGGGTGCAAAGTAAAAGAAAAACAGGACAAGGAAGCAGCTACAGCTACATGGCGCCTTTCAAGAAACCAAGGAAGGAATCCATGTTTGATTATTTCAAAGGCCCACCTCCCGGCTCCTTTCCGAATGAAGATGAAGAGTAGTGCTTCATTAGTTTCAGTTATCACTGTTTTAGTTTATGTTTGGTTCACTGATGTATGAAGTGACATAAAACTTCTATTTTGTGCTTTGTGCCGCTGGAGAAATCATTTTGCTAGCATGTGCTTGTTGAACACATAGCTATTCTAGTTTCTATTTAGTTCACTGATGTTCTAAGTGACAAATAAACTTCTTCTATGATCTATCTTCAGTTCACTGTTGGTGCAACGATTAAGTGTCGCTCGACTTGTCTACTTGTCCGAACCCCATCGACAAGTTGCGACATGGGCCAATTCTGGAATGAAATGTGTGTGCACTGAAATCTGTGAAATATTGACGAAATATAACAATGCAAAAGTGCCACACAAATGACAGTACTGGCAACATTGATTCAACATCATTTTTGTAGTTCAAACACACACATACTACTACATCACGCACTAACACATCCATCGGTGCTTTATCACAAACACGAACATCAGACACAGTAACATAGCTACACTAAATGTTACAGCTTTCTAGCAGGGAAATAATCTGCTTGAAATCCTTCTCAATTTCATTGCTTTCAGCTAACTGCTTCGTTGTCTTCCAGCTTCATACTCTTTCATCCAGTGCGTACGTCCTTTGCATTGAGCTACTGATCTTTCACATCTTCACAGCCACCATTTCTCGGCTGAAGAAAATAAAATCCAAATTCAACCAAAGCTTCAGGGTGAGCAGAAAATTGGTTCGCCGGGATTCCAGACGCCCGCATGAGGAAGAACAGCTAGTGCTGAGGTGCAGGTCCGGGGCAGAGGCGGAGGCGATTATCCTGCCGTGGACGGACCTTCCTTGCCGGACGCAGATCATGCAGCTCTGGAGGAGGGAGTGGTAGCAGGCGGCGGCGTTGGCGGTAGCTCACTCCCTCGCGCGCCCGGTGGGGAATTTCACGATCTAGGTTTGCAGCAATCACGGTCCCGCTGATGGTTGGAGAGGACGCGCTGGACTCGCTCGGCGCCGTCGAGGGGCCCGCTCACTTGCCACGTCAGCTCCATACGGTGCCCATACGTAGCCAGGACCGTTGATGGACATCCTAAGCAACATCAGGGACTGAATTGATCCATTCCCTGAGTTCCAGGACTGTTTTCAACCTAGCCAATGACTTCCGGGACTGTACGTGCATTTCACTCCGTTTCTCGTGGATTGTTGTTCTCCGTCGAGTCAGTTTGGGAAAAAATCGAATTTTTAAACAACTTCTTTTCAAATAAGGGCTTCATCGATTTCTATTTACTCCCTTCATATTTGAATACAAGGCAATTTCATATTTTTTATGTCTAACATTGACCATTAATTTTATCAACAAAAGATCAGTTATATGCCACAAACAAATTCTATTGGATGCACATTTCACCGGACTTTCCAATGATATTTTTCTTGACAAGTCCAATGATATTCTCTTACGACGATGCCTAGTTGTCGCTGTTCCCCTCACCGTCCACTGAAGACATGGCTTTGAGTTCATGGCTGCCTGTAAAAAGGTATCGAGGGGCGCCTAAGGTCCCTCATCGGTGTTTGCGGAGTGCCAAATACGATGCGTCCGAGGATGGAGAATTGTGAGAACGACAACTTGGCGGTGAAGGCGACCGGCCACGGCTCGGGGGATTTGTACCTCACCAAGGATGTAAGACTTACGCTAATCTATACAAGTTCGAGCAAGGTTCTATATCTTCGACGATACGTTATAGCGGAGGGAACCCGTCGTGTATAACGGCGACGAGAGCCGATTTTCATCAACAAGTAGTGCAAGTTATAGTCATTAAAAAAAATTAAGTTGTGTATTTAGGGAGGTGGCGGTGGAGATACTTTGAACCCACCTTCCACTCCTCTTCTCCCTACCTCTGTTTCTCATCTCTCCTCTTCCTCCGGACCGATCCCCTATCCGTCGCGTCTCTGAATCCGCCGGACGCACCTCACCACCACACACCGCCGCCCGCCCCCTGCCTCCCACCGCCGGCCGCTCCCCTTCTCCTCATCGACCCTTCCCTGCTGTCTCCACCCCGTTCCGCGACCTCTGGCCGGTCGTCTCTCCAGGTACGACCTCGTTGGGTTTCATCAAACGATTACTTACACCTCCACAATCTGTCGGCCTAGATCCGCCCCTGCGCCAAGCCGTCTGACACTAATCCTAGGAATTCCTGGCACCAGCTTAGCTCCTTTTTCTTATCATCCTTATTACCTATGCGGTAAGAATTCTCTGATGTTTTCTTCTCGCTTGCAGTTGGCAGATACGTTCGTCACATCAGGCCGACCTGCAGCGGTCCTCCGCTCCAGTAAGCAACAGAGATGCAGGTCAGCCCCGTAGTCATCATCTCTTGCGTAGCCAACTATAAATGACCGAGTATGTGAGCCAACCATAAACGGTGAACGGATGATTTAGGGCTAGCCTATGGGCGTTCAAAATTGGAATCTTTTGTCAGAAGTTCGGTTCATTCTATTATGCAAAAAAGTCACTGCTCTGTTCTTGACTTGGAACGAGCCTTTCAGAAGTTTAGCATGGTTCCGGCACAGCCGTATTATTCGAACATCCCTAATTTAGATAGTACCTATTTTGTTTGTTAGTTTCTGTCTCACTACTATCTCCACGCTAAGGTTTAGTAACCACCGACTCACCATATGGGACAGCGAGCATTGTGCTCTCTGTTTGTCCAGTCATTCTAGCTACCATGTATTGCTTCAGCTTATTGTGACTGTTTTCACCAATGGATGGATGATCTAACTTGATTATACTTCGTTAAGAATGTTACTGCTGATCAATTGGAACATTATGTTTTACCGGGGCGCTGGTACTCAGGGTGGCAGACCAGCGCCTTGTGCAGAATCAGTGTGCTAATTAGGCAGGAGTAGACTGGATGAATTTGGCTAGGTGAATATTGCTGCCTTAGTGCATAGGCACATCCTAGGCAAGCTATTCAGCTGCTTTCTAGAACAAATTTTGTATTGATTTCAGCATCAGCAATCAGAAACTATCACGTCTCTGTTTAGAGGATGCTATTTGTTTAAACTAATGAATGATCTTCTGGGTTCTTTAACATGCAATTCAAACATTCTGAAACTGTCTTCCATCCGTAGGCATCTAGGGCTAGGCTCTTCAAGGAGTACAAGGAGGTGCAGCGAGAAAAGTCAGCCGACCCAGATATCCAACTAATCTGTGATGATTCAAACATATTCAAGTGGACTGCTCTAATCAAGGTGTTTGTTTCTATCTTGGGATGATGCACGAGCTAGGAATATCAGCCCTGTACTGATGCCGTTTCTTACTGTATATATGTCATTAGGGCCCATCAGAGACACCTTTCGAAGGGGGTGTATTTCAACTTGCATTCTCAATTCCTGAGCAGTATCCTCTGCTGCCTCCACAAGTCCGCTTCCTGACCAAAATTTTCCACCCAAATGTGCACTTCAAGGTTACTTCTATATTCCCTTCTTTCACATGTTTTACGGCACATGAATTTGAGGTTGTGACCATATTGAAGGCAGGTTGAATCCTGATTTTCTTGGTTCCTATTATTCAATTGCCCTTTGACAAACTGATAGCATATTCTGCAAATACAAACTCATTTGCTCCAGTGAAATTTCCTACAACAAATATATTCACTATGCCCTCATTTATGTGAATACAGTAGTAGTGCCTATGATTAAACTCAATACTAAGGGGCAATTTCGGTTTCCTTGTTTTCTCTTTTCTTTTTTATGTTTCTAGACAGGTGAGATATGCCTGGATATATTGAAGAATGCGTGGAGCCCTGCGTGGACCCTACAATCTGTTTGCAGAGCCATTATTGCGTTGATGGCCCATCCGGAAGCAGATAGCCCACTTAACTGTGACTCAGGTAGTTTAATATCGCACTCATGATTTTTTTTGTAACTGCATTACTCATTATATTTTTCTGGTGAACTGAATTGTGGTTATGCTCTAACTGTACATCAAGCGGCGATGCATTAAAACGTTGTCACCTTGACTAGGTTGTAGACATTAGGTTTCGAAATATTGCCAACTTTTGATACATCTGTCATTGTAGGCAAGATTTGAAATTTAAGAACCAGTAGTCTGCTGTACTCTAATGAAGCCCCTCTATATTTATAATAGTAAGGACATGAAGTATCCACCAATAAATGGTAAGAAACTTTCCAATTGTTTGAATATCTCCATGATCGCTGCTAATGTGACACCGTTGAATTATGTCTGGTAGTAGAACTCTTGATCTTTAAAGCATACAGGATTGTATAATTTTCAAAACCAGTTCCTGTCCAGTCTGTATAGTTTGGTGACTTGCCTTTTCTTGGTTATCGTAGGCAATCTCCTGCGCTCGGGCGACATCAGAGGCTATCAGTCCATGGCGCGTATGTATACTAGGCTAGCTGCCATGCCAAAGAAAGAGTAATTGTACCAGAGTTGCAGAAGTAAAACCAGAGGCCCGGAGCAGGGGCAGTGGCTGATCATGTATGACTCTAGTTATTGGGTGTAAACTTGTTGATGTCTCTGTATGAACTTGTCGTGGTGCTTGTTTTCTTACCCATCCTGTTCCCTCGTGTATATTAATTTGAGGCTAAGAACGACAAAAACATAAATGCTTGATTTGTATGTTGTAATAATTCTAACAGGTGTTTGGTACTATGGATGCAATGCAGTTTCTATGTTTCAGTAGCTGAAGCCTCATTGCCCCTGTATGCATGAAGCCTTACAGTTTAAATTCTTGCTGCTCCATTGATGTATTTAGGAAGCATGTAAAATATCAGAGCAATAAGGCCATCGTGGAGTCTAGCAATAAGACAGGGTGAGTCGACCGGTTTAGAAGAACATGCTTGGGAAATTGAAAGTCATAAAAAAACAGCAAGTAACTAAAGATTATTTTGTAGTTAACATTATATTCCTTCTACTGTTTGAGGAAGCCCCATATCTGTTACAGGGTGGCATCTATGCTCTCGTTCAAGGTTTAGCGAAGAATGGAAAGATAGATGTCCACTACCATCATCATCATAAGAAGATAAATCATTCTAAACAAACGTAGCATTGAAAAATTCAACCAAATTTTCACGGACAACGATTTTTACAAACAAACTACACCATTACTGGCAAAAATGGGTATTTTCAAGTTGAAGAAACTCCTGCATAAAGAAGAGATGCATATTCTATAGAGGTGCAAAATCTCAACCGAAAATAAGGCTACACAAGAATGAATTTATTTGGATGTTTGAAACTCTGTACTGTTCACTACTTGGAATGTTAGATTTTGTCAGTTGTGTGTGTAGCGAAAAATACAAGTTTTCTCGAGTTGATGTGTACACGTTGAAACTTTGAAGAGGTGATTTTCTTTTTTGAAATACAGGAGATAGATTCCTGCAAAATCAGGTGGCCAATGGACAGGACAGGGAAGGAAGAAGGAGACGAGGGGAGCGTCCGTCACTCTGACTCTGACTCCGACTTGACTCGTCGCCACCAAAAGCCACTGACACTCCACTCCCCGCCCTCCACCATTACTGCCGCCACTGTACGCCCATCTGCACCAGCACCACTCCACCACCGCCCCGACCACGCCTCCCCCCTGCACCGCATCCGTCCGTCGACCAGCCGGTGCACGCTCCTCCTCCAGGCGGCGCCCGCCCGCGGCACGCGATGAACGGCGGCGCGTGGCCCACGCGGTGGCCGCCACCGCCGCCTACACCTCAGCCGACGCCACCGCAACCGTTGGCCGCGCTAGCGCACGCGACGCCACTGCCGAGCCAGGTACGCTCCGGCCGCCGGCCGCATTCGGTTCGGGTGGGGATTTTTCGGGGTGGTTGAGTACAATGTCAGGGGTTTACACAGTCAGTCTGTTCACACATTTCGCGCTACTGTTCTGCAGATGGACGCCGCCACGAATCTGCGCTACCACCTCCGCCCCTCCGCCGCCACGCAGCCGCACGAACCACCCGTCCCAGCGGCGGCGGCGGCGGCAATGCCGGACCGGATATTCCAGTCGAATCCCGCGCCACCGCCGAGCCGGTTCCTGTCAACCCCCGCGCCACCGCCGAGCCGGTTTCTGTCAAACCCCGCGCCAACGCTGGACCGACTGCTGCCGAAGCCTGCTGCGGCGATGCCGGATCGATTCCTGCCGACCCCGAACCCTTGGAGCTCGCCGCCCTCCGGCAGCCAGCCCGCGAGACCCGGGCCGAGCAGCGACCCGGTGTTCGCGCAGGCGGCTGGGAGCTACTACGGGTACCCCAGCCACGTGCTGGACCTCAAGGCCTTGCTGCACCATAACCAGAGCGCGAGCAATGCAGCTGGTGCCATGGACCTCGCTCGCGCGAACTCGCCGCTTGGCAATGCGCTGCCGAAGTACCCGTGGCACGGGTTGTTGTCGGCTGGCAGCGGCGCTGAGCCGTCACCCTTGGGGGCATTGTTCATGAACAAGACTTCGAATGTGCAGGGCCCTTTGCTGGGAGAAGGTTCGACCTCATTCGTTGATGGTATGGTTCTAGGACTTCCAGTGAGGATATTGGCAGTTGAGAGTGGTGGGAACAAATGCTAGATTGGGTGTGGTGAGTCTGACTACTTGCTGAAACTTTTACAACTTGCAGGAATGTCCCATGGTGTCGGCGCCGTGCAGTTTCAGGATCCAAGTGCGCACAACGCGATGCAGAAGTTGGCAGCCAAGCCGACCCCTCGCCACCAGCCTGCGCTTCCCGGTGACCGGATCCGTGTCTCCTGTCTGAATGTCGGTGGGTTCAACTTGCAACACCATCTGTCTGCAACCTAATTTGACTGCCGGTTTGTCGTGGGGGAGGTAGTCATTGGATGGCTAGATTCTTACAGTAAGCATTTTTTTACCCCTTGCATCTGGTATGGCCTCAAATGGAAACCTGGCCACTGAACCGCGTTTTACGGCGAGCAGATAAAATGATTTCTGCCTTGTGCAACAAATGATCATAAATTGCTGCATTGGGTCACCATAAAAAAGGTTTAAAAGGTGTCTCTTGATGACTAAACAAAGCTTTCCAAGTTTATGGAGCGCTCATACACTGGCATTTAGGATTAAATATGACTCGCAATTGGCAAATCTTTAAAATCTGTCCACACCATCAGCATTTGATTAGCAGTAATTTAGTGCAAATTAGAAAACTAGGATTGACTATTAGTTAGATACTTTTTCAGTCTCTTGATTTTGCTGCTTAAAACTATTATGATGCTAAATTAACATCATTTTTTTTGGTAAATATCTTCTGAAATTCATTTGACGTTTAAACAGGTGGAGAGTTCTTCATGGGTAAAGCTGGACTTTTTGGAGTTCTTTGCTCATGTCATCTGTTAAGGATGTCTGTAGCTAATTTCTGTGAGGTACTATAGGATTTTTGTCCGAATTGCTGTATTTAATTATCCATATACATGCCTTTATGTTTTCATTTTCTATTGATAGAAATTTGCACCCGCATACATTTCTTCATGTAGCATGCAGGAGCGCCTGCTGAAAAAGCTGGTGAGATTGTCCTCATGGAGAATGGCATGAGTATTGCACATTGGTTCAAATACTGTGTGGGGGTAAGTATTAGATGATTAGATCTCACTGTGGCTTAATCTATTATATTTTACTTGGTAAATAATTTTATTTTGGATACCATAAATTATTTGCAATACTTTGAGTTGTGATACATCACGAGTCATGTGATTCATTTCCTAATGAATGCGTATGAAATAAATCAAACATGCACTTGGCATGATGATAGTGGTTGAAGTACAAACTTTGGCGTGAAAAAATGATCAGTCAGTGGTGATTGCATTTTCCTCAGTCCTCACATGTGCAGTCCAAGATATCGCTGTTATGAGCAACATTTCCTTCAATCATGTGCACAGAACTGCCGTAACAGTTTTTCCCTTTTTTTTATAGGTTGGAGCATCTATTACTGACACTAAGTGGGACTGGCCAGAATGGGCGTGTATAAACTATTCTCCAGATGGAGATAGGCTCAAAAGTCTCCTTACAAGAAACAGTAGTATGGAGAAAACAGGGTTATTCAGTGGACATGATAAATTTCTGGGGCCTATAAACGGAACAGTTTATTCCAATGATCTGCACAATGAGGGTACAGGGTGTATTACTGGTGAGAAGATAATGAATAAGCGAGATGAACCATATTACAAGAAGAGTGCTGATGTACACACAGCTTTTATAAAGAACTATCCTTCACTGCAGAAATCAGAAATAAATCCAGGGCTAGCTAAAAACCATACTGCTAGTGCAGCGAACCTAAACCCTGTTAGCAGACCAATTGGAAGCCCATATCTTGCAGCAAAACTGGGTGCAAATTGCAATCTAAATCATTTGGCACATAATTATGCAGATCTTTTGGAGAAAAACATCGATACCTCATTTTGTAATCCTGCTCCAAGGTCTACAGGAGTTTTGAGCTACGATAGTTGGGGATGCAGGTCTTATTTTCCCAACAAAGTAATCCAAGACAGTTTTGGCAGTGCTTCAAACACTGAACTGAAGCTTGGGCAGTCATCTTATCATCAATCTATGACTTCCCTATTTCCATTGGTGCAGTCAACAGCAATTAATTTTCAGAAACCTCACTCTCATTTGTCATCGATAGCTCAAAGTGAGTTTTGTCTCCTGTTATCCATCTGTTTCATTTTTCTCTCTGCTGAATGTCAGTTTGGAACATACCTGCAATAACTATTAATCAAGCATCTGCAATTTTGTGTATGCTTGGCCAAAGTTTTTTTTTACTATTACTGAAGTGCGTAAACGATAGACTCATAGACATGTCAAGAAAATAAAATCTTATATTTGAATGACAGAAGTACTTGCTATGATTAGACCATCCTGGGAGAAACATTAGTTTTATTCCTTCCGTGTATGTGCAGTTCCTATGAGAGCATTTTCCCTCTTTGATATACATATAATATTTTGACCGTTCGGTGCAGATCCTTGTCCAAGGCAAATAAACAAGGTCAATAAAAGTATTGGGGAGCATACTGAATCACCTCTTGTTACAAGAACTAACAAACAATCTGGCGTTGGTAATGGCATCAGTTGCTCTAAAGGTGGCAAGCATACAGATGATGCGTCCAAGAATTCATTTATCTCGTTATTTCTTTCGCATCTTGAAAGGAATAGTGAAGCTATCGATGATATTCTCCACAGTAGTGAGCATAACCTTGCTAAGGCTTTGGATGGTGCATATAGTACTAAGCATTCAGAAATTGCAAGTAGACAAGTTGATAGAAGGGATAATGGTAATCAGTCCAAGTTAGCATCTACCAGTATTCATACTAAAAGGAGATCAGATGGTGGGTCTCTTTCAATGGCATCGAGTGGACATGTTTCAAATGTTTCACCTCTCGCAAATAGTCAGGGGCCTTTAGTCAATACTGACTGCCGCTCGCTGCCTAGGCAACCCAATGCTGGAATCTCCAAAATTTCTGCCAGAGTTTCATGTCCTGAAAATTGCAGGAGTTGCAATCATGTGGGCCTATCCAATCAGATTGCACATACTAAGACGGGGGCTCCCTGTCGATATGGTAAAATGGTGAGTTTGTCTTGCATTTCCACACATGACACATGATTATTAAATGATGACCACCTGCACCACAACCAAGTACCAACATTGTTGTTTATATTTTACAAAATTTGGTTCTCCAACCATTCGGTGCAGGCCAGGGGACACAGTTCTTTTGAGTTTGTAGATAACCGATGCACACACAAACCTATGAAGGTTGCTGAAATCATCTGTCAATGTGGAAATTCCTGTTCTTCGCCTAGGGAGTTTCTACCTAGTTTTTGTCCAAATGATCAATCAGCAGTGGGAAAATTAATACATCGATGCTATCACAAAGTTCAGGAAGATGTTTCTAGACTTGGTTTTAGAGCTGGTGACTATTGCCAAACTTATATGTCTAATAATGGTGTTCCAATACATAAACCTACGGTTGCTGGTGGGTTTTTTCATACACAATAATGTGCCTTGATATTGTTCTGTTCAATGTTTCCTTGTATTACTTCAGTGACATACTTTGTTATTTTCCTCAGGGCAAGATAAACTTTGCACATGCTCCACTTTCGTAGAAAGTTCATCGTTATGTTCGAGAGAACATAGATTGCAGGGCTCTTGCGGTGAGTGCCCCTTTGATGGGCTTTATTACAGAAGGTAAACTGTTTTAGCTGCTCCTTTTCTATTTCCAAGTTCTGGTTGTCAGCATTGCATTGAAAGTTATTGCTAAATATTTCAGTTCGATTATTGTTGTAAGCTGTAACACACTATTCCCTGTTCTTGGTACTTGATCATTTGCCCTAAGCAAACTTGGGTTAGGCATGCCTTTTCTTTTAGTATTTCTACCACACTAGGCGATGCTCCTATATACCAAAGCATTTAAGAACAGAACATGCACATGTTTTCCATCTTCCCTTTTGTCTTCTGGCTATGATAGCATGCAATATTTTATTTATCATGTTTCCTCACTTCTCTTCTCTTCTGTTTTTGCACTTACAACAAATGATTATATCATTTTCCGTAATGGAGAAGAGGGCTTATACTCCGAAATGCATGTCATCTTTTCCTTAGTTAATATAGTTTTCTATTTCTATAATACACTCATTCTTCACCTTAACTTAACCCCTGTGAGATGCGTTCATTCCTGCCCTTTTCTGGGTGCAAGAACTTAAAAAGTTTGAGCTCTTGCCGCTACCTTCATGCTTGTTTTCACATTCTTTTATTTATTGTAGTTGTATGGGACATGCAACCAACAGCTTGACCAAATACCCCGTGCTTGATGAGCTTAATAAGAAAGCGCCAGATCTATGTTGTGATGGCACATACTGCTACTCTGCAGTCCCAAAATGTTTGGCTGGATGTGGGTTTACAAAGCACTGTGATGCCGGAATCAACCAAAGTGGTAGTAGTGTACAAGAGTCCAAGCATGATGGGCAACTGCCTGCAAGATGCTGCAGATTAGGGGAGAGTGAAAACTTAAGGTGCCAGTGCTCAAGGAATGATCAACCATCTTCCTTGAAAGATGTCTCTAATAAAATAGTTGACCGGCCTTGCATTCCTACATCGGAGAGACTGAAGAATGTATCAGAAGAACCAGTGGCCAACATCAACTTGCCTTGTATAGCTTTAACAGATAAAAAGGGCTCTTGCAGAGGTTCTGGAGTTTGTAAAGAACAACTAAAGCCTGGTTTCTCTTCTGGATCCTCCAGCGCTGTGGTGACAAAGTTTTCAGTATCACCTGAAGTTAACAATATATCTTCTTGTGTGGATAAATCTGAACGTGAAAAATCCATGTTTGATGAAGGATCAAGAACTGAGAATTCTTCCTCATCAAGCTACGTTCCTGTCACTACAGGATGTGAAATGACCCAAAAAAGTTCCTCTAGATTTCACTTGGACACATCTAAAGTAAAGAGAAAATGTATTCAGATTTCTAACAGTAGTGCGCTCAATGAAGATGAGAAGGAACAATATTTTGAAAAAAGAAAGAAACCAAGAAGATTGAAGTGGTCAGCAGGACATTCAGAATCAGATGATTGTAGTAGGAAAATTACTGTGCAGCCATCCCAAAATGGGGACCCTCAACCACAGTATGAGGCTACTTCGGATTCTTGCAGGGTATCAAAAATCAAACGCAAACATACTACCATGCAACGAATTAAGCCCGTGAAACGGCCTCACAGCCATCACAAGATTTTGAAAGGTGACGAGCAGTCAGACAGCGAGGGCACTATGGTAGGAGAATTAAATTCCTCTGATAAAAAACAGCAAGTACACGATACAAACACTATGGTCACAACAAAACACCAACAGGAAGGGAGCCGAGTGTCTGTTCGCAAACTGCCCAAATATGTGTCTCTCAACTGCATTGTAAATATACCTAAAAGTAACGATGCCTCTAGTGTGGGTCCCTGTGCTGCTTCTAGCTTAATTGCTACGGGGAGAACAGATGATAATAGGAAATTTCCCAAAATTGTTCCACTTAATATAATTCTTAAAAAGGCTAAGAGATGCCAGGCTGTCGAACCCTCCTGCAAGACAGAAAACATCCACTCTTGTGAGGAAAAGGGTGTGGTTCGTCATGTAAGTAAGTACTCTTTTGGTAATCGAAATTACAGTCCACATGATGAAGACGGAATACAGAGGTCTAGAAAGTATTCATCCAATGCCTTGAGGCCACTCATTGTACCTGACTGCAAAAAACCCTGCATTGGTATATTTCTGGAAACATCTCAAAACTCAGTGATTTCTTTACAAAATCAGAAATATGAAAACACCTTTCATTGCAGATCCTGGAGAAGATGAGCCTATTGATGTAACAGATGTGGAGACAAGTCAGCTATCAGTACCAGCATCAAGAACAGGTAGAACATGGATGACCGAGTATATTGGTTATATGTCGGTAAATTAGTTTATTGGATAATATCGACAGCATCTCTCTGACATACCCTGTGTTTAGTTTTCTAAGTATATATTTGAAGCTGTGATGCCATTGATTTGAATGAGGTTCACCATAGGAAGATATAGGCCAGTAAAACTTAAATGAATTTCCCTTTCAAAAAATGTGACAAAGATAACCATAAATATACAGCTGCTTATTTGCTTAATTTCCGCATGAGTGGATAAAGGAACCTTGTTTCACTAACATCTTATACCAACCATATACAGGATTTAAGAGTCGAAGATCAAGTGTATCTCTTAACAGGATTGGGAGGTGTGAAGAATCTGCAAATGGATCAGCATGCAGTCCTTGTGGAGATAAACAGTATGTGGTTCTAGCTTGTGAAGCGATTGTTGGAAGATTGTAGTTCCATTCTTCTTCTCCTAGCCTTTTGTCCCAAACAATGGGGTAGGCTAGATATGAAACCCTTTCACGAGGACTCCCTAGGAGGTCACCCATCCTACTACTCTCGCCCAAATGGGTTTCATACCCATGGGACTGGCTAGTTTTTACTTTGGCTCACCAGGTCTATCACAACCCTCCTCCTTTACCCGGGCTTGGGACCGGCTATGCCTAGAAGACATAGGCGGAGTTAAGGTTGTAGTTCCATTAGATATGATTTTTTGTTTTTTCCTAGAACGTCGCAGATACTATACTATGCTATTAATTTGTCATTTTAAATTGCTTAACTGGCTGATCTAACAAAGTTCTGCTTAATATCCTGCACAAAATCAACAGGCACAAAGAAAGGCTTAGCTCAGATGATTCATGTTGTGTTTGTCGAATTCCATACCTGGAGCCTTGCAATCAATTGATGGAGTGCAACAACTGCTATATCAAAGTCCGTCATACTATTTCTTACCTGTATCTGGTATTACTGCATATTTACATGCGTGCATCTCATGTAGGTGCACCAAGCTTGCTATGGTGTTCTAAAAGTTCCAAGAGGTCAATGGTTCTGTAGGCCCTGCAAAACCAAGGCAAATTCCCAGGACATTGTAAGACAATTCGTTCTCAAAGTTAATTTATTTGTGTATTTAATATGTTTATTGCTTATTATATCAGTACAAGCATCACTGTTCTGATTTGCATTCCGAAATATTGCCATATAAAATGTTGGGAGGGGCTTCACCGTTTCATCCCATCACTAATTAAGCACTTTATGTTCTTTGTTGATTGTTATCTAATGATCTTAAATCATCGCTCTTTTAGAAGTGAATATGTTTTGCTTTCTTTCTAAGTGATACTTAAGGAGTTGTCTTATCTAATCACACTGTCAGGGATGGCAGTGTAACAATGAAAGCATGATTTAGTTAGTTAAGGATGATGCCCCTTTTCTGGAGGTAGGGTGCTTAATTATAGAGCAGTTCTTTCACTAAAAGGGATCATACAGTATGGGTCATCTAGAAAATAGAAACCTGAGATATATTATCAGTATGGGGAAACTGTATTATGCATGGATGCCATACCAGGATATTTCCCATTCCCTTACTAAAGGTATTTACATATATTATGGACTTTGGTTCTGTTAAATGGTAAGCATGTCATACTGGCCTATTATCTCGATGACCACATTAACAGAAACTGTCAGATGATAATCCTTGCAATCTTCTGCTGGTAGTATGCTACTAGAAAGACATAGTCGATGTCTATCTTTTAGGAGTTATCTTTCATGGTGGTGTTTAATGAGCTTAATTTTCTTTGTGTTGTTGAGTATTTTATGATTATTTCTGTGGATAAAGAAGTGCCGCTTACCGGTATCATGTTGTGTTTTCTTCTTCTTTCAGGTTTGCGTTTTGTGTGGTTATGGAGGTGGAGCAATGTCAAGAGCATTGAACTCCCAAAAAATTCTGACAAGTTTGCTTAAAGGTCTGAGAGTTACGACACTATCAGATAAAGATGCCAAACATAGTCCATTTTATGAGTCAAGATCAACAAGATTGGATAATATATCTAGAGAAGATAAACAGAAGACAATAAATTGTGCTGATGAAGAGAACATTGTCACCAGCTCATGGAACGGTAACTACAATTCAAGTTTACTTGGTCCACAATCGAATCAGTGGATTCATGTGGTTTGTGGGCTGTGGACACCTGGTACAAAATGCCCAAATTCTACTACAATGAGCGCTTTTGATGTATCGTGTGCTTTACCTGCCAAGAGAAATAATGTGAGTTCTATACATGCATATTCTTGATAATCATTCTACACAGGCAAATTCGAAGCACCACTCCTGACATTGGCCATTTATCCTCCTATCCTTAGTTGTTAGATGCCAGATTTAGAAGCATCTTATGACATTTTTCTTACCTTGATTTTTGGATTTTTTTGTCATCAGGCATGCTCAATATGTAACAGAACTTGGGGCTCATATATGATGTGCCGAGATATAAATTGTTCAGTGATCTTTCATCCTTGGTGTGCACATCAGAGGGTAAGTTTTTTGGTTAAGGGCAGACTGCATGTTCTCAACACATCGACTTACTGCATGCTCATAAGTCATAAGATATATTCTGCCTTATTGGAGTGTGTATTTATTCAGTTCATTGTTGCTTGTGATATATCAACAGGGCTTGTTGCAAACTGATCTAGAAGGTGAGCATAATGAAAACATTGGTTTTTATGGGAGATGCCTGAATCATGCTACACATGATTATGCTAACCGTGTTAATCCTGAGAAGGAAGGATTGGGGAGCAACTGGACATGTGCACGTATAGTGGTAATTTGGTTGAACTCCTCTATTGTGCGGAAGAAAATTGAACTGAAATTCTCCGAAAATCGGAATCCATATAACTGATTACTTTTACTCTTTTCAATCAGGGTTTTAAAGGACGAAAGGGTGGAGACTGTTCTGGTTCTAGTTACAACAGACATCAGGTGAACAGTAGTGAGTGCAGTGTCCCCCAAGAACAGATAAATGCTTGGCTACGCATAAATGGATCAAAGCCTTGCATAAGAAGACAGGTGCTCCTTTCTGTATCCTGTATTTCAATGCAGTTGGTTATCTTCAATTTTTATATTGGTGTGTATCCTATAGAGACATCAAAGTTTTCTGCATATTACTCATTTAGTAATTTATGTCTGCCTTTATTTCCGTTTATATGCAGTTGAAAGGATGGAAGCATTTGGTAGTGTATAAATCTGGCATACACGGACTCGGCCTATACACAGGGGAGTTTATACCGCGCGGCTCCTTGGTAATACGTCAGCATTATCATCCATTTTGATAGAACTTTTTCTGATGTAACTCTTTAGCAACCAAAGTCGTTCTCATATACCTGCACCAAAAAAAATCAGGTTATAGAGTATGTTGGTGAGATTGTTGGGCAGCGTGTTGCCGATAAAAGAGAGATCGAGTACCACTCTGGGAAACGGCAACAGTATAAGAGCGTATGTTATTTCTTCAAGATTGACAAGGAGCATATTATCGATGCCACCCGCAAGGGCGGGATTGCGAGATTCATCAACCACTCATGCTTGGTAGGTAGTAATTATGCTTGTCCATGTATTATGATCTGGTTACAGTGAGTATTTCTGACACTTGCTTCTTGCGAACTTTTGGTGGATCAGCCAAACTGCGTTGCGAAGATCATCCCTGTCAGGAACGAGAAGAAGGTAACAGCTCATTTGTATACTTTTATTATTTTTTGTTGGACCGTAAAAGTTGCCTTTTCTTGTGAAGGCTATCCTTTTTCGTAGTTTGTGAATTCTGTTAAAAATAACCTGCTCAATATATGCCACAGATTCCTGTGAGTCCTAACTATTATTAAGAATCGTTGTTGTCCATGCAGGTGATGTTCTTCTCGGAACGACATATAAACCCAGGGGAGGAGATCACGTACGACTACCACTTCAACCAGGAAGACGAGGGCGAGAGGATCCCTTGCTTCTGCAGATCAAGGAGCTGCAGGCGGTACCTCAACTAATTAGTTGGCTCTTCTGCTGCCGTGTCAATTTGCATGTTGCATGGGCAATTTGTAACGGCCGGGGAACTTTTATTGACCATGTTCTTAGTTTTGGCCATGACTCGAACATTCTGATGATCCCGTGTTCTCGTGTGCCCACTGTTGCTGCGCTCTGTATTTGTGTCGATTATATGCCGTACAACGATCTTTCATAGATTGCGAAACGTTTATGTCGAATCCGACGTGCAACAGGCATATGCTTTGTTTAGCTCTTAGGTAAATCAATAAATGAGCGCTCTGCACAAGGGCAGTGACACCAACTGCTTCATGTGTTCCCAGGTGATGGCATCCATGATCCATGCATATGGGTATCAGTATACTGGACATGTCACATTTTTTTCTGTTTGCTGCGAGGAGACGACGTCTATCCCCGCTTCGCCGTCAGAAGAAGAACCGAACTGGTCACTGTTCTTGGTTTTATCAGCCAGAAAGGCCAGCATATACCGGGTGCCAATGACCATCAGATGACACCGCCGATATCGTCGCCTACAGGGTCAGTCATCATCAGATGAGCATAAAGTCTTGTAGAAATGCAATAGATTAAAATTAAGATGATATATGGTCCGAGAGATCATGATCATACCATTCGGTGTCCTCAGGTCGAACGTCGATCTGCACTGATAGGTGCAAGAGCAGAACCTTGTTCTGATGGCGCCCGAACGTGTCCGTTAGTGTCTCTCTTAGGTACGTACGTGTATATCATCTGAAACCATCGCAAGTACAACACGATTAGAAAGAAGATAGAAAAATACATGC
Source organism: Poa annua (assembly GCA_026929855.1). Taxonomy (NCBI): domain Eukaryota; kingdom Viridiplantae; phylum Streptophyta; class Magnoliopsida; order Poales; family Poaceae; genus Poa; species Poa annua. The sequence continues at coordinate 88,082,717 of CM049432.1, forward strand.
ACGGCACGGCGCTTTCCAACTCAAAGACTCAAGTTTTAGATAATGGGCACGAGTATCTGCATGCAAAATTTGAAACTTTTTGATTATGTCATCATTTTGTGATCTTTACATAATTTACAAGGGTAAGTTTCCACCCCTTCTTTAGATGCATGATCTATATGTATATATATCGTATTTTCTATTCATCTGCCAACCGTTTATTCTTTGGCAAGCGATGTTTTTTTCCATCTGATTAATCTTTCTCGAAGCAGGATTTCACCCGGCTATTGCCGAAACACAAAACAAAATTAATCCAAATTTAATTTTTAGTTGTGAAACACGGTATAATGCAGACGCTCACATACACGTTCATATATATTGCTGACGGTCGTTGACGACCGGATAAAAATGTAGCCCAAATCAAATGATCCGGCATGTGTGCATAGAAAATGGGCTACATATCCATTGGTGCCTTTTTCCAAGTCTTTTCTTCATAGTAAGTAGGTTAGGATTGCGTAAAAAATAAAATACGGCTAGCGAATTTGAAATCAGTCCAATGCTAAAAAGAAGTTGAGGTCCAATGTACTATATTCGTTCCAAATTATAACATGTTCTTAATCCAGGTATGCTAAAATATTCCACTTTTAATTATTTAAAACATTTTATAATTCGAAACGCGGATATATATACCTAGGGTCTATTGATGATTCTTTGGCTGCACCTGTGAAATTAGAGCCGTTGGATGGGAAACAGAGGGACAAGATCAGACTGACAGACGGCTGTAAATAACATTTGCAAAATGGACCTCCTCCACCCGGCTTTCTTCTTTTCCACCAAGTCAGGCCAGCTCCGCGCGGGAGGGCGGCGGCGGCGGCGAAACCTCGGCGACGACGGCCTGCGCAGGTAGCCTTCTCTCAGTATCTTCCCCCGGTCTGCCGCATCCCCTCATTATCTCCCAACGTGGCAAGCGACCCCTTCCATCCTCTCTGCTGCCGTGGTGCCCCTCTCTCCTCTGAACCCTAGACCAGCGAGGCCTAAAGATCCTAATCTTTTCCTATCCCAGGTCAATTCGAGTTCATAGGTGTACCAAATCTGAGCAATAAATCCAACACAAGGTAGCAGCGATACCACGTGTCCTGTTTTTTTTTTCATTTTCTTACAGTGACTAGATGCATACGAACAGAACCGTGCGTTCTGAATTATTTGTTTCTGCTCTGAACATCATGATATATATTTTTCCTATGAGTTAAATCCCAACAAAGGGTGCCCTTCATGATTCACACCTCCTAGACCCGCCCCTTGTTTTGCTGGCCCCTGATCTGGGCAGCTTGCAGCGAACACCACCTGTTCGACCGATTGCTCGTTTGACACCAAACAGTAGCACAGGGATGAGCTCACGCTATTTGTTCTAGTCTGATGACACCTCCTCTTTGCTTCTTTAGATGATGCTATCGGTTGCTGCCTACCGTCGTAAGTCGTAACCGCAAATGCAGTATATATCTATCTATGCGTAACTCGTGTGGTGCTAGACTGTTTTGTTTGGAAGGAAAGTTTTTCTGTTCGCATATGGCGATGCTAGTATCTACCCCTTCCCCCAGATGTTTGGTTCAGGCAATTCATGTCCTGCGTTGCTGCTTGTTTGCCTTTGCATTATTGCTTCTGTCGTTTGTGCATTTTTATACTACTGGCTGTGAGTTAATCACCTTGCTTTTTTTTATAAATTAATCACCTTGCTATTACACGTAAGTAATCACACTTAGAACAGCAAGGTCCAGTATCTTATCCGTGTAGCAAATCTGCAGCAATAAGTCGTTCTGATTTTTGTGTGGCTATATCTGCCCCTGGTTGCCGGTCCCTAATCAGGAAAGATGGGTGGCAAACATCACATGTTCGAACGATTGCTAGTTTGAAGACTTCAAGTCATTTCACCCAACGGCAGCACAGGGATGAGCACACGCTATTTGTTTCTACTTTCTAGTATGATGGTGTGTCCTCTTTGGTTGTTCCTTCGATAATGCCATGTCGCTGCTACTATTGTAATCACAAATTCAGTATGTGTATGTACTTCTGCTCTATGTCTTTGAAAGGAAAATTCCGCAGTTCAATATTATTGAAGGAACGACTCGGTTGCTCCTACATTCGCTAGCTAGTAAAACATCGCCATATGCTTTTCCCTAGATGTTTGGTCCAGACAATCCATTTCTCACATTGCTGCTTGTCTGCCCATGCATGCATTATTGCTCTTATAGTACCTATGTGCGTTAACCACCTTGCTATTGCTATAGAGCAGTAATCACATTTCAAGGTGAGAATGGGTCGAAAGGCTGGTGGGTTGTACATAAACCCGAAGAAGCTTGGCGGCGTTGTCAAACCTTGTATGATTGAGATGACTTCCTTCCTCAACTGCCTCGCCCTGAACAAGCAGAACGATGACAAGTGTGTTAGGCAGAAGGAGCTCTTGATGGCCTGTACTCAGGCTCAGGTCACTTTTTACTTCTCTGAATGAATGCTATTACGTCAAGCTAGCTATTCTGCCGTTTCCTAATATGCTACTTCTGTTGCTCGATCACAGAAGGGGAAGCCGAAGAATGCAGGCCAGACCATCAACTACCATCTTCACAGGCTTGGGCGAGACAAGTTCAAATAGTTCCAGTGTAACGGAGACCTAGCTATGTTTCCTTTTCCATTTTTTTTTATTTCACTGATGTCCGGATTGCAATAATAGCTTCCAAGTAGCTTTGCTAAATGAGCAGTTCTAGACAATTGTGAAGTTTGGAACAATTTTCATGTCAGACTTGTAAGACATCATCACCCAACACAATTTTCTTCTCATGATATAATATGAAATGTTGCGTGGTATTCATTTTTTGAGGAAAACATGTATTTAAAATAGATGCACGAAATGGATTACAGCCTTACTGGAGTATCATGAATCTGAGAATGCGCTAGAGCTGAAGTGTAGCAGCTGAATATCATGCTTGATTCTCTCTTCAAGCTGTGCCTTCAAGGGAAATTATTATCAGTAAATAGTTGATTTACAAACGCTCAAAATTTAATTCAGTTGCATACGGACAGTCTCAAATCTACTGAGGTGAGCTCGCTGATTTGCTACATTGCAATGCTCTTTAGTAATCTTGTGCAGTTGAAATGATCATCACCACCATTGCGCGAATCAAATACAAACTTAACCAAGACAAGCTGTTACATCTTAGTTAAAACATAGCACAACACACCCAAGGGAAACCTAGTGAGCTCGCTGATTTGCTACATTGCAATGCTCTTCAGCAATCACCACTGAAACGATTAGCAATTGCGTGAATCAAACACAAACTTAACCAACACAAGCTGTTACATCTTAGTTACAACATACCGAGGGAACACCACCAGGTCCAATATAACAATTGAACCAGAAGTAAAATACAGGTAGCAGCAGGTAGATAAAAAATACTATGGTACTTTCGAACTCACTCAAAAGACCCCAGTTACATACATACAAACATGTGTCTGCATCAGTGGTAACTTTGGTTCAGGAATGGGTTCTTCTCGTCATAGAATGGGTTGGTGAAATGTTCAGTGTCAAGGCTCTCCTGAACTCTCTTCTTCCCCCCGGCATCCGACTGGGGCTGGGAGAAGGCCCTGGGGTTGAAGCTATCGTCCTCGAAAGCGGCCGCCCAGCCCTCTCCATCATCATCCTCCCTATGCTTCTCCATCTCCTCGACGTGCCCCTTGAACTCCTTCTGCGCAGCGTCGATGACACCGGCTCCGTGCTGGTCGCACCATGCCCTGCACAATACACATACAAGATTGCCATCTCAGAATCGAGAAAACACTGAAGTCGTGTCTGAATGTGGGGAATTGTTGTTTTATATACTTTGGAAAGAATGTGTTGAGGTCGGACTTGTCCATTGGGAGCTTTGTTGAGATGGCCTCAATCTGCTGATCACTGCAAAGCCAAGAACACTCCTATTTTAGCACGTAAAACAAGAGCATAGCTACAGTTGCCTTACAAGAACAAGAAGAGTTTTGGAGATTTACGAGAAGTTGAGGTTTCGATTCGTCGATGATAGCTCGGCCTGAATCCTTGAGAGCTCCTTCTTTGTCTCCTCCACCAAAACCTTCAGTGGGAAGTTCAAATACAAACGCTCAGAATTCAGTAGTGTTCTGAGATCTAATCAAGCCAATGCTACTGATTTGCTAAATATTCATCTAATTCGAGACAGTATGAAGTTCAGCAGAGACATTGGTTTACAGTACCTTGTCATTCGCCAAATCGGAAGCAGAGACATCGGCGCCTGCATGAAGCTTCATCTTCTTGGCCACCTTGGCGTCCACGGCGGGGCTGGCCTCGAGCCTGCACTCGCTGTAGGAGGACCGCGGCGGAGCGCTGTCGCCGCCGGCGGTGGCATCCTCACTGCCGCCTGCCTTCTTCCATTTCTTGAGCCCATCGAACCCCCAAGAACTCTTCTTCCTGCTCTTCACGGAGCCCTTCTCCTCCTCCGGCGCGGCAGGCTCCTTGTTCTCGCCACCGCCGTGGAACATCGCGGCCAGGTGCCTCCTCTTCCCCTTGTCGGGCTTCCCGGAGGCGGGCGCCGGCGAGACCTCGGGCATGAGGACCGACGCGTGGTGGTTCTGGTCCACCGGCGCCAGCGGCGGCCTGGAGGAGGAGAGGAGGCTCGCGTCCTGTTGCTCCTTCTTGCCGCCCCGGCTCTTCCACGGCGAGGCGAACCCCTTGTTGTGCTTGGGCTTGTCGGACGAGGCGGCGACGGCGGGCGGCGCCGGCGGGTCACGGAGGTCGATCTCCGCCCACTCGTCCCCAGGGGACGGCCGGGCGTCGGGGCAGTCGACGGCGACGCCGAGGGCGGCGAGGCGGTGCGCGAGGGGCCGCTTGGCGGCGTTGAACTCGGCGGGGGAGACGCAGTCGGCGCGCAGCAGCTCCTGGAGGAAGAGGAGCTTGTCGCGGAGGATGGGCGGGTGGTCGTGCGGCGGGGAGGCGAGGGCGGCGAGGAGGGAGGCGCGGAAGGCGTGGAGGTCGGCGGCCGGGACGATGCCCTCGCGGTGGAGCGCGGAGAGGTGGAGGATGCGGTGGAAGGAGTCCTGCTGCCACTTGAGCGCGTCGGCGTGGCGGCGCGCGGCGGCCTGGTCGGCGGTGAGGCGGCGGCCGGGGCGGCTGAAGATGGACTTGCAGACGGACGCGATGGTGTCCTGCAGGCCCGAGTAGTAGGTGGGCGTGTACGTGTACCCCATTGCCTGTGAGCGGAGCGCCGGCGAGCTGTCGGAGAGAATGCAGAGCAGGGGAGCGGGCGAGAGAGCGTAAGCTGTGAGCGAGAGAAGCGTGGAGGGAGGGAATATGGTTTTGTTTGGATGTTTGCCCAACGCCAACGGTTGGGGAGTGGAACTAGCCGTTGAGGTGATCAGCTGGATCTGGATGCAAATCAATCGTACCAAGCAACTAGCCGGATTTTAAAAGATGGAAATATTTTTCTGTAAAACTCAATTTGGTCCAGACACATTTATACTTTGAATAATCATAATATAATCACTTATTACAACAAAGATAGAAACATATGCCTAGAAACACATGTACATAAATATTTAAATCATCATTTACAAGTTCCAGACAAGAGTAAGGACATCTCCTACGGGGCTGTTCAAATCCGGACCGATTTGGTCCGGATTTTATCCGTTTGAGCAGCCGTCCGCGTGGACTGGAGGCATGCGCCCTACGCGCTACGGGGCTGCTCAAATTGTGAGAGTTTTGAAAGTGCACATAAAAGTAAATACGAAAATGCCCTGGAAATACCAAAAAACCAAAATTGGCACATGCAAAAGAAGGCCACGGTTCAGACCATGCCGGCCACGACCAGGCCATGCCGGCCACGGGGTGATGGACTAGTCTAGATGTACAAAATAGGATGCCGGCCACTGGTTCAAGCCATGTCGGGCACGATCAGGCCATGCCGATCAGCCCTCGGCCTCCATGTACCGCTGCTGCTTCTTCTCGTAGTAGGCCCTCTTCCTTGGGGTGAAGCAGGTCAGGTCTCTGCGCCTCTTGGGCGGCCAGAGCGAGTTCGACCTCCCTCCTCTTGTTCTCGGCCTCCATGGCCCTTGTCGAGGCTTCCAAGGCCCTGGTCTTTGCATTCTCCTCCTCTATCTCGAGCTTCTTCGTTTGGACGAGGAAGAAGTTCTTCGTCACCTCCTCTCGCTCCCGGCGCTTCTTCTCGTCCCTCTCGTCCTTCTTCTCGGTCTCCTTATCCTTCTGGGTGATGAAGCCTTGGAGGGTCTCCTGCAGCGCGATCGTCGTGGCGTCCCGCTTCAGGTCAAGCTTGGAGTTGACCCGTCCCCTTGGCCTTTCGCTTTCCGGACCATCGGCGGAACCCGTGGCCATTGGTGGCACCCCTCCGGGCACGGCCACTCCTTTCTTGAGGGCGCTGTGAAGCTCCTTCCATTTCTGGTTGTCCTTGAGCTTCTGGTAGCAATGGGCGAAGTTGAATGACTTGCCCCCATGCTCGGCCTTGTAGACCTCCAACGCTTGGAACGCCTACACAAACGGCCATTGGAGGACATGGAACGCCAACACAAACAACAAATGGACAAGGAAAGGAAGGGCCACTCACCAAGTCGGCGATGCCGATGCCACTTTGCAGCCGGGCCGCGGCGTGCTCGAAGGAGCCGGTGAACTTGCTGCACTCCTGCGAGATGAGCCCGAACCTCTTTTGGATGGAGAGCTCGGTCCGTGTGGTGACCATGGAGTACGGCTGGAGGAGGGCCCGTTCATGGTAGTTCCTGAACATCCTCGCCCAGTACGCGCTGAAGGGGTTACGGTGCAGAAAACAATAATTTTTCTAGCGTACGAAACCCTAACTAGCCAGGATCTATCTATCTAGTACATGCGATAACGGTGGCGGAACGGGTTACATTACCTCCATGTAGACCGAAAGCGGGGATTACGCTCCCGCACAAGCGTTGACGATGAAGTCGTACGTAGCCGACCTCGAGGTCGCGAAGAACTTGCCGCGATGTCGAAGTCGATTACGCCGGGGTGTTGACGATGATCAGCGTCGACGGGCGGCGGGCGGAAGAAGGCAGAGCGCCAGCACCGGGGCTGGTGCGCCGGCAGCAGAGGGGAGGGAGGCGCGGCGGCTGCAGAGGCGAGACGACGTCGCCCAGGCTACTCAAAAGGAGTTACCTCCGAGCACTCACAAACATACGGAGCTTAGCGACAACCCCCGGTCATTCAGATCCAGCTAAAATCGCAGGGGTAGATCTTATCTGGAATTCCGCAGAGCAACGACGCTCTGCGGTATAGCTTAGGTGGAGAGAGATCCCCCTTTCCTCAGCTCGGCGCGGCTCTAACTTGGGAACCACGAGATCGAGAGATAAATCGGCAATTAATTGTATTTTTCAATGAATTAAATCAATTAATATGCCTTGCTATATAAAGGGGGAAGGGGGTGTGCAAACCCCTTGGCTCCCCCATGTGGGACTAAAGGAGGAGAAGGGGGGGGGGGGGGTTCGGCCGAACCCCCCTTGGGCTTCTCCTACTCCTAGTCCAACTCGGACTAGGAGGCCCAAGCCTCCCTTCCTTGTGGGGTGCGGCTCCCCCCTCTTGGGCCCTCTTAGGGCCCATGTAGGTGGGAGCCCCCCTTTTTCCTTTATTTAATTAATATTAAATTAATATAAAATTCCCATTATTTCATAATTAATATATTTATATATAATTCAATATCACATGACTCCGAAACTATTTCGGAACCACCCGAACAACTTTCGTACATTCCCGGAACCATTCCATACCTCCCCGGAACTCCTTCCGGACCACCGGAACTCTTTCCGGATTATTTCTCTCTCTCCAACAGATTCCTATAATATTCCAGAACCTATCTCCTGGCGTCGCTAAGACCTTAAGTTTGTTACGCTACGGTTCGAGAACACTCCAGACATGGTCGAGACACTCCGCTCACCAATGACCGTCAGGGATACCTGGAAGTATATGACGACCCCTGTGCATTCCACGAATATCGTCGTTGAACCATAAATATGACATTCATTCCCTTTGTCTCTGCGATACTACCTTGTCCGAGATATGATCGTAGACACACCGATGTCTTTGTTGTATCTCGTTACCGACGAAGGTTATTAACTCGTATGCGATATTACATCTCCATGACCTAGTCATAAGCTGCGCAGCTATATAGATGCAATATCACCGAGTGGGCCCAGAGTATCTTTCCATTACAAGAATGAACAAATCCCGCTCTTGATCCTTACGTCTTGATGCTCTTTCGGAATACCCAAGATGGACATCGTTATTGTCATGCTATATAAGACACAACGTTTGATGCTCTCAAAGCATCCCTACGAAGCATTAATAAGTACGGTCTCACGGTCTAAGGAATAAGCTATCATATTCTTATCTATTGCAAATGACAAACATCGTAATACGATCTTATTGCAATACTTTGCGTATGTCCATCACCTTATTCAACTAACAAGATGACCCCATTGTCAACCGACGTCATTGTCCTTGATCGGGAATCTCGATCAAATGTTGCCCAATAGACTAGCTCATATAGAGGCTTGCTAGGGACCTGGTTGTCTATGTATCACACGTGTATTAATAATTCCGATTAATACAGTTATAGCATAATACACAAACCTATTATAAACTTATGAGATAATGCAATAAATACTACTTATTTATTTGCCTCTAGGGCATATCTCCTTCAGTCTCCCACTTGCACTAGAGTACAAATAAACTAGCTGCATTTTACTTTATCAGAATCCCTTATCAAATAAGAATCATTTGATAATGCTTGCTTGTGGAAAAGTCTTACTGCACAATCCATGATTGTACATGTTTTTGCGATTCATTGACATCAACTTGTTTGATATCACCATGTTGTTCAACAACATATATGCAAACACCATGACTAAGTGAGACTTCTGTTTCCCAGCGCTTACTCTGATTATACCAACCAGATAACTGTCCTGAAAAACACACTCAGCCATACAGAGCCCCTTGTAACAATTACAAACTCGTGATATCTACAAACTTTCACACCAATGCAGAAAACTTGACATTCTAATATCAGTCCAACAACTAACACACCTCTACTTCCAGTAAATTCTAAATTTACTTTCATAATTGTTCTTCTTCTAAGAACATCGGTTATATTTCATCGAGCAGATAAAATGGTTTCTGTATGATGTCTAATATTAAATAATTGACCCATATGTCATACAACCATTACTTTCACGCATCATTACTCTTAATGATCAATTGGATTCCAAAGGACCATCCTTTTGATTCTATTCTGACTCCTCAGATATGATCCAAAACAACTCGACTAACTATTTAAAATTCCCGTTCTATTTAAAAATAGACACTAACTTTCAAATAGTTTCACAACTTCATCCTATTCTATTGGTACAGTTTCACAATGTGTTAACTACACAAGATGAATTAGACTCCCACTCAAATTATGTCTCCACATATTTGACAACACGAGCTCCCACTCAAAAACGTGTCATCCACATATTTGAGTTCCTGAGATCCCACTCAAAAATATGGTCTTTACATATTTCACCTGAGTAAACTAACTATGACTCCCACTTAAATCGACATTTTGGTCAAACCTAAATCATTGATCTACCATCAATTCGAATTTAATACAAACTACAGTATTACATTAATACAAATCCCTCAGACTTCAAGCATGTCTACATAAATGTAGTCAACAAATTTGATCTTGTTCAAGACACATTTCTTGACAAGACATGCTACCGCGTCTTTCTTATAGTCACATTTTCATATAACACTTTATATGACAATTAAACAATCTTATTCCTCTAATAAGAATTGCAGCAATAATTGCTCTCTTAATCCTTTCAAATGCAACTTTGGATTTCCAGGCTTAAAAAGCCTTTGTTCGTATTCCGATATTTTCTCAACTTTATTTGTATTCATGAAGTGCACCTTGATCTGTCAACAAGATCCGAAATACTTAATACAGTGCTGTGACCTGACAGCGATATTAAATATAACAGCACTTTATTTAGAAGTTTCTTTCATGAAAATATTATGATCTTTATGAAGATGATTGCAAGTAGAAAACAATTTTCTAGTCTCCCTCACTCTTAATCACCAAATTTTCATTAGCAGACACATACTCTTTGGAACACCTTCCAACATATGTCTGACACTTTATTCCAAGCTTCTAATTCCAATCCATAAACCATAATTTGAAAATTCATATTTTCCTTGGAATTACATAGACAACAGACTGAGTTTTTGTTTCTATTTGGTTTGGGAACAGACTCTCATCCAATGTGAGTAATCTACAAAGAACTATTCATGTATACTCCGAACTATCGCATAATCATATACACGTCGACACTACTGTCGATCCTACGAATTCTCGTTGAGAAAAATATCTATTTTCTAAAGTGGACATTGACTATAATGTTTCGAACATATTAGGAGATTCTAAGACGGATTCTGGCAGATCACACTTTATTTCAAAATAGAGCATGATTATAATTCCCCACATATCACTATATGTGACATTATAATATTGTGAAACGAATTTCCACAAGTCTTTTGTGTTGAAACCATAATTCAAAAATATTGTCCTTTGATCGAATCTTGTGAATACAATGTTCACTAATCTTTCTTCTGAAAAACCCCATTTGATCTATTATCAAATTAATTTCAGACTCCATAATTTACCGGGCAAATAATCCTATTTACCAAAATCATGGAAGAATTTGGATCAAGTAGTAAACACCATTAATTGATCATTAAAAATGACACTCAATTAATTTCCGCTAGTATTGCAACTTCAATACTTGATTTCAAGCTTAATCAACTCAGCACTCGAAATACTTAAATGGACCAAAACATCCATTACTTCTTTCATTGCTTTTATGACTAAACTCGACGGTGTTTGTTCTAGTAATAGAACTCTTATTCATGGGACACGCTATTTTATCATTTCTACAATTATGAATACTTATCATACAATCAATGTAACTGAGATGTGGTATCTTTATTCATAAGATAAAACAACTGACTTGTTACATAACATAAAACAACTGAACTTGTCTTATTACAAGAATAACTTTGTCTTGCAACAATCAAGACACACACATTCGCTCACTATTACAAAAGATCGTATAAAAAACTATTAATGATAACTATGATAACTTGAGGACGTGAACACCAAAAGGCCATCAACTCCTTGACTACCAGCTTCAGCGCCAGGTCACATCAAATTGCGCCGCATATATGTGATAATTAGGACCTGTTTCACAAACAGAACAAGTATCAAATACTTCATCATATACCAAGGGCGAATTCATAATTCTGCATATATCAAATATATACCTGTAGCATCGAAGATCTCTCCTTCGATGGAATCAACCTTCAGAGATTGGAACTCACGTACGAACTTGTAGAAGTTCATATCGTCGGCTTTCAAAATGTACTTGCGCACATGCTTCTCATAGCTAGGAGGTAGAGATATCAGGACAGTCCGAATGGCACAGGAATCTGCCATCCAGTAATCGAAGACCATCGTCAGCTGGAAGTAGATGTCATACAATCTCTTCAAATGTGTCTTCAGACAGGTATGCTCCTCCATGTGAATGGTCTGGAACATTCTAAGCTGCCTGAATTGCTCACGCTTTAATTCATCTCCGAAGTGTGTCTTTATCGCATCCATCATGACGCTTGGCTCCTTGCGTCGAAACAACTATTTCAACTCGGGTGCCAGGCATACGGTCATGGTGATCTCCACTTCAATGAATATGTCTCGACGCCTACGGAAATCATCTTCCTCCTCCTTGCTAGCAGAATCTCCTGGTCCTTCTCCTAACGGTTCATCGAGAACATATAGAATGTTGTTGTGTTCGAGAATGTTTCTAAAACCGCTGTAGCATCTGATGAAGTTGGACCCGTCGGCTTCTAATGTAGTATCCGGGCTCTTGAGGAAGTAACCGAAGTATAGTTGCGTAGTCTACAGATGTGATCGCAAAAGGAGGTAAGGTAAAGTTTATAATATGTAGGTGAGTTTTAGTTTTATAACCTTATTATCTAAAAACACACCCCACCAAGATTATTATCCCTAAAAATAATAATGGCGATTACACGACCCTCATCCACCATACTACCCCCGATCATCACGGCCGGCAGCACAGCTTCAAAGGTGGACATAACATGTCGATCACAACAACTCTGTGACTCGTGCTCGATCTTTCGATCTTCCCGTGTTCCGAGGCCATACCTCTGAGTATGCTAGGCTCGCCAATCAAACCTTGAAGACCCTACGCGTGCAACATGGCTTACACCCACTGTATGTGAACGACGAGATGTGTGACACCCGATCATCACGGCCTGCCTCATAACGTAGAACTTTCTTGGTGGTGCGCAACGAGGGAGAACACAATTTTGGTATTTTGTTAGGGATCATCCTATTCATGATGCTACCGTTGTATATCTAGCATATAAGCAATCAATAGGATGCGCACACAACAGCACACAATAATGATGCAATGAAGTGCGATGTGACATGGTCGATGCGCCTGGACCTTCATGGCGCCATGTGCCTGGCCCCTGGCGCCCCGGCATGGCTCCGAGTCTACAGAGCCCTCCATTGCCTCCGACAGTACGAGTAATATCAAAACTTACCGTAACCATGTCACTTAAAATAACGCCTCTGCAAAACAAATTTAGACGCCTCTAGCTTTATTTAGTTTTGCAAGTTTTACGTGGCAAATAGGCTTATTCGTAAGAGAATCGCTTCCCTACCTACGAACTTTGTACCACAACGTCGATCGTATAATTGCATGTTTAAGCATCCCTTTCGGGCCCTCCATTGAAAATGCTTTGCCGACTAGAGAGAGAGAAACAGACACCCGCCAGCCACAGATACGGTGCAAGCCGTATGTCAGTAGTGGAACCAGTCTCGCGTAAGCGTACGCGTAAAGTCGGTCCGGGCCGCTTCATCAACTCAATACCGAAGGCATCGCAAGTGCACGCTAGAGGGTAGCAAATATAAGAAAGACGCCCTCATTCAACATGAGTTCTAACCGTACCAGCAGTACTACTCATAGATCGGCTCTGATACCACTGAAGGGGTTACGGTGCAGAAAACAATAATTTTTCTAGCGTACGAAGCCCTAACTAGCCAGGATCTATCTATCTAGTACATGCGATAACGGTGGCGGAACGGGTTACATTACCTCCATGTAGACCGAAAGCGGGGATTACGCTCCCGCACAAGCGTTGACGATGAAGTCGTACGTAGCCGACCTCGAGGTCGCGAAGAACTTGCCGCGATGTCGAAGTCGATGACGCCGGGGTGTTGACGATGATCTGCGTCGATGGGCGTCGGGCGGAAGAAGGCAGAGCGCCAGCACCGGGGCTGGTGCGCTAGCAGCAGAGGGGAGGGAGGCGCGGCGGCTGCAGGGGCGAGAAAACGTCGCCCAGGCTACTCAAAAGGAGTTACCTCCGAGCACTCACAAACATACGGAGCTTAGCGACAACCCCCGGTCATTCAGATCCAGCTGAAATCACAGGGGTAGATCTTATCTGGAATTCCGCAGAGCAACGGCGCTCTGCGGCATAGCTTAGGTGGAGAGAGATCCCCCTTTCCTCAGCTCGGCGCGGCTCCAATTTGGGAACCACGAGATCGAGAGAGAAATCGGGAATTAATTGTATTTTTCAATGAATTAAATCAATTAATATGCCTTGCTATATAAAGGGGGAAGGGGGTGTGCAAACCCCTTGGCTCCCCCATGTGGGACTCAAGGAGGAGAGGGGAGGGGGGGTTCGGCCGAACCCCTCTTGGGCTTCTCCTACTCCTAGTCCAACTCGGACTAGGAGGCCCAAGCCTCCCTTCCTTGTGGGGTGCGGCTCCCCCCTCTTGGGCCCTCTTAGGGCCCATGTAGGTGGGAGCCCCCCTTTTTCCTTTATTTAATTAATATTAAATTAATATAAAATTCCCATTAATTCATAATTAATATATTTATATATAATTCAATATCCCATGACTCCGAAACTATTTCGGAACCACCCGAACAACTTTCGGACATTCCCGGAACCATTCCATACCTCCCCGGAACTCCTTCCGGACCACCGGAACTCTTTCCGGATTATTTCTCTCTCTCCAACAAATTCCTATAATATTCCAGAACCTATCTCCTGGCGTCGCTAAGACCTTAAGTTTGTTACGCTACGGTTCGAGAACACTCCAGACATGGTCGAGACACTCCGCTCACCAATGACCGTCAGGGATACCTGGAAGTATATGACGACCCCTGTGCATTCCACGAATATCGTCGTTGAACCATAAATATGACATTCATTCCCTTTGTCTCTGCGATACTACCTTGTCCGAGATATGATCGTAGACACACCGATGTCTTTGTTGTATCTCGTTACCGACGAAGGTTATTAACTCGTATGCGATATTACATCTCCATGACCTAGTCATAAGCTGCGCAGCTATATAGATGCAATATCACCGAGTGGGCCCAGAGTATCTTTCCATTACAAGAATGAACAAATCCCGCTCTTGATCCTTACGTCTTGATGCTCTTTCGGAATACCCAAGATCGACATCGTTATTGTCATGCTATATAAGACACAACGTTTGATGCTCTCAAAGCATCCCTACGAAGCATTAATAAGTACGGTCTCACGGTCTAAGGAATAAGCTATCATATTCTTATCTATTGCAAATGACAAACATCGTAATACGATCTTATTGCAATACTTTGCGTATGTCCATCACCTTATTCAACTAACAAGATGACCCCATTGTCAACCGATGTCATTGTCCTTGATCGGGAATCTCGATCAACTGTTGCCCAATAGACTAGCTCATATAGAGGCTTGCTAGGGACCTGGTTGTCTATGTATCACACGTGTATTAATAATTCCGATTAATACAGTTATAGCATAATACACAAACCTATTATAAACTTATGAGATAATGCAATAAATACTACTTATTTATTTGCCTTTAGGGCATATCTCCTTCACGCGCTGCCCTTCATCTCGGCCCCGATAATGGTGTTCTGGAGCCCAGGACGTGTTGGAGCTGGCGGCTGCGAGGAGGCACGTACGTCGTGGTCGCGGTCGCCTGACGCATGCCCAGCACGCTCATCACCGCTTTCGCCGCCGCCTGGGCGATCCTGGTACGCTCGTCGTCCATCGGCGACAGCTTCTCCTCCTTCGCTCTCCTCCTCCGCCCCGCCCTCTTTGCCGACTGCTCCCTCCTCTCTTCGTCTGTGAGCACCTTGGGCTTTTGCATCGGCTTTGGCGGCGGGGCGGCGGGTTCGGCCGGCGGGGCAGGGCGGGACATGGATAGTGTTTTTGGCGGGCGGAGGCTGGGGGTGGCAGAGGAAAGGGCAAAATGTGTGCCTCTTTTTGGCGGGCCAGGGCGCCAAGTAGTGGACACGATTGTGTCCAGAGTTGTCCAGGAGGCTGCTCAATTGTGGACCAAATTTGGTCCAGATTTGAGCAGCCGCGGACCAAAAAACGGACAACAGTCCGTTTAGGCAGCCCCGTAGGGCCTTGGTTTTGTCCGGGGGTGCTCAAATCCGGATTGTCCGAGGCAATTGAGCAGCCCCGTAGGAGATGTCCTAAAAACCTACCCTTTTTTGCCATTTACTGTCACTAACCATAAATTTCCGGGCGTCTCCTTCCACTTTTTACTGGTCCTCTTAACATGTTCATGGGTGCTTTCGTTAATTAGAGATATTGTCACTAGAAAGTGTCACTAACTAACATTTTAAATCCGCAATTGACAACATTTCAAAATACGAGTATTTTAACCAATTTACCTTGTTCGCAATTCACAAATTCAAACCTATTATACCCGGACTATGGCAGCTGACTTGGTCTCGAGTGTCGCTTTTGGCCTATTGTGGCTTTTTTATGCTGAATCTTTGAAACTTTCTTATTTTCTTCATTGTTATTTGTTTGTCCGTTAACAATACTGAGATACATGAATTTCCCAATACAATTTCTTTGCTTTCAATAGGTCTGATAGCATCTTCTTCATCGGCGAAAAGACAATAACTCATTTTTTTCTTGTCATGTTGAATCATTTCTCATCAATATACATATTTCTGAATTTGAGGTTTGCACCTTCTGCGGTTGCCTCATCAAGTGGTAAGATGAAAAAACTCTAAGATGTCTTTCTTATTATTTTTTCTTCTCGTTTAGCGACTGCGAACCTTGAGGGGGGGGGGGGGGGGGGTGGGCGGTCCCCCCCCCCCCCCCCCCCCCCCCCGCTCCGCCCGCGGAGGAGAAGGATCAGAGGAGGGAGTGGGACAAGGAGGAACAGAGGGATAGGTACAAGGAGAGAAACCGCAACATGCACAAGATGATGATTCCTTTAATGATTGGATTTGGGTCTGTTGTCTAGGATGATGCCCGTTATTTACTAGTAACGTTTATGTGTTTAAACTTTCAGGACAATATGATAGCAGAAAATGGTGATGATCATGATGCAGAGTATCCTGACGGGGACATCAATGAAGGTAATGTGTCGTTGTTGTTTTTTTTTTTGACATTTTTCACCACTTACTATTAATGGGTCAGCCCAACAATATCGCTGGCTACCAAGACACTCACGAAACTAGGAGCACTGCCTGGCCAAACATCAGGAGAACTGCGTTGTAGTTTCGCGTCATGCGTCGCCAAAGCGTCCGCAACATGATCACACGCCCTTGGGCTAAATGAAATATGGAAAACAATAAAGTTTAGTCTTATAAGGAATTTAATCTCTCGAAAGAGGGCACCATTCAGCGCCAGGTTTTGACAATCACCAGAGATGGCTTGGACCACCTGTTGTGAGTCCGAATCAACATGAACATGAGTCAGTCCCCAGCTTCTTACCCACAAAACAGCTTGCATACAAGCTTCAGCTTCAGCGTGTAACACATCTTGTACCTGGTTCATGTACCCAGGAGCAGCCCCAACAGGATCTCCATGTACATCACGGACAATGTGTGGTAGGGGGGAGAGGCCCTAGCAGAGGTGGAATATGTGAACAAGCAATTTAGCGATTTCTTATCAGTTTAAATGTTTATACTTAATGGGACAGGTCCAGCTGTCACCTTGAGTTTAAATGTTTATGCTTAACTTTTTTACTTCACCATGATTCAACTTACTATTAACATTATATTTTCTTGTTCTTGAATTGTTCCTTCTATCATAAACATAATTTCTGAATATAATATGAGAAATTTAACTTTATAAATATGCTCGGTGTATTAAGTACTATACATATACTCACATTCTCTATTTTTTTCATTCAAATACATGCCATGGTGCTAATCAAAAGTTGTATTCTATGATAAAAAGTTACTTAGTACAAAATTTTAAAATAGGGATTTTATGGGTTTCAAGATAATTACAAACATGTATTATCACACTATTTTAGAAATTTATTTGTTTCCTAATATATATTGTGTTTACCTGCATTTTTAATAGCATCCCTAAATATCTAGTTCAAAATCTTAATAGTGTTGGCGTCTAGCACTAAGTGGGAAGAGGTCAGTAGAGTCCACAACTATGAAGTTAGGTCTAAGTAAGTAGATAACTCTAGATTGCAAGGTGTCACCTGCTAGTTTGCTTGTCACCACCAAAATAACCCAGTAGTTTGTCCTTGATTCCGCTCTTGCTTGTTGATATTGCTTGTTGATAGTACATGGGTATTGCTCATTTGTTTGAAATAAATTTCACATGATTAGTTGAGGATTTGGTTTAAAAAAAAGTGATCTACGGCATTGGAATCTGTAGGAAAATTTCACAAGGATGTCCTAGCAATCTCTTGATTAACTTTCTTTGTTTCTCTTGTGGCATAAAACACTCTGATCCAAGTTTCCATAGTATTCAAATTTTGTACGAGTCAAGAAGACATCCTATAAATTAAAGGCCATTACGATGACTCTAAAAAAAGGCCGTTACGGTTGAACTTCAATAAAAACTTATATTGTTCACTTAATTCACATTTGATAATCACACAAAAAAAAACTGACATAGCGTCGACACTTTACATTCATCACAGAGATACCAAAAGCTTAATATCTCTCCAACTAATCTTGATCTCCCAAAATAATATAATCATTAATACCCTATGCATTTGTGGGACAATTTTTAAAAATCCAATAACACCAACAGTTACATATATAATTAAAGAGATACTTGTAGCATCAATTGTTTGTGCTGCTATGTAGATTAGGGCCCTGCATAAGCACCTTTTGACCTAAATTAGGGCAACACTGATAAAAACTGAGTACCACCATGGACCAGGCTGCAAATCAGAAAACGACCAACAACAACTGAAAGCAACCCAACAACAACAACAGATTTTATATTGCAAAAATGAGAATAAATATGTAATGTTTCAGTGGAGCAACCTGTCCGATTAGTTTATATTCCACAAAGACATTATGAAGTAGTCCAACAAGGCAACTTGTAACTCTCTAAATCGAACAAAGATTTCCGTCGAACCCATTGGCTAAACTGTAACTCCTTTCTTCAGAAATAAGCACAAGTCGTAAAGTGGTAAGGAGATCGATGATTCACAGGCCGGTTGGGAAAACATCTCTTGCCGGAACTGATTCATTCTCAATTCTGGGAGTAACATAATATAAAATCAACCATGCTTATACCAAGGGGCGGCCTGCAAAGAGAGGTCAACAAATTTATGGCATCAATAAAGAGATGAATATGACTGAATGGAAGTTAACCAGGCATCTATAAATGGAAGTTAACCAGGCATGTAAATGTACCCAATTTCTTGTTGCGGTGATGAGCTAACCTATTGCCTTAGCCGGAAATTAACCATGGCGACCTTGGATGTGTAACGGTATATACAGATAAGCCGTAGATAAAGAGGCGGCATCATTTGAATGTAAGGCTAACCATTTCAGAAACTACAGTATCTACACTATAAGGCCCGCGTAAAACAAAAGGTAAAGCTGATTCTAGAGTAATTGACTGTAACTGAAATGTGTCAAACAATAAGTTAAAATCAGCTTTCACCTTTTAACTGCCATGTGTACTATCACTGGAGGGAATTCGTTGAAGTCAAGGCATAGTTCATGGTCTCGAATATAAATATATTTCACTGGTGTGAATAAAGCTCAGGAATTTCCGAATTTTAGAAAAATCCTTTTATAATAAGGAAATGGTTACCTCATCAGAGAGAATACCAAGACTAACTCAATTTAGAAAATACTCCCCATAACCTTCGCTGAACCGCGTGTCGTCACGTAAGAGCCATTGATCAATGGCTCTTAAGCGATGACACGCGGTTCAGCAAATGTTATGGGGATAAGTATAAAATCTTATGCGGAGTAACTGATAGAAGATATCATTTTGCTTTGTTCCACACTAAACGTTTATGGCTTATTTCTTACCGCTACTAATGTTTCTTACTATATACATAGTATGCCCATTCCTAGGTTGACTGACAACACCATCTTGTGTGACTAGTGTCATTCATCTCACAACTCTCAACATGTATGCATGAGTATGACTATCTCACCTGCCAACATGTGTGCAGCTTCCTATCTCACTTCTCGACAAAGGATTCGACCGTCTTCAACCACCGGAGCAGCTCCAGCTTCTCCTTGTTCGCAACGTAGTCGTGCAAGAACTCCGCAAGCTCGGCGTCCACCTCCCTCTCCTGCAGGAACTTCTTCACCGCCTCCCTCTCCCCAGGCCGCAGCTTCCTGGAGCATCGAGGTCACCGCGAACACAATTCAGATACCACAAACACAAAGTACACAGCCAAGCCAAGAGGGACTGGCTGAAAAATTGGTGTCTGTCCGTACATGAAGTCTCGTCCACTGCGGTCGCCCGCGGCGGCGCCGGCGCCCCTGAGGGTGAGCACGTGGCGGACGGCGAGGTGGTCGGGCCAGGCGGAGCATATGAAGCCGAGGACGCGGTCGGCCCGGGCGACCTCGACGATGAGGCTGAGGTGGAGGCGCGGCCCCTGCTCGAGCGCCTCGACCCGGTCGAAGAGCGGCGCGTCGGGGCCCGGCTCCGCGGCGCCGTCGAACATGGTGGCGTCGACCTTGATCTCGTCGGTTCCCCGGTGCGTCGCGCGGAGGCGCACCCACTGCTCCCCCGGGCGGTCCTCCACGGCGAAGGACTTGAAGCCCGTTGGCGGCTGCGAGAGGTCATCATCACGTGTGGCGGAGTGGATCGAGGAGTGAATGGAGGGGGGGGAGTGGTACCAGGTCCGGTGGGCGGCGGTCGGAGATGTAGGAGATCTCGGAGCGCAGGAGGCGGAGGAGGCGGTCGTCGAACGGGGAGCGCAGCTGCGCGACGGAGGCCGAGGTGGAGGACGAGAAGGAAGGGGGCCTGGGCGTCGTGGAGGCGGCGGCGGTGGAGGAGAGGGAGAGCGCGCGGCGGAGGGCGGCGCGCGCCATTTGCTCGACGCTGTGCCCGGAGGGAGAATGAGATCGGTGGGGAACTGTGGAACAGAATCACGGAATGGGCCTCGGCGGCAGGGCCGAAAAATATCACAGGCCAGCGCTATTTTTTTTTTAATATTACTTTTTTCTTTAGAAATTAGAGAAATATTACGCAGTTTGAGTAAATTGCAAAAATAACACGGCCTCGGCCAGGTGGTGGCCGACTGGGGCTGGTCGGCCCGGAGCCAGGTGAGAGGAGATACATTCCTGATCCAAGATTACTTCGTCCGGGTAGAGGTAGACGCCAGTGTAGACGCATACGTAATGATATGGATGAATCGGAAGCTGGAGGACCTACCAGGCAATGTTTTCTATGCAACCAATTTGGCCATAGGGATACGAACTGTCCGGAATTTGAACCTGGTGATGCTACGGTACGTGGAAGAGGCAACCGAGGCCGGAGAGGAAGAGGAAGAAACTAGAGTACCTTTATATTTGTAATAAATGCAGACTACGTATCTGCCTCTATGTACTACTCTGTAATCGTGGAACCATTATGTTTGTATTTGTACTCTGTAATCGTCAAAATTGTAATTTGTTTGGATTTATAGTCATTTAAATTTTGTTATTTGGTCATTATATTATCATTTTAATATGTCCTTACAGAGATGGCGGGGATGGCGTTGCTTAACTCGGTGGTGGACAACAAGCATCGTGCTAAGCTAATGCAGGATAATGTTCTCCACCCTCTGATCACTCGTGGTCAGAAGGATAACTGGCAGATACACCCAGCTTGGATCGATCGGTAAGTTTTATTTTTATTTAGCTCATAACATGTACTGGTCAAATAGTTAACAATTTTGTGATACATGCAGTTTGACGTGGGCTGGGCTCCTACCCTTTGCTCGCCTTGTTGAGGCGTCAGATGTGACTGGTCGGCTTGCGATGGACCACTGTTTGCTCACCTGCTTGGTGGACCGATGGAGACCGGAGACGCACACGTTTCACTTTCGCTGGGGCGAGATGGCTCCTACTCTACAGGATGTGTCCGCAAGCCTCAAGACTTCACCACGGATTTGTTCTGGGGTCCTATACGGAAACCCATCTCGGCATAGCCTCGCCCCTAGCAAAGCGAGATGTCTCTCACTACCAACAATTTCTTCAAGTGGAATTTCCCTACCATCTACCTTTAAATAGGTGACAATCTTAGCTAGCTGCTCGGATGCGGCTATATGAAAGCCGGACACACACTTCTCACAAGGTACAATACACACCATGCTGGCGCTCTGTGAGAGTACTCCGCTTAGACTAGAGTGGTTTTTATAGGACAATGGTGGCGGGAGGAACAGGCGGGAAACGGTGGCGGGAGAAACGGGCGGGAAACGGTGGCGGGAGGAATAGGCGGGAACGGTTGGCGGGAGAAACGGGCGGGAAACGGTGGCGGGAGAAAAAGGCGGGAACGTCTGGCGGGAGAAACGGGTGGGAAACGGTGGCGGGAGAAAAAGGCGGGAACGTCTGGCGGGAGAAACGGGCGCTAATCGTGCGCTAAGGAGAAATGGGGGGTTTGCTGCATGCAACGATCGGCTAACCCTGGGCCGGGTCGGCCACCTCCCAGCCGACCAGGTGTACGCCAGGTCCTGCAGGCGCGCAGATGCGGCCGACCAGACCTGGTCGGCCAGCTCTGGGCCGACGAGCCCCAGTCGGCCTGCTCCGGGCCGACGAGCTCCAGCCGGCCGCCTCCGGGCCGAGGCCGTAATATTTTTGAAATTTGCTGAATCTACGCAATATTTCTCGAATTTCTAAAAAAAAGTATTATTTAAAAAAAATAGCCAGGCCAGCTCTCTTCTCAAAATAAACTTGAGAGAAACGCAATATGAATTATGTGAAGAAAAAAGATATTTATCAAACTGCTATGGATGAATGAGTAAATATTTCTAATCTGATCAAGAAGCGTCTTGGTCCCTCCCTTTTTTTGAAGCTTATCCCTCTATATTTTTCTCCAAATATGTCATTGTGGCAGGAGACAACATCAACGAATAATAAGTATTCACTCCGTTCTAAATTAGATGATTTTTATTTGGATGTATCTAGATATGCTAGAAATCTAGGTATATCTACTTTTTGACAAAAGAAAGTCATCTAATATGGAACGGAAGGAGTAGCATTTATTGGGGCATAAGCCAATTGATGAACAAGGGAACATACAGAAAAACAAACAAGGCAACCCCATACATGGACCCCATGTTGCTGCTAATCAGCGTTGCACATAAAAAAAGAGGGTTAATTGGATCTATGCCATTGCTCAATTCATAAGTTGGATTTATGCCATTACAAAAACTGAAGTTGGAAACATGCCACTCAAAATTCTCAGTACTTATATCGATGCCATTGTGTTCATTACCAAAATTTATACGACCATTATACACAGTTAAAATTGAAAAGTTCTGGACAAAACTTAAAACTCAGGTTAATGGTCCATATGCACCCAGAATTGACTCGTTTTTGAATAGTAGGCTCAGATTAGTGTTTTGGATTTTCTATAAAAAATGATTTTTCTGAGAAAGTCAACTTTTCGCCAAATTTTGTTTTTTCTTGTATATTTTGGGCACCTGGACGATGCTAAATTGCTGCCAAATAGTTGGGTACAGGGGTAGTATGATAAATACGGCATTATGCAGTTAAATATATGTATTTTTTATCCAGTTATTCTATTTGGTAGAGACAATGGCATAGATAGAGGTATTGCAAAGTTTGAGTGGCATATATCCAACTTCAGTTTTTGTAATGGCATATGTCCAATTTGTGAATTGGGCAATGGCATAGATCCAATTAACCCTTAAAAAAACCGAATAACTCTATGAGGCCTTTTAAATCTAGAGAATAAACCATACCAAACTCAGTTTTGTTGAGTCCAAATTAAGTACTAGCACATGTTTGCTACCGCCTATGTTTCCGTAAATTGGATGCATATAAACTGGGTCACGAAATCGATGATATCTAATTGTGACCGAGAAATTATGGAGATTTACAATATAATTAAGTCACTACCAAAACTATGAACAAGTACATCAAGCTACAATCAAAACCGTGCTTCAAAATTACATCGTTTGGCAACTAGTTTGATTTCGAGTTGAAATGTGGGTTAAATCAAATACTTTATACGTGGAAGAAGGAAAACATGGATAGTGCGAAATTATAAGGTTGTTCAAAAGAAAAAAGATCATAGATAGTGCGGAAAATAAGGTTATTCAAAAGGAGAAAGACCTGAGTAGGGCTGGGGGACAAAAGGAGAAGGACTCCAAAACAGAAGAACACAAACATAAAAATCGTGGTCGGCAGGATTCGAACCTGCGCGGGCAAAGCCCACATGATTTCTAGTCATGCCCGATAACCACTCCGGCACGACCACTTTGTGACTTTCGGGGCTCAAAATACTATAGGTTCGGTAGCTTTTAGAAGGCCTCATTCGCAGCTTAGTATCGTTTCTATGAGCTTATAGTAGAGAAACGGCTCAAGAAAACATTCAGCCTGCTCAGTGTCACAAAATTACCAATTAAGCCGTGTTCACAACAATCAATCTGTCAGTCCAAGAGTTGATCCAAATGTACACAACAATTTGGAGCCTAATTACTCCCATATATTATGTCCATCCACTGGAAACTAAATCACTGTTGTTACACTCATCATTTCGTAAGTCTGAACTATACTCTTCTTCAGTAAAACGCACTGGCAAGATCAGCTAGCTCATTGCTTCCCGCCCATTTCGAGAACGATCACTGGAGGTTTTCTTGGCGGCGCCGGAGTGGCCGACCATGTAGGAGCCGAACCCCCACACGGTGATCACCAGCGACAGGATCTTGAACCCGCTCATGGGGTCGTGGAACCAGACCACCGCCGCCACGCTCGTCACCGGCACCCTCACCGCGTTCAGCACCCCCGCCAGCACCGTCGACCCCAGGTACACCACCCCCGTCGCCCCCAGCACCCCCACCTGGAACGTCGCCGCCGACCACCCCAACACCATCGCGTACCCCTCCACCCCTCCCCCGCCGGCGCTGAACGCCGCCGCCTCCCGCCTCATCGCACCGAACCCCTCCCCGAAGACGGCCAGCCCCGCCGACGTGAACGCGAACGCGGACAGCGTCACCGCCGCCTGCTGCTCCAGCACCACGTGGAACCGGGACGCCGACGCGCCGCCCCCGGCATTGCCGCTGGCGTGAGCGAGGTGCGTGGCGAAGGCGAGCTCCGAGAGCGCGAAGATGAGCCCGTGCAGCGCCGACGCGGCCACGTCCAGCACGAACCCGGTCGCGTACTGCCTGCCGGTGATCCCCGGGTACCGGTCGGACCCGGAGTCCAGCGCCACGATCACCACGCCCGCCGTGATCACCACGATGGCGTTCACCGTGCCCAGCCCCATCCTGTTGTTCTTCTTCACGATCATCCGGCCGAACACCGCCGAGAAGGCCAGCGACGACGCGGCGACCAGCGACGCCGTGGACGCCGGGAGGTACTCGTACGCCCAGGCGTACATGAGGTTGTCGGCGGCGCTCAGGAGGCCGAGCAGGGCGTACCAGAAGCAGAGCGCCGGCGGCGGCGGCCACGTCGGCGACGCCCCGTCGAGGAAGAGGTAGCAGGGGAGCAGGAGCAGCGCCGGGATGGGCCAGCCGGCCACGGCGGACCACGACAGGATCCACTTGCTCTGCCCTCCGCCGTTGTAGTAGAGCCGCGAGAGCAGGCTCGACGCCGGGAACGCCGTCAGCATCGCGCCGGCGCTGAGCACGAGCAGGGACCAGAAGGAGGCCGGCTTGCTGCGGTACGCCGCCGCGGTGGAAGCCATGATCTTGGATGCTTTCTGGCGCAAGGAGACGTTGTTGGGGTCCGAGGTGAGACCAGGGTCTGACGAGTCCTCCTCCATTGCCCCGACTTCTGATGAGCAACGTACAAAGGAGAAAGATAACCAGTTCAGAACTCGTCCTCAAACAAAAATAACTTCAGATATGCTGTTAATTTAAAGGGAAGTTCAGAAACTTGGACGCGTAGCTCGGCCAAATAGCATATCGATGTTAAATTTTGAATTTGTAAGAACTGGTGCAGCAGAGTCATTGTACCGATGCATCAATATATGAAGAACATGCCTAATTTGGAGGTTAAAATACAGTTCAATTGCAAACTAAGAACTGTTGACTGAAATTCATGAAAACAACCAATTAAAGTGGGTGATTCGCCCCTACCGAAACTTAAACACAGAAAAGTTTGTCCCGGTTTTTTGCAGGGGAGGAACACCGGACAGAAGCCCCAGTTAAATCATGTCGAATTTCGTATTGAATTTCCTTTCAAACTGTGTATCTTCTTGGCTGTATCGTGCAATCAATCAAGTATGCATTCAGCTCTGACTATAACCTACCTAGTATAGCAGAGTCATTGTACCGATGCATCAATATATGAAGAACATGCCTAATTTGGAGGTTAAAATACAGTTCAATTGCAAACTAAGAACTGTTGACTGAAATTCATGAAAACAACCAATTAAAGTGGGTGATTCGCCCCTACCGAAACTTAAACACAGAAAAGTTTGTCCCGGTTTTTTGCAGGGGAGGAACACCGGACAGAAGCCCCAGTTAAATCATGTCGAATTTCGTATTGAATTTCCTTTCAAACTGTGTATCTTCTTGGCTGTATCGTGCAATCAATCAAGTATGCATTCAGCTCTGACTATAACCTACCTAGTATAGCAGAGTCATTGTACCGATGCATCAATATATGAAGAACATGCCTAATTTGGAGGTTAAAATACAGTTCAATTGCAAACTAAGAACTGTTGACTGAAATTCATGAAAACAACCAATTAAAGTGGGTGATTCGCCCCTACCGAAACTTAAACACAGAAAAGTTTGTCCCGGTTTTTTGCAGGGGAGGAACACCGGACAGAAGCCCCAGTTAAATCATGTCGAATTTCGTATTGAATTTCCTTTCAAACTGTGTATCTTCTTGGCTGTATCGTGCAATCAATCAAGTATGCATTCAGCTCTGACTATAACCTACCTAGTATAGCAGAGTCATTGTACCGATGCATCAATATATGAAGAACATGCCTAATTTGGAGGTTAAAATACAGTTCAATTGCAAACTAAGAACTGTTGACTGAAATTCATGAAAACAACCAATTAAAGTGGGTGATTCGCCCCTACCGAAACTTAAACACAGAAAAGTTTGTCCCGGTTTTTTGCAGGGGAGGAACACCGGACAGAAGCCCCAGTTAAATCATGTCGAATTTCGTATTGAATTTCCTTTCAAACTGTGTATCTTCTTGGCTGTATCGTGCAATCAATCAAGTATGCATTCAGCTCTGACTATAACCTACCTAGTATAGCAGAGTCATTGTACCAAGGAATCAAGATAAGAAGAACATGCTTAATTTCGTTACGTTGGGCTGAAATTCATGAAAACAACCAATTGAATCGTGTACAGTTTCATACTGAATTTCTTTTCAAACTGTGTATCTTGCTAGCTGTATCGTGCAATAGAGAAGTAGGTTGTTTGGTTCTTGCTCACCACAATCAATCAAGTATGCATTCAGCTCTGACTAACAAGAACTCCCAACTAGATTGAGATTTTCAAAAATCCGACTGTTAAGAGAACCAAATCGATCAGCATCCACGCGCGCCGAAATTCTCGACACAGTTCTTTCTTTCTGGTTCGATACGTACTAACAATGATAAGTAATTGCCCTTGGATTGGCTGGAATAACTGAACTCCGCTCTGAAAGGAAGATATTAAACAGGGGACGGAGGAGAATCAAACCGGACCTGTGAGCGGGACTCGAATGGCGTGGTGGTGGTGGTGGCGAAGCCCGTCATCGCCGTCGCTGGGCTTCTCCATATCCTCTGCCGGCGACGGGGCCGCGAGGTGTGGAACTTGGAAGGGACGACGACTCCCGGCTAAGCCAAGCCAGGGAGCCTCACAACCTTCTCCTTAGGACTAGGAGGAACTGTTGTTCGAGTGATCCGAGCTTGATTGGTATGGTATGTGCTGCCTGCCGGACGGAGCTGGAAGAAGGAAGACGACGACTCCCGGCGGCGAGTTGTTTCTTCTGTTGGAGATCGAATCGTATCGGTAGGTAGGCTCGCATCCGAGCGTGCTTGATGTGGACTCTTGGTTTGGTTTCTTGCTCCTCTATTCAAGGAGCAAAATAGGGCCAGCGTTTTCCACGTGGTTCAGCAGTTTACACACAACAAAACAGCCTACATACGTGTCGCTCATGCACACTTGTTCAGACAAACTCCGGCTAAAAAATAATAATTGGGAAATGATAAAACAAACTTTAATACAGGAAAATATTTATAACAGCAAATTAAGCACTAGTGCATTTTAAAATATAGTTTCTTAATATATGCGTACTAATGTAATATCATAGATGTTGCTGCATTATCTTGTGTAAGAGAGTGGTCAAACTTTAAAAATGACTTAAAACAAGACATAAAAAACACTTATGGGTATACGAAGCGAGTATTTCTAGTGGCCTCGAGCCTATCACCCCACCCTAATCCTCTTTGATGGTGCCCGGACAAGAAAAATCCAACAACTTACAAATCAACTGAGACATAATGAAAAATCAATCAGCTGAGACTTAGTAAATCCATAGTTACAAGTCTGGAGGATGTAGCCACATGGCACTCTCGTACCTGATCATGCAATATCCCGTCCTCTCTAATGCCTCGTTTGAATGTATATATTGAGAACCTAGATATTATATTGCGATGAATGTTCAATATCCAAGATATTGATATTGAGATTGACTATCGATATTTCTGTTTGGATGTGTTAGATATTCGGATAAAAAACAAGATATTGAGGTTAAATGTCAAATGTTGTTTGGATGTACAGAAGTGGTGGTATTGTAGTATTTTGAGACTCGAACATTATACATTTCTATTCATGCCAAAATAGACTTGATCATTATACAGTTCTATTCATGCCAAATTGTACGGAATAACAACTTATTATGGTACAGACGAGAACAAGACGAATATATTATATCAACTTATTCATCACCGACACTTTGGTCTTCTATGCAACACATACCTTGACCATTCTCTGATTTCAACGAGTATACTTCATAGCCGCACATAACACATTCTCTAGAGCCAGTAGCGACTCACCTTGTTTTTGGGCATATTTTTCAGTTGATATCCACCTATTAGTATGCCTGCACCTGGCTGAAATTGTTGCTGGCAGAGAAATACCACTGTGCTTGTGTTTCCAGAATCCAGATACCCTTTAACTCAAATTACGGTTGCACTTTTATCTTCCATTCACTGGTGTTTTCTGTACACAAAACAGCAGCCTGGGAGATTTGCAGGGTGAGGCTATGTATCCGAGCATGCATGGATGCAGGCTGTTACAACTGGAATCCCAGCAAACAAGCATCAATTCTTGACATTGCTCACCGTAAGAAGAAAAAAAATGGAAATCTACAACCTGCGACATGTAAAATTGGCTGAGCAGTGGTCAGCACATAGCAGGTTAACACAATCCGAAAAATTCTGATCACCATGTCACATCCAGGCTGAAGGGATACTATTACGATACAAGCACGTTCTCCAAATTGCAAATAAGCATAGATGAATCAGCCACGCGAAAAATCTGCATGAAAATTTCATTCCACTTGCAGATGATAATAGAGTATATCATTCCACTTTTTAAAATAACAGGATAGTCAGCAGACGCATCAAATATGCTGCAATAGGAAAAATACCAATCGTACCACTCATCAATACTTTGATCTATGTCAAGAGTCATGGAAAGAACAGTAAAAATATCGAATTTGATCCAACAGATATACATGGAGATGTTAAAAAATCCACTACACGTGGCACATGCAGCAAGCAATACAGAATATTTCGCCTTTTATCTCAAAATGAATATTGAATAGTATTGCCACTATGATACATGCTTTATCTCCCCCCTAACGCCTTGTTCGGTTAATGATGCTGCGGACGCAAACCAGCACCTCAACTAAAGTATACATCTTTCTCTCAAAATCTGGTGGAAAAGAATTGCTCGGGATAACGTAACAGATTGCCCCTGTCTATTGTCAAAAAATGTACACTATACAATGTAAACAGTATTGACACGAGGAATCAAGGCATAATTTGAAGATCCTATGTAGCCTGGTTACCATTCTGCCATGGTAGAAGAAACGAGCATGAGAAAGTTGCAGCTCCTTTTGGGGAAGAAAGCTGTCATGCTTGGGAACGCCAGCCATACGACCAAAAACTTGAATTGATTTGTTTGTATCTTTCATCGGGGAATACACAGACTTTGATGATCTATGCTATCTACTCATCTGGTAAGAGGCTCCAGCTGCACCTCCATCACAGCTGAAGGCCTAGAGTCCGAACTCCTGGCAGAGCTGTCAGGATGCAGAAGATCAACCGAATCATCTTCCTCGGTGTTACCTAATACCCAATGCCCTCTGGAGTAGCTTCGGTCCATACCCCTCCGTTTTACCTCTTTATATTCCAAGGACAGAGCTATAACTATGACAGAAAGCACCCACAACATCAATGCCCAAGTGAGCCCCTCTGCATTCTCACTGTCGTACCTATGGCCTAAATGCTTCATTCCTGTGAAAAGCGCCACGACTCCGACAATTATTGCTGACCTGCCCGTGATAACATGTAGGTACTCCCAGAGGACACGGTTCCGGGACGGGACCTCCTCGTTAGCTGGTCTCTTGGGCCGGAAATAGGCGTTTAGCGGCTGCAGACCAGCCAACAGTAGAGCTGATACGCCGAACTTGACGTGCACTGAGCTGACATAGAAACCACGGAGCTCAGCTGCAGCAAAAAGAACACCAAGGAACATTATGGCAATCCCAGAGTACTGCAGATAGACATGTATTTGGTACCACCCATCTCCTTTCAAGCTCTTCAAATACCGGGCAGCCAGTATTCCGCCAGGAAGCAGGATGCCCCAGGCCACAAACATCATGAATCCGTGAACAGCCAGAACAGGGCGCAAGTCTTGTTCTGCCTCAGCTGAACCTCTCAACAAAAGAACACGTATGGGGCGACTGCTTGTGACCGAATGCATATTACTGTCCGTCAGGTCTTCTCCCGACCAGCTTGCACCCATGGCCCAAACAACCTTAAGGGGTGTGGTTGGATCAATAATATTCTTGCACTCTACCCTTCCAGTACAGGAAGGCTTAAGAGGACGAGTAAACTCAAATGTAATAATACCATCTTCTGATTTACATCTGACATAGGTTAAATTCTCAGATGTTTCATGGATACCTGTTGCGCTCTTTCCATCAATCCAATAGGTTTTGACTCTCCCAACTCCGTCATTTCCTACCCAGCCAACATAGGCATAACTGTTCGCCATCCCACTCCCGAACCCGACAGCAAGGTACCCGCTTTTCTTCTCACCTCGAGCTGCTATAGATATAGAGTCAGGGGACAGAGTCCAGAAGAGAGTAACCTGTTGATCATCCAATAGGACACTGTTATTATACATGTCACTAAGGCCTCCATCAACCACTTGAACTTTCCACCCCATCTTCGCTTCATACAAGGACTGGTAGTAGACCAGATCAGGTGTATTCCTATCGGGCAGCCAAACCAGCTCTGTTGGGGTTGCTGGCACACCATGGCTATCAGGGCCACCGGCATATATGACCTCGGTTTTATTCCGCAATGTGGCATTTCCACCAATGGCGTCTGAAGTGATATACAGCGCCACATCATGCCCAGCCTGCACCAAGAACTTCACGGGCACACCCCTCTCGACCTTCAGCAGTGGCGCCTCCTTCTTGTTGATGTAAATGACCTTGTCAGGGTTTGGTGGGTTTGGATAGCGCACTGCTGGAGCGGAAGTCACAACCAGTGGTGTCTTCCCATCCGCGATGATCCTGTCCTGATCTTGCTTATTGTCGGCATCCAATGGTCCGAGGCAAGTGTCCACCGTGTCGGACAAATTGAACCTCATCAACCCAAATGTTTCATCCCTCGGACCCCCATGATTCTGCGGGAGGTAGTGCGGCCGCAGAGTGTCCGGCGGCCGCAGCTTGCCGATGGCCCAGACCACAGCCATCTCCTCCGAAGCACCGACCGGCACATCATACTTGGCGTCCTCACTGTCAAGTTTCCTACTGTATCTGACGAACGACACGCCATCCAGTCGGTGCCCATAAACCAGCCTTGAATCGTTCCTCCCGTCCTCATAAGCGCTGTCCGGGCACACACCGGAGACGGGCGAGTCGTCCTTTCCCATGGAGCACTCACTGTAGTCGGTAATGTAGTAGTCCTCGGCGAAGGGCATACCTTCCTCGGTGAACCCCGCGACGACGACGTCGGAGTGGACCATGGCGGGGGAGTTGGCCTTGGGGTCGGCCCACCCGAACGCCATGTAGTACTCGGAGCCAACAGCGGCCTCAAGGCCGATCTCGACCTCGCCGGCGGACGCGTTGAGCGTCCAGCGCAGGCGGTAGGCGTCGGAGAGCTGGAGGCAGTGTTCGAACATGGTGGGCGCGGGAAAAGTGAGGGCCACGGCGGCGGTGGCGTTGGAGGAGTTGGAGGCGGAGGAGCTGTTGGTGGCGTTGGGGAAGAAGACGTGGCCTAGGTCGGAGGAGGCGTCGGGGTCGAAGAGGGCGAGGAGCGGCGGGAGCGGGGCGGAGAAGGGGAGGCTGAGCGTGGCGTTGCGGAAGGTGGAGTTGAGCGGGAGAGGGGAGAAGGCGCTGCCGGCGGCGAGGTCCTCGAGGGAGGGGGAGGCGGCGGCCCAGAACCGCGCGGAGGGGGAGGCGGCGAGGAGGTCGAAGCGGGTGAGCTGGAGCGCGCAGGCGCCCGTGGGGTCGAGGCGCACCGTGCCCCGCAGCTGGTGCTGCAGCATGGCGAGGTCCGCCGAGAAGGCCGCCGTGAGGTTGGTGTGCCGGCACTTGGGCGAGGCCGCCGACGCGGCCACGGCCAGCACGGCAACCGCGAAGGCCGCGAGGCGGGCGAGGGGGTGTAAAGCCATGGCCTTTCGGCCGGCCGCAGCGGCGGATCGAGATCTGGGCCGGCGAGGTCGGGGGGATCTGGAGTGGGAGTTGGATTTGGGGGCAGCGCGAGCACCAAGATGGTGCCGTGCGTGGGCGACCGGGGGCGGCGGATATTAGCAGGAGGTGGTGTCAGGTGTGGACGCGGCCGCCGCACTTGGGCTGGGCGATGGTGGTGGTGGTGCGACTGCGGCGTGGCGGCGGTGGTGGCGACTGGTGCGGTGCTGGTAGGGAAGCACAAAGCTGCTGCAAGTGCTAGTAATTACACAAGGTGCCACGCTTTTGCGTTTATGCGGCCCCGGACCCACATGTCAGTCACAAGATGTTGTGGCTCTGTTCAAGCCGAAATATAAACAAAATATTTTTTTGCCAAATCACTTTAGTATTAATCATTAGCAAATATATATGGCATGAAAGGTGTATCATTATGTTAAGGCTAAACTAAAATGTGACCTTACTAAAATCCATGGAAGAGTAATTTATCGTAAATATTGGGTTTTAGTTAAATAAAAATTATCAACACTAGTTATCACTAAAATATGGAATGGCAAAGTTAAAGTTACGTCATTAAAATCAATAAAAATTATATATGTGCTTGACGCCTACAATATATCCTTAGCATGTGAAGCATGCGAAGTGTCGTTCGGTGTGGAAATGCGAGTGGCGTGGGAGGAATGAGGAGAGGGAGGATGAAAAGAGGGGAGAAATAAGAGAGAGGACTCGCCAACAACAATGGCGTCCCAAGCAAGAAAGAAGGGAACCTAAGAGGGATATCTTTATGTTGAAGCAAAACTAAAATGTCGTGTTTTACAAAATCACACTAAGAGTAATTCTTTGCAAATGTTGATTTCTAATTACAAAATATCGGCAACGCGTAAACTATGTTGTGTCGTTTGAGGAGATGAGTGGTACAGTAGGAAGGAGCGGAAAAGGTGGTGGGGGAGCAGGGGAGGAAGAGAAGGAATGCGACAACACATGAAGAAGGTGGCAAACACCAATGAGGAAGAATGTCAATTTGGGTAGGGTTTATTGTTCCAAGAGTAGGATACAAGGACGTGTATTAGTTGCGCACTTATGTCAATATATGCTTTTTTCAATTTTTAACTACCTAAAACATTGTGATATTTTCTCGTAATTGGGAACCATGGGCTGGTATTTACTAAATGTGAACCGTGTGATTTTAGTTTCTTTATGTTTTTTTGTGTGGAATGTTCATGGTTGCTGGACCACCCAATTGCTTGATTTTAGTTTCTTTATGTTTTTGTGTGAAATGTTCATGGTTGCTGGATCACTTGATTGCTTGATTTAGTAGTTATAAAGGCCCTCATAGATTGCTTCATTCGAGAGTAAATATGTTCGCCTTTTTTCGGTGGCTATAGGGGCTGGAGCATTTTTTTTGTCGGGCTAGATCCCATGTAGGAGGCCCGGTCTGTAAATATTTTGTCGTGCCCCCTACTATTTCTACCGGTCGGAGAGCTCGATGCGGGCTTAGACCCGATCAATTTCATCGCCTTCCCGCCCCAATTCCTCACCCATGGAGTACAGATCCATTCTGTCTGCCGCAACTGAGTTCCGGTGAGCCTATTTTTAGATGTTAGGTTAGTATTAGAGCGGCGACAACAAGATATTGTGTATATACATGTGTTAAAAAATGCATCGTGTGGCTTTTGATTCGATGATGAACTAGTGTGTCTCCTCTAAAACCTTGCGAATACATAATTTTTAAAATTTTCCATTCGGTTTAGTGTTTATGTTCTACCCAATCTATGGTTAGTGATACAAGGGGTCTGCGAGAGAGATGCTCTTTCACTCTATTTTCGCTAGTCATGTAAAGATGGCCGGAAACAAACAATGTTATATGTGGCATGCATGCAAAGAAGGCACACCACTTTAAGACACTTCTTGTGTGCTGCACGTGAGTACTTAGTGAAAAAAACATCCGTATATATCATAAAATTTACGCTAAACAAAAGCAAGGATGAAGCAGCACAAAGTTAGCACCTCTGTAGATCTCAAGACATAGTATTATATCTCATGTTCTTTAATTTAATTAGCACCGTGAGTACAATATTAGTGTCCAGGCGGTGTCGATTAACTACAAATTCGAAAGTGTTATCAGAAATCAGAATCACAAGAGAGATTGCGGAGGTCACACCATGTCAAGGAGATCAGACCTGAAAGTTTTACCCAGCCGATATGTGAGCTTCAAGACAGGCCAATTGCCTAGCAGCCAAGTAAAAATGGGCAGAAAAGCTACAAGAGCGCATATAGCAATGGCTAACCAGTGTAGACCCGGTGCCAGTATCGTGTATAAGCCAGTTGAAAAGGCCGTAGTAGTCGTGATGAATGCAAACCACATGAGCTTCTTGGTAAATGATCGGTAATAGATCAAGAACTCGTAATCCTCCCACCTTGCTATGACGCATATGAAGGCCACAGCAAATGAGGAGCACATTGCTAAGACGTCAGAAATCAAGAATGCCTGAAATGCCAACTTCTTAGACATGATGGGAAGTCCCTCTCTTCTCACGTCGTTGCTATATCCTCCGGGCAGAGTGGTAACAGCGGCGAAGGTGATTGTGGTAGTGAGGATCGCTACCAATGAGGTGTTGGTTGTGTATGTTTGAGTTAGTGCCTTTGCATCCTTCCTTGATGCTTTAGTCGTCCGTTGCTTGGCTTCTACATGCAGATTATGTAGCAAGGGAGCATCTTGTGGACAAGCTCTTGACATGAGCATTATCACTTCATTCTGCATGAATGCAAAGGAATAAGATACCGATGAATCTATTAGTATGTACTATTTATAACATATGTACGTACCCAGTTTAATGTCTTGGCGCTCTCAATGACCTCATAGTCAGACAGTACCCAAGATGTTGAAACACCACGGTTGGAAAGCACTGTTGTATCTACATCCTCGTGAGCCAACAAAGCAGCAACCATTCTGGGATTGCATTTCTTGACTGCTAAATGTAGAGCCGTATGTCCGTCGTTATCTTGCATGTTAACAACCTTGCGAAGTATTGGTGTCCTCAGGACAAATTCAAGGAACTCCATGTGATCATTCAGTACAGCTACATGTAGCAATGTAAAACCATGTTTGGTCTCATAGTAAGGAGCATCAGGGCAGTGTCTCAGAATCTCTTGAGCAGCAGCTACCTGACCTCGACTTGCGGCAGCAATAAGGAGGGAACCCTCGCTGCTTGTTTGAGACCCTAGAGTTGAATCATGTTCCAGCATTACTCGTAACATGTCAATCTTACCAAAAACCGCAGCATTGATTACCGGAGTAGATAAGGTCATATCAGCTTCTCTGGCCAATCCCGGGCGTTTCTCCATAATTGTTCTAGCAATTTCTGTAAGCAAATTACTATCATTAGCAGCTGAAATTGTAACAAAATAAGTATGTAAACGTAATTTTGTACTCTGTGTATTATATATATCTCACCTTGACTGCCATTTGTAACGGCAGCATGTAGACTGTTGCGACCGTGCTGTCCCGAATAAGCACAATCGGGATTTTGCATTAGTTTCTCAGAGATATGTGTAAAATCTCTCATCACGGCGAGGAACAAGGGTGACTCGTTGCAGTTGCTCACAGCTTGCGACAGTGCTGGCTCTGTCTCTATCAGCTCTAGGGCAAACTCGGTGTGTCCACTGCGAATAGCATGGTGCAGTGCAGTAAATCCATACCTGTCTTTCTGCAAGATTGCCTGCCTGAATCCTAGCAGCTGACAGCAGCATCCAAGTAAGAAAGAAGCCAAGGAGAGATGGCCGTTTGTCACCGCAGCGGTGAGTGCTGTCTCCCCATCTGAGTTTACACTGAGGAGAAGAGACCTCTCCAGAGCCACCACATTCTCGCAGAATCTCTGGTGGCCGTAAATGGAGGAGATGTGGAGGCATGTGTTACGGCTCGGGGTCGTTCCAAGAAGAATGCTTGGATCTCGTAGAGCCATGGACTTCATTGGCGTGGAATCACCAGATGTGGCTGCTCTCAGGAGCTCTTTATCCATCTCTGCCTGCCCTTGTCTTCCTCCAGATGAACTACATGAACCAGATGAACCGCATCACGACCGCAAGCAAGCAAGCAAGCAAGATGAATGACGATTTTCCTGGACTCAAACCATGTATAGCAAAGCAAGCACTTGAACATAGTACCTTGGGACAGTGGGCGCGGTGGCGGTGGGCGGGGGCAGCGAGGCCATGGATTGTGAGAGTCGCCGCCGGGGAGTGTGGGGGAAACGAAGCTTTGGACAATAAGTGTGGGCTTCGTTTCCCCCACACTCCCCGGCGGCGACTCTCACAATCCATGGCCTCGCTCTCGCACGGCCCTCTCGCTCTCGCTGAGTAGCTAGGGTTTCCCTGTGCGCCGCCGGCGGCCGCCTTGGCCGCCACCGCCTCCCACCGCCCCACCATGTCCCACCCCACCACCCCCACCTCCGGTGCACTGGTCGCCTCCTCGGCGACTAGCTCGCTCAGCCCTACTCCCCCTAGCTCTGCCTCCTCGGAGCGGGTTTCCCTCACTCCTGGCAGCGCCGACTCGGACAGCTCACTGGGATCCCCCTCACCGCCCGCTGGTCCAAGGCTTTACGCCGAGGTAGCCCACACGCAGCTGTTCCCGGAACTGGGCGAGACCTCGGACCCGTTCACCGGCCAGGGCATTGATGCCGAGCCCTGCTTAGGCCTGTCAAAGGAGGTAAATGCCGCGGCCGCCCATGCTGCCATTGATGGCGGCCTGCCATGGACGCTGGTGCAAGGGCGGAAGACCAGGAGAGATCCCGGCCAGCCCATCTCGCCCTCCCGCTCCCGCAGGCCGGCATCCACTGGGGGAGGTCGCAAGCCCGCCTACAAGTACGACCTCCGCGGCCGCTGTTTCAAATGTCACTCGCCACACCATCGCATAGCAGCTTGCACCAACCTCATAAGGTGCCGCCATTGTCGCCAAGCTGGCCATATTGCTGCTGAGTGTAGGGCTAGAGATCTCCCACAAAAGGCTTTTCTGCCACCCTCCACCCCACGCTTCCGCCGCCCACCACCGCCACCACCTAGCTCCCGCTCCCCACTGATAAAAAAGTTACCAGCTAAGGCAAGGCTAGGTCCTTTGTCTGACGCCGTTCCGCCGCCCGTTAAGGCTAGGCTCGGACCTCTCTCCGCCGCCGTTCCGTCGCCCGTTAAGGCCCGGCTCGGACCGCTCTCCGACGCAATCCCACCCTCCACCACCGAGCCTCGTTCCCGTGGCCCGGTCCAGCAGCGGCTTGTCTTCCCCGAGCGAGACACACTGCCGATGGACCCGATGGCCGGGCAGCGGATGAGCACGCCTGTTGCGCCAGGAGAGGCGATGCGCCGGGCTGGGCTTGCCCACGTCGTGGTTGAGTTCGAGCAGGAGATAGTGGATGAAGAGTTGCGCCTGCGCAACCACGCGCTCGTCCTCCTTGTGGCGGGCGGGAGCCTCCCGCTCTCGCCTTCCCGCATCATCGACGGCCTGCACGCCATGTTCCCGCAGCTGCCGGAGGGAGCGGTGCAGTGGGGTGTCGTCGATGGAACCGTGGCGCCGGTGAGGCTCGCGTCGGGCTCGGTGTTCCAGCGCCTTGGTGCCGCGAATCGCCGGAGCAGGAGATGCCGCCGCCAACAAGTGTACCTGCCGGTGCAGCGGCCCGCTCCCGCCGCGAGGGCGGGGTCGGCCGTCTTGGAGCCACCGCCGCCGCCGCCGGACGGAACCCTAGCGGTCGCCGCCACCGGCGAAGCTGACACCACGCCTGGGACCCTAGACCCTGCTTCATCTCTTGTCACGGGGGTCCTGGCGGTAGAAGCAACCGCCCATGCTGCTGACAAGGGTGGGACCCGAAGCGAGGCTGCTGAGCCAATGGGTGCGGCCCCGTATCCTGTTCCCCCTGCCGGAGACGCAGTGGACAGCGACACTTTGCCGCCCCTGGTTGCTGACGAAGAAGCTGTTCCCTGCCTGACAGCACGCTCCTTTGCTGTTCCTGATGCCGCACTCACGGGCTCCGTGGACGCAGATCTCGAGCCCTTTGACCGTGCCCTCTGCCTTGACGAGGCGGACCCACTTGCACAGGGTCAATCCGAGCTGGACGCGCTGGTTGACCTTCCTCCTAGCAGCCTGATGGTTGGCCCAGCTGGCCTCCAGGGCCAGAACGGGCCTACTAGCCCGATCTCGCTCCAGCAGTTCATGGGCCAGATGAGCGAGCCCATCTCGCCGGGAATTCTGAGAGGCCCCATCTTCAAGCCCCTGGCAAGTCAAAGCAGGGGAAAAGAGCAGGACACCACGGCTCTGCTCCGTCGCAGCCGCCGCATCGCAAACCGTCCACCAGAACTGCAGGGCAACGCCCTCACCGTGGCCAAGAAGATGGTGTGCCGCAGGCTAGGAGCTGAGTTCGAGGAACCAGTTGCTGACCCGGTGGATCTGCTGGCGACCTACTCCGGCTTCTTCAATGGCGGAGTTCTCACTGACGGCCAGATCAAGGCCCTCACTGACCTTGGGGCGACTGCCCGTGGAGGAAGAAGGAGGAGGACGGCCCATGCGGCTGTCGCCGCTGCCTGATTCGGGTTGGATTGAAGCCCCTGTTTCTTAGGTGTTCTCTGTTCTTATGATTAGTTGCAATTTATTTATCTGGAATGTTAGGGGACTCAACTCCCAGGCTAAGCGAGATTCTGTTAGAGCTGTTATTTCTCTCAACCGTGCAACCCTAGTTTGTCTTCAAGAAACAAAGCTTTCGTTTGTTGATTTGGCTCTGGTCAAGGATATCTGTGGATTCAATTTTACCGGCTTCTCCTTCTTCCCCTCGGACGGTGCCAGCGGAGGGCTGCTGTTGGCTTGGACCGATGATCTTGTTGTCACTCCTTTGCATGGGTCAAAACACTGCATCTCGGCCGCCTGCTATCATTCAGCTAGTGGCACCTC
Source organism: Poa annua (assembly GCA_026929855.1). Taxonomy (NCBI): domain Eukaryota; kingdom Viridiplantae; phylum Streptophyta; class Magnoliopsida; order Poales; family Poaceae; genus Poa; species Poa annua. The sequence continues at coordinate 88,122,094 of CM049432.1, forward strand.
TTGGATGGTGCTTGGTGTTTACGGCCCTCAAACCCCTCCTGCTAAGATACAATTTCTGGCCGAATTACAGACCGTTGCAAACACCTGTGCTGGCCCTATGCTGATTCTTGGAGACTTCAATCTGATTGCAGCGGCTGATGAAAAAAGCAATGGTAACATCAATAGAGGACTCATCAATGCATTCAGAAACTTCATGAACACCCAGGAGCTGAAAGATATGTATTTGCTGGGCCGTAGATACACTTGGAGCAATGAGCAGCTAAACGCGACACAAGTCCGGCTTGATCGTGTCTTATATAACCAGGAATGGGATGATACATTCCCAAATGCTATTCTCCAAGCCCTCACCTCTGCCGGCTCAGACCACTGCCCGCTGCTCCTCACCACTAATGCTGACTTCAGACCGCAGAGATGCTTCCGTTTCGAGAATGCTTGGGTCAAGCTTGAAGGGTTTGATGAAACTGTCGCAGCTGCGTGGGCTTCTGCTCCTACCTCTTCGGACCCCTTCATCAATCTTGCTGGCAAGCTTACCCATTGTGCCAAAAAGCTGTCTGCCTGGGCTGCCAACCTGATTCATGATTTGCGGTTGCGCATGCTTATTGTGAATGAAATCATCTTCATGCTTGACAAAGCCAGGGATCACCGCAGTCTTTCGCCGGCTGAACACACCTTCAGGGGTCACCTGAAAATGCAATGTCTTGGTCTAGCTGCTCTTGACCGTTGCATGTGGAGGCAGAGATCGAGGTACCTTTGGCTCAAGGAAGGAGACAGTAATACAAGATTTTTCCACCAAAAGGCCAATGCAAGGAGGCGCAAGAACATGATTCCGACGCTGCATGTAAATGGCGACTCCATTGCCGATCAGGAGGCCAAGTTGGATTGTTTGTGGTCACACTTCAATAACATCATTGGCACTTACAGCACCAGACCGACTGACCTGAATCTTGTGGAGCTGGAGTTCCCGACCTGTGACCTTGCTGATTTGGATCTCCCCTTCACCCCTGATGAGATCAAAAAAGCAATGTTTGATATTCACCCTGAGAAAGCCCCCGGACCAGATGGGTTCACGGGCCTGTTCTTTAGGCGATGCTGGGAGGTTATCAAGCACGATTGGACAGCTGCTTTTCTTCATTTCCAAAACAAGAACACCCAAAACCTCCACCTCCTTAACAAGGCAACCATGATTCTACTACCCAAGCATGCCGGGGCTAACTCACCGCAGGATTTCAGGCCGATAAGCTTGATACATAGCTTCGCAAAGGTAGCTGCGAAGATTCTTGCCTCAAGACTGCAGCCCAAATTGGACACTCTGATCTCACAATGCCAAAATGCTTTTATAAAAGGGAGAGTCATACATGACAACTTCATCTATGTCCAGTCTATGGCAAGAGCCCTTAGGCAAAAGAAAGTCCCTGCCCTTTTGCTCAAGTTGGATATCTCCAAAGCTTTTGACTCTGTCTCCTGGGAATTCTTGATGAAACTGATGCAATTCAGAGGGTTTGGGCCTAGGTGGTGTGGATGGATTGCAGCTCTTCTTCTCACCTCATCAACTAAGGTGCTGGTAAATTCTGTCCTCTCTGATTTCATTTACCACCGGCGTGGCCTGCGGCAAGGCAACCCTCTCTCTCCCTTACTTTTTGTCCTGGTTATGGACTGTCTTGGGCGCCTAATGGATAAAGCACAAAAGGTTGGAGTACTAGCACCACTTCCACCTCAGACAATTCGTCACCGTGCTTCAATATACGCAGATGATGTCATGATCTTTGTTAAGCCAGCACAACAGGAGATGCAAGCTGTGGCTCAAATGCTGGAGCTGTTTGGTGGTGCTACTGGGCTGCACACCAACATGAACAAGAGCAAGATATTGCCGATTAGATGTGATGGCATGGACTTACAGCACTTACAACACTCTCTCGACTGCCAGCTTGCCTCATTCCCTTGCACTTATTTAGGCATGCCACTTTCTGATCGGCGCCTAAAGAAGAATGATCTGCAACCCATCATTGACAGCTTCGCCAAAAAAGCAGCAACATGGAAAGGGAAATGGATCTCGATTGATGGTCGGCTCATTCTGGTAAAATTTGTTCTTGCAGCCCTTCCTATCTATCAGCTGCTTGCTATCGATTTCCCAAAATGGACTCAAAAACAAATTGAAAAGCTGCAGAGGGCTTTTCTTTGGGCAGGAACGGATAAAGTCAGCGGTGGAAAATGCTTAGTGAGATGGTCTCAAGTCTGCACTCCCACTCAGTATGGTGGACTTGGGATCCCCAACATGCAATTTCAGAGCAGGGCACTCAAGCTTAGATGGCTGTGGCAATGTAAAGTAAATCCTGATAAACCGTGGCAGGGTTTACCAATGAACCTTCCTCAGGACATCATCTCCCTCTTCCAAGCCTCCACGGTTATCACCATTGGAAATGGAACTGCAACCTCCTTCTGGCTTGATCATTGGATTGATAGGATACCCTTGTGCAAGCAGTTCCCCTCTCTGTTCAAGCACAGCAATGGCAGGAAGCTTACGGTTGCTGCTGCGCTCTTGAATAGAAAATGGATCGCACTCATCAAGCTGCACCCATCCCAACAAGTTCTCACGGAATACATCAATCTCTGGTCTCTCCTTCAAGATGTCACACTTTCGGATGGGGTTGACACCATCACCTGGAAGTGGACAAACGATGGCATCTACACTGCGAAATCTGCTTACTACATGCAATTCTGGGGCAGAACTGAAGCTGTCTTTGATGAGCTTATCTGGCAGGTGAAGATCCCAGGAAAAGTGAGATTCTTTGCATGGTTAGCTATACAAGAAAGATGTCTAACGGCTGACAATCTCGCCAAGCGAAACTGGCCTCACAACCCCTCCTGCCCCCTATGCAACCTAGGCCCAGAAACTGCTGTCCATCTCCTTGCATCCTGCCCTTATACGGCTGGTATTTGGGGGTTCTGCCTGACGAGGTATGGGTTTCCTTTATCCTTAATGCCGACAAATTGTACCAGCCTAAAGGATTGGTGGATCAGTGCTCGGAACAGCCTAGAAGCTAGACGGAGAAGCCACTTCTCCTCCTTGGTGATGACGGCTTGGTGGTTTATCTGGCGTGAGCGCAACACCAGAATTTTTGAGCTCCAGGCTTTGAGTTTCTTTGACGTCTGTGACAAAATTGCGGCGGAGCTCAAGTTTTGGGCCACTGCTGGCCTCAAGGGTGCCTTCTGGACCGGCGCGATGTAGTTTTTCTCAGCTGATCTCTGTATAGTCTGTCCCTTTCTCTCGTTTTCACTCTTTACTTTTGCACCCTTGGTGCTGTAACTCTTGAAACTGTCCCATTTGCTCTCTCTTAATAGAAAAGATCGCAGCGCTCGCTGCCATCGTCAAAAAAAAAGACAATAAGTGTGGGTCTGTGCTTACGGGGAAACTCCCTCAGTCCTACAATAACAAAAAGTGTCTACCGCGGCGACACGGCGCACATGGCATGGCAGGCAGCTGTTGCGTCGACAGTATATTCCAGTGCACGTAAATGTTTTCCCACCTTTCCGCTATATAAATTCAAATATAAACCTTTCCGCTCTCTTATGTGAATACGCGAACAAATATGATGTGTCGATCATATGCCACAGCTGGGCTATCGGGGGAGATAAAAAATGCCACACATCAGCGCGAACATCAGATGGTCATCGGCGACTTGTCGAAAGCTTCCAGGACGAAGATCAACGGCGGCGGCGCAACTGGAGCAGAGTTTGGTGTCACCGGAGTGGCAGTGCTCGGCGCAACGTCGTGAACGGGCGGGGGGTCGCCGTAGCCTCAGTGATGGGCTCGGAGTCGACGATCGACGACGTATGTGTGGGCGACGTCGGGTTTGGGATGGGTTGAGGATCTTGTCGAGGTGCTCCATGAACCACACATTCACCTAGGGGTCCAGATCGACGCCTGGAGCTTCTCGGCGACCGGAGCAGACTATCTGGCGGCTTTTGCCTTCTTATTTTCAAGAGGAGGGCGACCTTCCGACGATGGTGGCGCCGACTCATCAGGTTTGTAGCCGTCCTTGCACAGGGAGAGGCGAACTTACACCCACTTCTCGATCCTGGTGAAGACGTGGAGGAACCGGAAGTTGGTTTGGTTGCTGTCGTTCCAGTATATCTCGAACATGCGCACAATCTACACAAAGAGGGCGAGCTCGGCGACCAAGAATAGAAAGATGGAGCTGAATTGGGCGAGTTGAACTGGAAGTTTTTTTAAATAAATAAATAAAAGATATAGATAGATACATTAAGACCCATATAGTCTTTATTACAAACCGAGATATTTCCCAAATACTTTTATGAACTTTACATCCGAACTAACCCTAAATGTCTTCAGCTTAAGAAAGCACTACGAGAGAGAGTATACACTCTCGTAGGAGGAGTACAAAATTGTTCCTTTTTCTAGGCAAAAAAAATAAGCAGAAAATAAAATCCTGGCCTGGTCGGTCGGTCAAACGTGACGAGCACACCAGCACGTGCCGGTCCAAGCCGGTCTACCGACACTTGGTACGCAATTAGGCGCTTCTCCCGGGACCAGGACGAGAAAGCCAGTTATCCAATAAAACCCCCGCTAACAACTGACAAGATCCATCCCCACCCGAAGGCCGAAGCTTCTCTTCTTCTTCTCCCCCAGCGCGCGCGGGTCGTCGCCTTGCACCGCCGATCCACCCACCCTGCTCCCCAGATCCCGCGCGCAGATGCGGGCGCCGGCGATGCTCCAGTGGGCCCTCGCCGCGTTGGCGCTCGCGGCGCTGCTCGCCGCCCCGCCGGCCGCCGCGTTCTACCTCCCCGGCGTCGCCCCGACCGACTTCGCAAAGGTGCGGTTTTTGTGCCTTTCCCTCACGACGGACTCCTCCCCTCCCTCTCTGCTGCAACCTAGGGAATGAACGAACGGACGAGTAGCCGCCGCCGCCGCGCTCGTTGGCGCTCCTCGCGCCGGATGGGATCTGGTCAACGGGGCGGCGGTTCCCGCGCTGGGATCCGCGGATCCTAGGACGGTCCGTTCGTTCGTGGCGCTGATACAGTCACTTCTCTTGTGATCCTGCCTGCGAGATTCGCGTTGTTGCGCCTTAAAATTCGCTCTTTTTTCCCTCCATCCCTCCGTGCGGTGCTCTGCTCTGCTCTGATCCGCACAGTAGCTGTTGGATTTCGGAGTCAACGCACGCCTACTGTCTCGCGTAGTCAAGGCTGCATCTGAAGCACGCGTGCTAACTGGTGATTTATCTAGAGGTTTCGTCTAAGCTAGACCACGATAAGCTTTTGCGAGTGTGCTGCGTGATGCTTGAGTTATTAGTGTGGCGTCTCCTGGATGGATGGTTACGCCACGCAGTGATTAGTTGATTTTTGTGTGTATGCATAGCGATCGGAGGACACTGATTACCGAAAACCATAGCTTGCTTACCAAGTGACCCGAATTACCCACCAAGTGTCAAAATACATGGACGATGGGGAGCGGAAATATATATTGCATCTGTTCTTAGTTTGGTACAAACTTACCAGTGAGCAGCCATCCCAGCCAAGCAAAAATGTGACCTATTAGAAAGTCCAATTCACAGTAACTGCATGTGTCGCGGGAAATTATATTTAATGGTCAATATAGTTTTTTGTTTGCGTCTGCACTCTCATGATCTGAAATGCAGTCGCAGCCAGACTTCATTTGCACTGAGATATTCATGTTTTGGTTGCATCTGATATCTATTCCAAGAGTTACAGGTGATACAGTATAGTTTATAGCACCATAGCATTTTATTTGCTGCTAAGAATGTTCTGGATTTTTTCTTGGTTTGTCAACAGGGAGATGAACTTATGGTGAAGGTGAACAAGCTGACGTCAATCAAGACTCAGCTCCCCTACACGTATTACTCCCTTCCTTTCTGCAAGCCGAATACCATAGTTGATAGCGCTGAAAATCTTGGCGAGGTTCTTCGTGGTGATCGGATTGAGAACTCCCCTTACGCGGTACGTATTGTATAAAGATTAAGCTAGGCCTATTGACCTGACTAATGTGCCTAATGATTAGTTTGCCATCCTCGTTTTGTGAACTACAGTTTCAAATGAGGGAGCCCAAGATGTGCCAAATTGTCTGCAAATTAACTGTTACCGAGAAGGAAGCAAAGGAGCTCAAGGAAAAGATTGAGGATGAATATCGCGTGAACATGTAAGGACTATATATGTGTTGTTGCGCTTCAGGTCACATACTCATTTCCAAGGTGCTGACATGGTTTACTCTACAGGGTTCTTGACAATCTGCCACTAGTTGTTCCAGTTATAAGGCAAGATAAGAACACTGTCGCTTATCAAGGTGGATATCATGTTGGCGTCAAGGGCCAGTATGCTGGAGTAAGTTCATACTACCAGTTCATCGTCTGTACCCTTGTCTTGCACATATGATCAGGGCTAACGAATTCATGTTCAAACAAATTTCCAGAGCAAGGAGGAGAAGCACTTCATCCACAACCATTTGTCATTTTTAGTGAAGTACCACAAGGATGATGAATCTGAACTTTCTAGGATAGTGGGATTTGAGGTCAAACCATACAGGTTTTCTTTCAACTTTGCTTGTTGATATTTTTGTCACATAGTTTATGGAATGAACCTAAGTTTTGTATTCTTTCATATACATTTGCAACAGCATCAAGCATCAGTTCGATGGGAAATGGAACGATGCAAGCACTCGTTTGAGCACATGTGATCCTCATGATAGCAAGTTTGTCATAAACTCTGAAACTCCTCAGGAGGTTGAAGTTGGCAAAGATATCATATTCACCTATGATGTTCGCTTTGAGGTACTGTTTTTTTCCGTTATCGCATGATAGTTTCCTAACCTTGAGTGTAAGCTTTGGGTTATGATGGTTCTTACGAATTGTGTTTTTACTTCTGCAGGAGAGTGAAATCAAGTGGGCATCCCGGTGGGACACCTATCTGTTGATGTCTGATGATCAGATTCACTGGTTTTCTATTGTTAACTCTCTTATGATCGTGCTCTTCCTATCTGGTATGGTGGCCATGATCATGATGCGCACACTGTATAGAGATATCTCTAGGTACAACCAGCTTGAAACTCAGGAAGAGGCACAGGAGGAAACTGGCTGGAAGCTTGTTCATGGAGATGTTTTCCGCCCTCCAGTCAACTCTGACCTGCTCTGCGTTTATGTCGGCACTGGAGTCCAGTTCTTTGGCATGCTGCTAGTTACGATGATCTTTGCTGTCCTGGGTTTCCTTTCTCCATCAAACCGAGGAGGACTGATGACTGCGATGCTTCTCGTCTGGGTCCTGATGGGGCTGCTTGCTGGTTATTCTTCTTCACGCCTCTACAAGATGTTCAAGGGTTCAGAGTGGAAGCAGATAACCCTGCGCACAGCCTTCCTATTCCCAGGGATCGCATTCGTTATCTTCTTCATCTTGAACGCCCTTATCTGGGGGGAGAAGTCATCTGGCGCTGTTCCATTCACCACCATGTTTGCCCTGGTCCTCCTCTGGTTCGGCATCTCAGTGCCCCTGGTGTTTGTTGGGAGCTACCTCGGGTTCAAGAAGCCCGCCATGGAGCCTCCAGTGAAGACCAACAAGATCCCGCGGCAGGTCCCTGAGCAGGCCTGGTACATGAACCCGCTCTTCACGATCCTGATCGGCGGCATCCTGCCATTTGGCGCGGTCTTCATCGAGCTCTTCTTCATCCTCACCTCCATCTGGCTGCACCAGTTCTACTACATCTTTGGGTTCCTCTTCCTGGTGTTTGTGATCCTCATCATCACGTGCGCGGAGATCACTGTCGTGCTCTGCTACTTCCAGCTATGCAGCGAGGACTACAACTGGTGGTGGAGGTCGTACCTCACCTCGGGGTCCTCGGCGCTGTACCTGTTCCTGTACGCCGGGTTCTACTTCTTCACCAAGCTCCAGATCAGCAAGCTGGTGTCAGGCATCCTCTACTTCGGGTACATGCTGCTCGCCTCCTTCTCCTTCTTCGTGCTCACCGGGACCATCGGCTTCTGCGCCTGCTTCTGGTTCACGAGGCTGATCTACTCGTCCGTGAAGATCGATTAGTCGGCGCTGGAGCAGCAGGACTGAGCATATAGCATACATATGTTTCCAGCTTTTGGGTCGATATAACTGTACGGGGATCATCCCCCTGATTTTTTTGTATCCAGTCTTATCAGGAGAAGATACATTTTGGATAGCTTATGCATGGTTTTATCTTTAATTCAAGTGATACATGTTACTAGTGACCTGGAGTTACAGTACAAGGGTAGAAGAATACACTGTGATTTAGTCGTGTACCGTTTCGCAGACTTTTTATGAGACAGTGTATAAGATTCAATTGATTATGACCTTTATATTTCCTGTGTGCTGGGTTACGCTGAGCGTGAGTGTTAAATCGATGTGTATTATGCTCCTATATTAGAATAAAGAATCTAAATGGTGACTCAATGTTTTTGGACTTGATGTCATCTCATCTTTTCCTGCATTCGTGCCTTTTGGTGTGCTTTCTTCCTGACATTTCATATTGGTGTATGCATTATATGAAAGTTGGCTTGGGCAATAGCATGAATTTGCTCCAGCATTGTGGCATGGGTTCGGGCAGAGGTGGGCCAGAGCGAGACCATTTCAGGCCGTGTCGAGCACGGGCCATTTATTTGTGTCACTGCTGCTGCTGCTGCTACTCAGTGCTCCTGCTCTGCTTTCCCCTTTCTGTTCCTCGCCACCCATCACTCATTCACTCTAGCGGAGCCACCACTCGAGCTGCGGCGGCAATGGCGTCCAGGCTGCTGCTGGCGGTCGCCGTGGTGGCCGGTTGCGCGGTGGGGCTCTCCGGCGCGACGGACCACATCGTGGGGGCCAACCGCGGGTGGAACCCCAACATCAACTACACGCTCTGGTCCGGCAACCAGACCTTCTTCGTCGGCGACCTCATCTGTAAACCCCTCCACCGCCACCTCTCTTGTCTCCAGCTCCAGACATGGACGGAGCTCCATCAGATCTACTTCCTCCGTGCCGCCTCAACTCAACATTCGCTTCCTCTTAACGATTCTTTGCTTTCCTGCGCTGTGTAGCGTTCAGGTACCAGAAGGGGACGCACAACGTGTTCATGGTGAACCAGACCGGGTACGACAACTGCACCATGGACGGCGTCGCCGGCAACTGGACCTCCGGCAAGGACTTCATCCCGCTCCCCGAGCCCGGCCGCTACTTCTTCATCTGCGGCAACGGCGGCTGCCAGGCCGGCATGAAGGTCGCCATCACCGTCCGCCGCCTCCCGCAACCCATCGTGGGCACGGAGATCACGCCGGCCGGCTCCGATTCCGACTCCTCTGCTTCTGCTCCTGCCGCCGCTGCCGCCTGGCTCACCGCCGTCGCGGCGCTGGCCCTTGTCGCTGCTGCTGTGCGTCCTTAACACGTACTAGGAGCTTACTGTGACCTACTCCCTCGACTTGCACTAAATCTGAGTCAGAACGGAGGAAGTAGTTAGTGATATCTAGGTGTTCAACTGGATGTGCAAGAACTGAGACACTCGCCTTCCTGCATTTCGAGATGAATGTAATGTACCAGTGACCATGCTGGAACTGAGGTCAAGCTGCTCTGTTATGCACTATTCAGCAATCAGCACAAGATGATATGCCTAATCCGTAGTTAATCCGTGGAGCTTGCTGCTATCACTTTATTTGTAAGAGCTTGATTAAATGTGCATCAACTGAGACATTGGCTTCCCTGAAGTACAGTAGCATTCGAGTAGAATGCACCAGTACCACTCTGCTAGGCTACTGATGAGCAAAGATGATCCAAACCAGAGTAACGATGAAAGCAAAACTACCACCGCAAGTCTGGAACAAAAACCTCATGCAATTTCACACAACACATATCCATCCACGAACAAGATTCTATGACATATCCACAAACCAAGACACTATGTATTCCAGGCTTCGATGACGATCAATCAGCGCGCTAGAAGAAGGCTAGAGAAGAATAAATCCTATGGAGATCATCCAATAGAATCCTCTGGTTATGTACACCACTTACTACCCCCAGCATTGTCTATAAACACCCCGAACGCTCTGGCCATGCCTCGGCCTCGAAGAGCACTGCTTCAGACAGGTCAGAACCTCCTGATCATAGCTTGGCCTCAGAGCGCTACTTCAACGGACTAGTCGGGTCAGGCCTGCGCCGAGTCATCGGGCTCACTGTTCATAAAGGTGAGGGAGGGGGCTCAGATTCTGAAAGAGCGACTGGGATTTTACAAAGAGGGGATTGCATAATATGGTGTAGTTATGTCAGCCAAAGAAACGCTTACTTGGGCCGCAACTCTTCAGTAGTAGCTGCAGATTGGTTGGGCTCCGTGCTAGAAGTAGTAACAGCTGACTTTATTGGCTTCTTCAACTGAACCACGATCACTGTCATGTTGTCACAGCCGTCCCCGCCAGCTTCAGCCGCCAAGCACCGATCCAGCATCTTTTCACAGACAGCAGATAGACTATCCTCCTGCACGATATTTCCACAGGTAGATTATGAGTACCATAACACTACACAACATTAACGAACAAAGTAGAGCTATATATAGTTCATGTGCATGATCCAACTTCTGCGCATAAGATTTACTTACGGTTCTCAATTTCTCGTGAACAAAATCTACCACCTCTTGACTGGACATGCAGTCCCTGTTATATGAAAATTTAGGACTTATTCAGGTCTCAACGGTAAGATGATACATCATATGAAAAAATAGAATCAGAGTGTATACCATGGACACCCAAAATATGTTGCCTGCAACCAGGCTAGTATTTACTTTGAACAATGTTTCCATGACAGCATTTCAGTGACATGGATAAACAAAACTATGTTCCTTAAAGACCGAGGATTCAGATAAAATCAATGGTGTCTATCTATGCCTAGATTCATCTGCTAAATGAAAAAAAAATGCCTTGATCCGTTCCAAGTATTAGAGCAATTATGGTTGATGACAAGGTTATGTACGATGTCACCTTGCCATACGACTATGCAGTGTTCAAATCAAATAATGGCATGTCGTGTGCTGCCAAGCTTTTCTTTCTCTCGTATATTTTCTTGGAAACTACTTATACTACATGGAAACCAAGGAAAATAAGTGTTTTCCTCTTAAGTTTCCTGGTTTCTCATACGAACAGCACGCTTGGGAAGTTTTTTAATATCATATCACGAACATCAAGACAAAGGCAAGCAAATTAGGCACTGCATGAGTCTGAAATCAAGAGAGTATATAATGATTAATGCAAAAAAATCATACCAAATACCATCACATGCCAAAACGATGAATTCATCATCGTCAGAAAGGGTAACCTGAATAACAGCAACGCAGTCCCGAGTCAAAAATTATGGTCAAAGAAAACTGACAAACATGAAGCAGGAAAACTCACTGTGTTCACTTCAGGTTCAGCTGAGAGGACTTGTTTGTCTGCTGGCAATTTCTCATTTGTCTTCAGCTCCATATCCCCTGGATGAAAATGAAGAAGTGAATAAACATATATACCTAATACAGAAATCATTCTACTTGAGAAAGAGAGAGTGCTACCAAGTGCTCTTGACAAGTTCAAACTTCCATTGACCCGCCCAGCAACAACAAAACCCCCGGCATTCTTTATCCTCTCTCTTTCTGTCGCAAGGTCTGGCTTGTGATCTCTTGACATATCGTGAGCCTTTATAGAAGACGAGTCAGGAAAGGACATATTCCAGCATATACACACTTGGCAAGTAGAACTAAAGTTACAGAAGTCTGGCATACCTGACCCTTTCTTGAGATAACACACCGGGAATCCCCAGCGTTTGCAACAACCAGTTGATCATTTCTTATGATAGCAACACAGGCTGTGCTTCCACATGTTGGCCCTTCAAAATCGGAATGAGGACCCTGTTACAGTAGCGGTTAAAGCAGGTCAGATAAATTTAATATTCGTTAGAATATCAGAAATAGTTTGTGCGTGTTTGTATAAGAAACGAGACCACATGTACTTGTGGCACGTCAACATTGTTGTCCTGCATGCAAAATATCACAGACCTTTCAGATGCAATGCTATTAGGTGATTACTGCAAGGGTATCAAGAATCTGCACTCTGATTATGATTGCTCAGTATTAGGAGATAACTAACCCCGTCCAATCAGCTCACCTACTCTGTCCAGTGCCCAGCTACCAGAAGAAACCACATGCACGTCTTTTTTCAAAGCAGGACCTCAGTCTCCTATCCAACCCTTTTCTTAACAAAATCACCAAGTAAAAGCGAACTCCTTACACACGGATTAAGAATTCCCAACAACCGAGCAGTTTTATCCCATGAAATGTGTTCTTGAATAAGAGGTACAACTTGCCATGTATGATAACCTCTTAAATTCCATAGTCAAACAAAAAAGGAGGGAGAGAGAGGTTTTACCTCCTCAGCCCAGCCATCCCAAGGTCTACCAGAATGTCCAGCTTTGGGAGACCAGACCATGCCCTCTATCATGCCAGCAAACTTTTGCCCCTTGTCGCCCAGCTCATTCAGTTCTCTCCACCCTCTGTGCCCTTTCATCATCTCGTCCATTCTAAATAAGCAAGACGTTGTGCAGATTCAGTGAAGTCATTTTCGCTACAAAAGCCTACCATAAAAACAAGAAACAACATGATACATACCTGAAGAATGCCTTTTTAACATTCGTTGCTAAGTTACCAGGCGATTTTGCTTCATATTTTATGACTTCGGCGTGCAGATATTTGGCGCAGAATTTAGAGACCGATTTTCCTGTAATATCAGTTTTTGAATGGGCTGCTAATATATTAGCTCATATAAACACACATGAGAAGATAACACATAATGCAGCTTTTCTCGCTAAACACAGAGGCACGTGCCAATTTGCAACTGACAATCACAAATATGTGCTATACCCTTTCACACCTAGTGGATAATGGAAACATACAACAGTCAAGTGTTTTGATTTGATGTTGCCATGTTAGGATACTGTCATAATAGAAGTTAAACTCAACATACATAACATCTAGAGATAGAGTGAGAAAAACACATAATAAATGCTATGCATCTTTAATACCTATAGTTAATTACAGTTTTATTTGTGAACAAACCCGTGGGTTTCAACAAAATTAATTCCGTGAAAGTGAATCGAAAGTTTATATAGAACTTTAGGAGCGGACAACAGAGCAAGGAAAATGGATGATCAAATAACATGTCCTGCCAGTTAGCATTTTTTTTTCAGTCAGTAACTACTTATACATAGTGTTCATCGAAGCTAAGGAAGGAGACGTCATTTGTAATTACTGATTGTCTGGTTGGACTAAGTTGTACAGGGTACTAAACTACTCGAAGTACGATGTGATAGACTAAACCACACTAGGTACAGGCCTTTTGCAAACCAAACACACAAGGTACAACTGAAGAGACCATATTATATTAAGTCAGACAGTAACAGAAAGCAGTAAATTATTTACCTCCATGCCCATCAAAAACACCAAAAAAGGACGTGTGTTGGTCAAGGTGTGGCAAAGCGGCATGCTGCAAGATAAGTGCCCGATTAGCCTTCAACGAGTAATAAACACGCAGATACCATCAAAACTGCAGCATCACCGGACAGCTTCAACTACGACGCAACATTCTAAATTTCCAATTCCACGCATACTACATCATCAGAATCAATTTGTCTGACCTAGAACTGAACTCTTAAAATGCTAGCCGACAAACCGGTATCTTAAGCTTTCCACCAACAGGGGAGCGCCATTAAGCAAATCAATCCGAGTGGCAAGCTGACAACCCACATATCTCGAGCTTCCCACTTACAGATGAACGGCTATTGGGCGGACAGCAGATGGAGAGCTGGTGCTAAAGGTAAAACGCCACCGGGATAACCCGAATCCACCCTATCCCAGACAAGAGGAATGGAGCAATTCACCGGTTAAATGGCCATGCTAATGAACAAGAGAGACCATAACCACAAAACAGAGAAACAGACAATGCAACTGACAAGCCGCTACATACACGCTTACACAGGGGAAGCACCAGCCACGTTAACCACAACGGAATTCACTCTAGGTCGCCCGGGACAAATGAATTAACCAATTCGTCAGTTCCGCCCATCACGCAAATGAAGAAACTAGGCAGAGCCAGCGAAATCAGCAAGCAGAGGTCGCACGCCCAATGCTACTGACGAACCGCTGCTATCAAGAAGACGTCTGCGCTTTACATTACACGGATTGGGTGCGCGAATCGTGACGGGGACTCGTCGCGGGAAGAGGTCCTAGCCGAGAACTAGGAAACAGCGACCCGATCGCCGGCGAACTCGTCCGGCAAATCTACAGCGGCACAGCGGAATCGCGAACCCGGGAGCGGACAGACTGCACAGCGCACGGCCGAGAGAGCAGGGGAGGGAGGAAGAACTCACTGCGTCCTCCATGGTGGTCCGCCATCCCTGCATGGATGCGAGGCCGTAGCGGACGCGGGCGCCCTCGCCGTCCTGGAAGTACTTGTCCGTCTTGGGCGTGCTGAGGTGCACCCCCATCTCTCCGAGCCCGGGAGGAGATCACGCACCACCTGACCTGCGGCAGGAAACAAAATCAGCCGCAGCAGCGGAGGAATCAGCAACGGGACACACACACACACCTCCGTCAAATCGCGGACGATCCGGCCACGAACGAATTGGGGGCGTCGCGCGATTGGGCGGGGACGGAGGCACTCACGAGGGGATGGGAGGCGGGCAGCGGCGGCGACGGGGAGCGGCGAGGAGGCGACGGGTGGCTGGCGTGTTTGTTTTGTAGCGAGGTGGAGGAGGAGGTGGAGGTGGGGGTGGGGGATTCTCGGGGAAGATTTGCGAATCTGCTCCGCTTCCTTTTTCTATCCACCGCCCTTCCGCCAGCCCACCCCGTATCCGGATGGGATTATCAATCTCGGCCCGCGCCGTACGCAGGTAGAAGAAGAGTCCATAAAAGAACACATTTCAAATTTCAAATATCTAGGCAAACAACACATTTCAGTTTATATATAAGTTCACTCATTTCGTGCCGTATATAAACCACATTCAAAATACCTAAATGATCTTACATATAGCCCTGCAGATAGTAGTTGCTATAGGCTTTGCTTCTTCTCTACGTGGAGTCTCGACTACCTCCACGTGGATGCTGTCGAACAACGTCCCGTAGATTTTTTTTTTCTTCGGTTCCTTTTTCAATCACTGATGAATTGGAAGAAAAATACTACGCCAGCCAGCGAGAATAAATGGATGAACACACACTCTGCCGAAATCGTTTCGTTCCGCAATTCTGTTGGTAAACAACAAAGGTACAAAAGTGGTGTATACTAGTACGTACTAATGAAACACCTGGCGGTGTCGATCTCGACACCAAAGACTAGTGTGCAGAAATGTGCAATGATTAGATTAGCGGACCTTTCTCATTTAATTTAACGAGAGTACAAACTCCAACACCCTACGTACCCGCCGGGCCTTCCGTACACGTGTTGAGGCCTCGTTTACCACTAATCTTGTTTTCGACAAACAAATTTGTAAGTGTTCATTTTCTTGAAAGCAACAATTTACTTTGATGCAATTGCATGGTGCAATTCTCTCTAATTTACGCTTCAGCGTCGAGCCGGAGATCCCGCAGGGGGGGATCCTGTCGCCATGTGCGCCGCCCGGCTGCGCGATTTAACAATCTCGCGTAGGTTTGCCGACCTGACCAAAGTAGTTCCAGGAGCATTAAGTTAATGGTCCATGCAAATCCTGTCAGATTTCCTTCCCGATTTGCAATCTCACGTACTCTGTGGACTAGCCTGGCTCAGCACTTAGCAGCAGCTGTTCGTCATTACTTAATCAACCAATTAGTGATTAGCTTGATTGATGCATGGTACCACTGGCTTTGACAGCGGTGTACGTGACACACCGTACAACGTCAGCTAGGAGACTACGTGCCCGGGCCCACTGTTCGTGTTTTGCCAAGCTTTTGTTTATTTATTTTTAGTCGGGGTGGATTGGTTCTGATCGGCCTAGAGTGGTGTTGTAGGCCTCTGTTCGAACTCCTTGTTTTGGTTGTTACGATTTCTGGTTGTAATCTTTTTCCTGCTCTTTTCTAGTTCCTTATTATACTTTACCTACTGTAATGCTACTTCAAGGTACCCTGGTTTTCGGTAATAGATATCGGAATGGTGACTCTTTTTTTTTCAAAAACAAGTTTCCCACAAAGGACCTCGTGTCTACTGTAAGTCGAGCCCCATGCCTCTCCAGCAGGTTGATGCTTGAGCCCCAGAGAAGAGGAGAGAGAGGACCCATGATCGATTGAGAGAGCCGGGAAAAATTAGAACCCTAAGTTATATCGTAGCATTGTGCGCAGCCGAAAACAAGGGCATAATTGCCACGTAGGTCTAACTAGGTAGCGAAACTAATTCTGTGATTCATGTGTGGATATCATGAAGGGATACGAGCGAACTGAGACTAGCTCAAATTCGATTTGAACCCTGAATTCTACGTGTTTGTAGCCTCACAATGCCCGGTAATAATACCCGATTACTTGCATGTGATTAGTGGATCCGTAGAGAATGACATAGAAAGGGGAAATAAAGATATGAAGTGGCACTTCGGAAATGTTCCCGTTATTTTTGGCCCGCTCATAGCAAGTACAATAAGCTTATGTAAGCGGACTATAAGGATTATAATAATATTTATTAGATGACATGGAGGAGAGAAAAGAGGAGAGAGAAGGGGAGTGGGCTCTTATGCAATAGTCAGCTCTAGCACGTGCTCCTAGGCACTTTGTGAGTGTGGATGGTGGACCATATTTTAAAAAAGTAGTACATTTTTACATCTAACTATTGTACATGTTGGCTATATAGTTGGCTATAAATGACATGACAATTTCTTATAGCCAACTCTTAGCTATACTATTGAACTTGCTCTCATGCAATATTCCGATTCTACCGCCATGTCGCCATGTGTTTGCCAACCTGGTCGTGGATTTTTTCTATTTTTATATACTAGAACTAGAATATGATCGTGCGATTAATTAACGAACCCACATTGCCGACATGAATAGGCCCAATATTATAACTAACTATCCATGCAGAGCCGTCGGGACTATTTTCCCATCCACTTTGCAGCCCACGACTACACGTAGCCCAAGATCCATCCGGATTGGCCTTTAATAATTTTGGCAATTAGTTTGATTAATAACTAATTAATGAAGCGGGCCGCTTATTGTTTGTCACAAATTAATGAGTAATGTGAGCCCATTAAATGCCTGTTAGCAACTACAAAAACCCCTTTCGCTCTTCCTGTTTCTCTACCTAGTAGTAGTTAGGATTATGATATGTCTGTTGTGATGCGTCCTTATGGGTTGCGGCTGGGACGCCTTCTGCATCAACTCTACCTTCACACGGAAGCGATCTTCACGGCAATGCCTCGGAGTTGGGAGTTGATCGTAGTGTTTGATTGTCGATCCTTCAGATCGACAACTTGGCCTTCTCATCGTTCTTCAGATCTCGATGTATCAATGTTGTGTGGTGTTTTCTAAAGCGGCGCTGGCGGCCGCGACAAAGGTGTTTCTTGTGGAGCATAGGTGTTGGTCCGAAGATGGTGGATTTGTCGTTGCTCTTCGACTTCGTCGATGAGAGGCGACAAATCTTGATCCAAAACAACACAAGGACGTCCTGATCAACGTGCCACAGAGATATGTGGCTCGCTGCATGCAACAAACATGTTTTATTAGCTTGTAAAGCTTTGTTGGCGATGGCGTTCTTTTTGATCTTGCTATGGTGCAGTCATGACGTCTCTTTCAGCGTCTGTCATGATGACGTTGGAGAAGCTACGGTGGCATCAATAAACCCTTTCTCAATCACAAATTTGGGATAACAAATTCATCTCGGTGTTGCAAATAAAAATTTAGAAAAAGGGGGACCCGGCCTCTGCATCGATTGATGCATACGGCTACCCTCCGATTCACTACATGTATGCATAAATCGATGGTGTAATTTGATTTTCAATTAACGAAATGCATGGTTGCTCTAGAAAAAAAGGCTACTCCCTCCAATCCACTACATCTATCGTGGAAATAAACTTATCCAATATAATTTGACAAATTTTCTTAACCACGGGGAGGGAGTACTTACTGACCATTTCCTGCCGACTACACTAAATACGCCAACCTAAAAATAAAATCGGCTCAAATGATGTCAAACAAATTCAGATAGTTTCTTAAGTGGTTTTTGCTGGAATTTTAGTGTACCTGGGCTAAGGCCCAACTAAAATCCGAAATTCTCATGGCCCATTCTGGTTGGCTGGTTGTGCATGTACGTGACTAATGTTTAGTCCCATGCTGCTTGTGGAGAGTGAGCTGCACCACTTTATATAGTGGGATGTTCTAGTACTAGTATGAACTAGTGAGAAGATGAAGAGTGCCACACGCGCGCTCCTCCTCCTCGCTCGCCTCGTCACGCCTCGACACGTCACGACGCGTCGCGCCGCGGGTTGCGGGAATCTCGCCGAGCCGAGCTTATATTTTTGTAGTCTGGGAAAATTAATGAGTCATTGATTAGTAATTAACGGACGCGTTAATTACCTTGCCGTTTCCGATTCCAATGGGATCGTGGGGCGTTACCGACTCGATCGCGGCTTACTGCTCACGTTCTACCCGACTCGCTCCATATATACAGCCCGGGGCAAACCCTAGCCGCCACCACGAGATACATGGTCTCACACCGTTCCAAAGCATTGCGCCGCCGTCTACCAAGTCTTCTCCATCCCGTCTTCCGGCGTGCACCGGTTGAAGGGACAGTAGGCCTCCGGAACCCCGCCTCTTGTGATCCTGTACGGGAGAGGGGCGATCAGGTTTTTGGGGAGCGGCACTCGCGTGACTACTGGCTTCGAGTTCTTCCCCAACGACGACTTCTTCCCCGACATCACCAACCTCTTCATCGACAACATGGGTGACGACACGGGAAACTCCAGTGGTGCGACTGCCGCTGCACCGTACCTGTTCTTGATCTTCCTATATGAAGTTTTGCTAGAGTTCTTACTTATAGTATATGTTCTAGATTGCATCTATTTATTCTACTGTTTGCGTAGATCACATGATTAGTTTAATCTATATTATTTTAGTCATGAATTGTTCACTATTATTGGAAATTAAATTATATGTTAAATCGCCTAATTATTCACCAGTTTTCATGTCCGAGTATAGTAGTGTTGTGGCGTTTTGCAGAGCGCGTCGGCGCTCCCAGCACGTCGCCCATCCATCCTCCCACGACGGAGCAGCTAGCGAAGGCGACGACCGGGATCTATTCTCTCTACAACTAGTACCCGCGGAGACCCGGGAGCAGCGGCAGCGAAGAGAGAACACCCCGAGAGATCCAGCGGCGATGGCGTCCCGGAGCTGCACCTTCCTGGAGATCCTCATCGCCATCCTCCTCCCGCCGCTGGGAGTCTTCTTCCACTACGGCTGCTGCAGCGTAAGCACTAATAAGCCCGCCCCATGCTCTGGATCGGATGAATCTGTCTGCAACTCTGCAATGGATGATCATTGGTTAACATCATAGCATGCATAATCAAACTCTGTTCAAGCAGTACTGATCTTAGCTCCCGTCTTGCTTGCATGAAACCTCATCGATCAGATGGAGTTCTGCATCTGCCTGCTGCTCACCATCCTCGGCTACATCCCCGGCATCATCTACGCCGTCTACGTGCTCGTCACCCTCGACCGCCCGGAGGAGGGCCAGGGGGACTACGCTCCCGTCGCTTGATCAGCCTGCCCGCCCGCCCGCCGTAATAATTCTGTAATGTTGTTCACTTGTGCTTAATTCGGGATGTCCAACTATTTCTCTTCATCCGGATCGTCTGTAAACTGCTTTGTGCTGTGTCTGTAAACTGGTTGGTCTCTCGTGGTTTAAACCGTGGTCCAGTCTGTTTCTCTCTTCTGTATGTGTAATAATAATCCTGATACAGTCTGAATAAACTCTCATTTGTGCGTGTCTGTGTAATTCACATCTGCTCGGATTCTTTCAGGACAGCTCATGCAGTGCAGTAGGTGAGACCCATCTGTCATGCTGAAATTTAGACAATTTACCGAGGTGTACTAGGTCCCACATGTTCAGTCCAAGTGCAAAAAAAAATCATAATATCTAGGAAAACAAGGTAAAAAATAAACCCTTTGTAAGTCGCCCGACCACCTCCAACACCTCCGGTACCCCATTCCGACAACCACGGCGTTGCACCTCATCTTCCCTAGATAGCCGCCACACCCGTGCTCCCCGGCTGGATAAGACCCGAACACTTCGTGACCCGGTCGGACACAACAAACTTCACATTGGCAGCAAGACCAGTGGGCGGTAGGCTCACCGCTAGCCGCTCAATTCCTCCCCACCACCTCCTCATCACCTCTCTATCACCACCTACTTTAGTCGCCCCTCTCCAACTCGACGATGCGAGTCCACTACCAACTAGTCCATAGAGGAGGTCCGCCGTGTCATCCTTTACGTCGTCGCCGATTAAGCCGAGAGAGAGAGAGATATTAATTTGTGGTGTTTGTATCTGTTTTCGGCCAGTTTTTCTCCAATGTCTGTGACTACCTGGTTTGGTTGGTTGCTAGAACATCAATCTTAAAGTTACAAAATAAATATCAAGAAAGAAATGTCCGTTCTGGTCGCCGGCTCTCGTCCACAGCCAGAAGAAACGTGCCTCGACTGACCGGGCCCCGACTGTACCCCGCCACTCTCTCCACCTGCCATGGTCCACCGCTGCCCGTCGCGCCCCCTACCTCTGGCACACCCCTTAAAGACAAGTTCCGGAGGTTAGTTTATACCTCTGAACAGTTGGTACATATATCAGCTTGAAAATCTGGCTGAATTGGTGTGTAGCATGGTCGTTTATGTTTCAACATTATATCAATAAACTCATATAGTAATTGATAGAGTAGACAACCTATCAATGTTATGTCCAAATTTAGAAAATACACT
Source organism: Poa annua (assembly GCA_026929855.1). Taxonomy (NCBI): domain Eukaryota; kingdom Viridiplantae; phylum Streptophyta; class Magnoliopsida; order Poales; family Poaceae; genus Poa; species Poa annua. Next base: position 88,143,045 of record CM049432.1, read on the forward strand.
TGTACTAAACTCTTTTACATATATATAGTTCATTCTCGAGATATATGAGCTTACCCTTTTTTTTATTCTGATTGAATAGTTAAATGATTTTCTTTATATTTTTTCTTATGTATGAGACATACACATACACTAACTTTTATTTTTATTTTTTTGGCATTATTATGTTATTCGACGAGAGACTTACTCTTGAAAATCACGTAATTAATTATTAAAGTGGTTCTCCTAATTAATCAGTAAATATAACTTGTATTATCAGGTGTTACTTAGAAAGTCGTAGGTATATGTATATTTGTGTGTTTACTCTAGTATCACTAAATATCTTAGTTGAGTTAGCGTAAAATATCATGTCATGGGTTTACAAGCGCATTTGGCAATCATAGGTACAAGAAAATCAAATTTTCTAGGCTAGTACTGTATAAGATGGTTATAAGCAGGTTTAACCTCTTATTATCCATATAAATATTTTTATATTTTGTGGATAGAGCCGTTGAGTAGGGAGCTCGTTTGATTAAATCCTCCTTGATCGGCGAGTGTTTCTAGAATCACGGGATATAAGAGTATATAATACAGAATTACAATGCTTATGCAAATCAAAAATTCTGAAAAAACATCGTTACATTTCAAAGAGATTTGAATGGGTGGAGAGTATTCCTGTCAAAATTTACACGGAGTCTATTTTCTACGGTGGAGGAAAAGATAAAGCCGACGGGTGGATAACGGTGGCGTGACGACGAGGGTCTAACCTCTTCTTCGACTACCCCACCCGCTCCACCTCCGCTGCAGCTCCCTCGTTCCTCCCCCCAACTCCCAAGTCCACTACCAACTGGTCCATAGAAGAGGTCCGCCGCGTCATCCTCTACCTCGTCGGCCGAAGCCCTACTGGCTGAGAGAGAGAAATTAATTTGTGGTGTTGGTATCTATTTTCGGCCAGTTTTTCTCTAATGTCGTTTGTGACTGTCGGGTTTGGTTGGTTGCTGGAACGACAATCCTACATGTACAAATAAATATCGGGGTAGAAATGTCCGTTTCTGGTAGGGCGACGCGTGTATATGTTGTGGCGTTTTTCTGGAACGGAAGCACTTACGCGGGCCCACCGGTCGGGGGGAGGCGCGTGGAGCACGAGGAGGGAGGGAACCCCATCCACGATCGAGCGGCCAGCGAACAGCGACGACTGAGCTGACACAACTGCGGAGGCCACCGCTGGTGCTCTGCTGCTACAAGTACTCCGCGGACACCGGGACCGGCGGCAGGCAAGGCGACTGAGATTCTCCAGCGAGAGAGATCCCGATCGGAAGAACACCCCGAGATCGAGGAGAGATCCAGCGGCGATGGCGTCCCGGAGCTGCACCTTCCTGGAGATCCTCATCGCCATCCTCCTCCCGCCGCTCGGCGTCTTCCTCCACTACGGATGCTGCAGCGTAAGCCGCAACCCTCCACTCCCTCTTCTTCCTCCCCCCTCCATGGATCTCCTGGGTTGGGTGCGTTCAGCCTTCTTTTCCACTACCAGATGTCTAGACATGGGCATAATAACTGCGGAATTCAGTTTTGGGCCGTAGGAGCATATGATCCCATTGCTGAAAAAAAAAACCGTATTTCAAAATCAAAATGTCCAACCAAAAATTTCAGGTGTATATCCGGACAAAATTCCAAACAAAGAAGACTAATCTCGGTGCCCAAAATGACTTTGTACTAGATTTTTTTTTGCACAGCCCATAAAAAATAATATCTTTTTACGGATAGACTGTCTAGATGTACATCCGGAATTTTTATTTGATATGTTTTAAAAATAATTTTCATAACTGGTGCATCTAGACCCAGAATCAAAACTCAAAACACCGTGTCCTCATAACTAGCACTATATGAGTCAACGCAACGATTTGCTAGCTAGTTGCTCCTGATCTGGTGTGCCAATCTGTATGTTTGGAATGACCGGGTGATGTTCAGCATCCCAAACACAGTTTGTGTTGGCAGCAATCAAGATAGTACCTTGTTATGTTTTTTCCTCAGTGTTGGCCATATATGCTGACAATCTAGATCTTCGTTTCTTTGTCCTTATTAAAAACAGATGGAGTAGCTATTGTTTTCAGGCTATATGATATCTGTTCGCTGTCGGCACTCTAGTTCGCGAGGATTAGTTATTGTAGCAGCCCCTACTGCCCATACGTATGTGCCAAACGGAGCGGAGTCGACTCTTGTATGCTTCTTGAATGCCTTAACTGGCCTAGTGTGTGGGGATCATGTTCGGATTCTTGTCGCCATTAGTGTACTCATATCGTGCTCTTGAATAATCCATAACTCATGTTAGCGCCACTTAGTTTATTTCCGCGGGAAGAGTGATCTGCTGCTAGTCTGTGAATGTCTGGAACCAACTGGTTAAAATGCATAACATCTCAAACACGTTTTGTTTGTCTCGGCAGCAATCCAGATACCTTATTTCGTTTCTTCTCAATCTCGATAGCATGCTAACATTTCCGACCTTCGTTTCTCTGGTCTTAATGAAACCTCATCAGATGGAGTTCTGCATCTGCCTGCTGCTCACCATCCTCGGCTACATCCCCGGCATCATCTACGCCGTCTACGTGCTCGTCGCCCTCGACCGACCGGACCAGGGTAACGGGGACTACGCTGCTGTCGCTTGATCCGCCCGCCTGCCCGCTACCCTAGTGTAATAATTTCTGCAATGGTGACGACTTGATGAACCCGCCCTGTCCAACTGTAATGTTCCTTCATCTGGGTTGTCCGTCTGTCTGGCACGGACGGCCTTGTGTAAACTGGCGCTACTCCCTGCTCTCTCGCGTGCAGTTTGTTTCGATGTTCTGGGATTCTGATATACAGTCTGAATAAATTTCATTTGTGAGTGTGTGTGTGTTGGTGTTTAAATTCACGGCTACTCGGGACTCTTCTGAAGGCCGCACTGTCGTGTAGGTTGATTATGATCATGGTTCAGTCTGAAGTCCGCAAAACATGATGGCGGTTCAGTTTGCTGAAGAATTCTAGTACTGGCTGACTAGCTATTGCAATACGTCGAGCAGGCAGCGTGCGTGGTGGTCGACCAGTCGACGATGGTGATGGACACCTTCCTGCTGCTACCGGCCTCGATCCATCCATCCATATAGCTCTGGGTGCGGCTGCCACTCGGTGGTCGACACAATGGATGTGCTAGAAAATAATGCCGTGTTCTGTATGGAACTGCATCCGCGAACCTTTTCCGTCAGGTCAAGGGTATCTGAAATTTTACTCATTTCACTAGTCAGGTAGTCAGCTCCTGCTGATTGTCCGAGCAGGTACGAACTACTACTCCGTTCAGAACTATAATAACATTATTACAACATGTCTTCACATTTCTATATGGACTATAGGATGGATCAAAATTAATGAATGAATTTACACATTGAAACACATACCGATCTATGCGTTTAACAAAAATCCTAACACATGGACATAGTAGGGAGTACCAAAATTAGCAACAGTATGTAGAGCATTCCATCGGCGCTCCAATAACAATCCCGCATATAAGGTAGGGTTCTTGAGGTGTCGGGCGAAAATACTCCTCCTCGAGCCGCCCCAATACAACAAATATGTCCAGACAAAACCAATATTTGGCAACATGACCAGTCGTCCCACCGTCTCTCTATCCCCCTCCTTCCCCTCTCTGTAGTCGCCCTTCTCTAGCTCGAGGAGCCAGCCTGCGAGCAACTGATTCATGGAGGAACGCCGCCGATGAAATTGAAACCGAACCGCTCAGGAGCGAAGTGTTGGTAGCCGTAGTTGTTCCCTTTCCTAACTGTCAAGTAAAGAATTAGCATGCTATGAGAACTAGTTGTGGCCTCCTAAAAATGTAGGAGTATAGGCTATAGCGTTATATATTCCAGATAACGATTTAAAAAAAAATATCAGATGTAGATAAAAAAATAAAAAAATCATCAAGAACAAAGACAAAAAAATGTTGGATCAATATATAGGCACAAACATATAAGTACAGAATTTCCCCCCTGTTGTAACATAGAAAGGGGTAAAAACATACTCCTAGCATATATATTACCAATAATTGAGAATCATCATCAGCGTTAGCCATGCCATTTTCCGACTCGGAAGAGGAATCAAAACATTGCGGCTCATCAACACGTTGGGATCGGCATAACCTCTTCATCTTCCCAACTTCTCTCACGTTTCAAAAAGAAGAAAAAAAATCGGTGACAGATACTGAAATTCTTGCATGTTCATCAACTCGGAAGGTCATATTTAGTGAGAAAACCGGCTGGTAGCTGGGTCAACGGCTTGAGCAGCAGCGGTTTGGGTGCTCGCGATGGGAAGAAGATGCCGCCAGCCACCAACCGCAGGAGTGGCCGGCCCCACCACCAACCACCACGGTTGGACCGGACTTACCGCCGCCGGCCGCCGTGGAAAACGATGCGCGCCCGTGATTCCTTCCCCCCTCCGCCGCTCCGATCCGGTCAGCGCGCGCGTCACGCCCCACTGCCTCGACCGCGCGCGAGGGCTAGTGCGGTCCGACGCCTCCACTCCGTCCGCGCGGTGAGAGAGAGAGGGGCCTAGCTGACGCGGGGACGGCGGCAGTTGGCAGCACCGTCCGGGCAGTGCAGGCCTCCGCTCCTCCTCCTCCCAGTGCTCTCAGGTCTCCCTCCCTCCCACTTTCCGCTCCCCACCACCTCCCTTTCTCCCCACGCGCGGACGATCCGTCCGTCTCCTCCCGGCCGCCACCCCTTGCTGCTCCAAGTCCCAGCCGTCCCCGTTCTTCCGCTAACTGCCTTTGACTGCTCCAACCTTCCTCCGCTTCGCTCCTCCCTAAACCGTTGATCACAGCTTCTTCCACGGGGGTTATCACACACCGGCACGCAGCTGACTGACTAGCAGCAGCTCAGTTCTGCCGGCGACAAGCCCTCTGTTTGTCGCCGCTGCGGAGGAAGGAAGAGGAAGACTCGTTGATCTGGGAAGTTTCCCTCACCCGGGATTCGTCTTCTTTTGGACCTCCCGGCCCTTCCCCGGGAAAGGAAACAGAGAAAGCTCTGCCTTTGCTTCTTTCCGCTGCCCTCTTTTCTCCCCCGTGCCGGTCACTGGATCAATCAGTAAAGCTTCGAGCTTTCAACAGCGGCGAGCTTTCAACCACAATTGGGGGATCCCCAGGCCGGAGACCGTGATCAGTAAGGCTTCGACTGTCCCAGGCGGCTGTCTTGCGAGCTGAATCGGGAGGCTTTGATACAGCTGGTCAGACAGAGCTCCGGCAGGAGATCCCCGTGCGTGCCGGAGAGCGGAGACCGTGATCCGCCAGCGGGATCCACCCTGCCTAAGCCGCGGTTCCAACTTCAGCTCTTGCTGCGGGTGCTCACCCATGGACGGCCTCCCGGACGCGGCGGCGCCGCTGGCGGCTGCCGCGCCACCGCAGCCGCAGCAGAAGCGGGACGAGTGGAGCGAGGACGGCATCGCGCGCCTGCTCCAGGCCTACGAGGCCAAGTGGCTGCTCCGCAACCGGGCCAAGCTCAAGTGGAGCGATTGGGTCGACATCGCCAGCGACGTCTCCGCCCACTGCACCGGCCCCTCCCACAAGCCCGGCCCTGGCGGCAGCGCCAAGACCCCCAACCAGTGCAAGAACAAGGTCGAGTCAATGAAGAAGCGCTACCGGGCCGAGTCCGCCGCCGCCGCCCGCGCCTCAGGCGCCGCCGCCAACGCCTCGGGCACCGGCACGTCGTGGCGCTTCTTCGGCCGCATGGACGGGCTGCTCAAAGGGCCAGCCGCCGGGTGCTCCGGCCAGCTGCAGACAGAGCTCACTAACAGCGTCATCGGTATGGACCTGCTTGCAGCACCGGCCGCGAAAGCGGAGCCGGATGTAGGTGCCGAAGCCGACGTCACCGCTCCTCCGATGGACGCAGGGCCAGCCTGCCTGCTCTCCGATCTGCTAAATGCAGATGCAAATGGTTCTGCGGTGGAGAAGGTCGACCAGATCGCACAGAAGGAGAGCAGCAGGGCCGCGGACAGCGACACCGCCAATGTGAGCTCCCCGAGGAGCAAGGGGGAGGCGAATGGCGGTGCTGCGGAGGAGGTGGACGACGTGCTGCCTGCCAGGAAGAGGAAGGGCTCGAGCTCGGAGCTCGACGTCGCGAGGAGCATCGAGCTGCTGGCGAGCTCGTTCGTAAAGATCGAGCGCGCCAGGATGGAGATGTACAGGGACACGGAGAGGATTAGGGCAGAGGCCGAGGTCAGGAAGGGCGAGATGGAGCTCAAGAGGACGGAGATCATGGCCAAGACACAGCTGCAGATCGCCAGGCTTTTTGCCAAGAGGCTCAAGGAATGCAGCGGCAATGGCAAGAATGGTGGCAACTCCTCTGAAGTGGATGGCTTTACCAAGAAAGGCGAAAATGGTTAGTGCCAACTTAACGAACTTACACCTAATGAAGTATGCATTCTTAGTATGTTTCAGGTCGCATTTTATATAGGTGTCTTGCTATGCTTGGAATTCTTCTTGATTGATCTATCTCTGGGATTCACTTTAGTTTTTGCTGTAGATGGAATATTAAAAAGAAGATTTTAATCTGTATTATGACGTGAATAAGTTTAGAGCTCCTTATTTAATAAGATTATGTGAGCAAATGCATTAACCGAGATACATATTTTTTATGTAATGGCTGAACTTTGGAGCCTCTCCTTGCTATATAGGCCTTCTATCTCATTTTACAGCATTCTTCTGCCACTTTCGCCGTAGGCTGCCCGCAGTTTTTATCTGCTGCCATGACTCCATTTACGGTTAGTTGTTTGCGAAAATAAACTTTGTGAAAGAACTGAACTCTCTGTACAAAAATAGCGTCAACCCCTGACCAGAAGAACCGAATTGGGGCATGTTTTAAGCCTGTGTTCATTGGCATAACCCAAAGCATGACACTAGGATTGGATTTTATTAATTTGTAATGGAAGGGCCTGGTTGTGTGACACAGTGCAACCACAAATTGCTTACTTCTGTTACATGATTGTATAGTAGAATTCAGATATTGTTGCGATGCAAGCTCTTAAGTACTCATCAACTGGATTCAGACTCTTGCTACTACTTATATCTGAAGAAGGTCAGTTGTGGTAGACTGGCAGTCTATGGGCAAATGTAGAACTACTCCTTTTCGATACCGAATCTGCTGAATTTGATATCATATATACAGAAACGGGAACGTGCCTCCTGGGCAGGGCGGGTAGGCCTAGTCCCAGTCTTGGTTCTTGGAGGATATGTGCCCAAAAATTTCAAACTGCTCTCGAGTTATTCATCCTTATGAAATGCTGCCATCTTTATACTGCACACAACAAAAAAATTCTAGAGAACTGGAGCGTGGACTTCCTCAACTTTGTCACATACGTTTTCGAATTTAGTTAAAACACCGCTACTTTTCCTTTCATCACCGTCTAGAAAGCTACATGGCCTAGGGTCTGCGTGCACTACTCTACCTTGTTTTCTGGTAAGTTTCAACTCTCTTCTCACTTTTGTGCTTTTGGATCCCAGGTTCGGGGTGATATGCCAATCAGAGCAGCTGTGATGACGGCTTGACCGTTGGTTCTCCTCGGCGCACACGGTTCTCGGACGAGAAGGCCGATTCTGAACCAAACTGTCGTCGAGCCAAAAAAATGTATTAGTGTCCGATTGATTCAGCCTCACCATCAGTGAAGGCGTAGTTTAGCTGTAAAATCAAAATCGCGAAGCGACTGAAACAATCAGGAGTGGCGGTGTTTTGCTGGTTAAAAAGTTAGTTGACTAGCGTTCCTGATGTGTTTTGCTGAGAACCGTGGATCAGTTGTAAAGATTGTGTCGTACATGCTGATCCATGCTTGCTGACTTTCTGGTGTGCTGATGTTAAGGAAGGTTTCATGTGTTGAGGAGGTTTAGAAACATGAAGCCAGAAGACTGAAAAAAAGTGTGGTTATTTGTGTTGCCAAGCGCATGTGTCAGGCGCTGGTGTGGTCAAACCGTGGCGGCCGACAGTTTGACCGAGGATTGCTTTCCAATTTGGAGGTTTTTAGTGTTGGTGTGCTTCCAATTCCATTGGGGCACGATGCTTCCTCCGCAGTGCCAGTATATGAGCACGATATCCTTTCTTTGCCTCCTTGGGACTAAAGTTCAAGCAGATTTGATCGTTAGGTGATTAGGCCCAAGCCAAGGTCCGTTGGTTCCCCGAAAGAAAGAAACAAAGAAGCGTTGCGTACGCATCAAACCGCCATCCGCCAGATCCTGCAAACCAATGAAATAATAATCAGCTGTGCCAGAAATTGTACTACTAGTAGAATCCTTCAAAATTTATATGCGGTGCATTGGAATAGGGATGCATGTAGAAAATAGATGACTATGAAACACCGTAATCTTGAAAGTTGCACGGATTTCTTTGATTCCAAGATAGAGGAAGATACATGGAAAACATCGGTGTACACATAGCCAAATCAAAATCAAACCACATGATATATATAGTCTTTAAATTCATCGACCAACCGGGTAATTCTCTTCATACCATTTAATCGATGAGACAAATTAACCTCTTATCTCTGTTTTAAAAAATATTGTAAACGAAGATTTTATCATGCTCCTAAAGAGAGCTTTGGTTTAGAAATTGTAAAAAGAATCTTAGTGCTTCGTAATACTACCACATTTTTACCCTTTGAAACTGAGATCAAAAGTATTTTGCTCAATTTTTCCTTTGCTCTGTTCCTTTGAACCTGATGCGTAAAAAAAGAGGTCTAAAACACCTTATATTATGAAAAGGAGGGAGTAGTTTCTAAGCTGATATTTTCTGAATAATATACGTATATCTTTATCTTGTAAATAAAGTACACAAATTCGAATGCTGGTTAGCTGATACTATCTCTCTTTATATATATATAAATTAGCTGATACTATCTCTTTCGTGCAAGGTTGGCCGAAATTTATTTATTTTTAAAAAGTGCTCGTGTACACTATGCTGCGTGGCCCAAGCTTTTCTTAAGCTGTAGCACGAGCACGAACAGGCAGTCCACCCGGTCAACCCTCTCTCTTTCTTCTCTGTAAAAACAACTGCAAAAAGGAGCAATTTTTTCCGCCTCCATTCCATTTCAGTCCTGGGAATCGCCAACCGCGCAGACAAGAGCCGCTTCCCGATCCTCCCATGCTGGTGATCCGGTGCCGGAAGCTTCCTCGGGCTCTGCCCTGACCGGGTTCGGTCCGGCGCGAGATTCGGCGGGGGGCAGCCGGCCGGCCGCCATGTTTGGGTCCAGGGTCCAGGATGAGGTGGAGATGCAGCGGCGGACGACCAACAGGTGCGTGCGTGCGTCTTGTGCTCGATTACTGCTTGAAGTTCGTGGACTGATTTAGTCTTGGATGCTGCTTGTGTTTGATATACTGCTCCTGGATGGATACCGCGTGAGGTGTTTTGCTCGAATTAGGTAGGATTTGACTTGGGGGTGGACGGGGATTAGTCACGGTTTGCGTTGAGAATAACTCAGCGGTGGCAGGATTTGAGCTTCGGCGTTTGCTCCCTTGCTTCCTCAGGGAATTGAAGCGGCCAAATTCGAGCTTTTGGCGACCAATTTGGTTGCCTCGATTTGACAAACCTATAGAGGGTCAGAGCTAACACAGTGAATCAATAAGTACGTTTTCAATCTGTTCTCGTTTAGGTAGGTGGATATGTAGGATGGTGATGCTAGTTTTGAGAATTTGGAATAGCAAGTTCAAGAGCTCATTTTGTTTCAGTCATACGTTTGTTTATCGATTCCTATGCGCCGAGAAAGGGTTAAGATGACATAGGGTTTCGTAGTAGCCTAGTTAATATGATAATGCCGATGAGCACAACTTGTATTGCTATATGTATAACTGTTTGGAGCACTCAATATTCGCTAAGATGTGCATTAAGCGCTCCCTTTATAGCTTGTTTCGACATTCTTACAGTCTCCTTTTCTAAGTAGTGTTCCCATTTACAGGATCTTTCCTGACGAGAGACAGGACCAACCTAAGCTACCATTTCAAGCTGCGGGGGTCGACAGATTCGCTGCAAACAGGATTGATGCAAAGAACCTTGAGAAGCTCAAGTTGTTAAATGATGGCAACAAGCCATGGCAGCGTGGTGCTGACCCCGGAAGCAGTATGGTGCTGAGGTGGAACAGGGTGTATCTGGTGGCCTGCCTGTTTGCGCTTTTCATCGATCCGTTCTTCTACTACCTGCCACTGGTCAGAGTAGAAGGACAAACTTCATGTATTGCCAAGGACCGGCGATTGAGGGCAACCATCACTGTTCTGCGTTCGCTTGCTGACTTGTTTTATGTGCTGAACATCGTGATCAAGTTCCATACTGCATATGTGGATCCAAAGTCCAGAGTCCTTGGGAAGGGGGAGCTTATTGTGGATCTAAAGAGGATTCAGCGAAGATATATCAGAACAGATTTTTTTATAGACTTGCTTGCAGCTGTTCCACTTCCGCAGGTACATATAGCTTGAAAACACACTTGTTGCAGTCTTTGTTTCCATTTCTAGTACTTTTATTAGCTTCAATGAATGTCCACTTGTCCAGTTTCAGTACTGTCAAATTGATTTGTTAGATTATGTGTGACAAAGACTGGTAGTGTTCTTTGGGTCCACGGCGAGCTTTTGGGTTGAGCCTATTGGATTATTTTCCTTTCAACCGGCCCCTTCCCAAAAGAAGACATCTGGACAGTGCCACTTGCCTGATTTTATAGTTACCACTTACCACATAGTTTTTACCAGCAGATTGCGACTTTTAAAAGGTGGAACCAACTACTTTTCCACTGGTAACAGCCAAAAGATATTTCATTGTTTTCATTTGTTAATTGGCACTAATATTTTCAAGATTTGTTTTCCTTCTCATATTGCATCTGTTTGTCACCACTTAAGATATTAAGTAAAGATTCAAACTTAACGAAATTCATCTAGAACTACTAAATTTACTTCAGCCAATGTTTGTGCAAAATAATATTATCTGTATAGCTGAATTGTTTAATGAACTGTTATTGCAAATATTAATTATCCATTACTCGATTGTTAGGATAAAAATGTACTGTTATAACATGAATCTTCTGTTTTTTTTCAGATTACTGTGTGGTTAATCATGCCTGGGATAAAACGCTCAGATTATAACGTCCGAAACACTACTTTTGCTCTTATAATTATGACTCAGTATGTATTAAGAATGTATCTCGTTGTACCTTTAAGCAATCAAATTATCAAAGCTGCTGGAGTAGTTACAAAGTCGGCATGGGGAGGAGCAGCATACAATCTTCTGCTCTACATGCTTGCAAGCCATGTATGATCATCTCACCTATCATATTCTGACTTCATGTATAAAATTCCCTGTCAAGCTTATTTAAAAGAAACTTGTATGAAAATTTTGCGTATTTATGTTTGTCGTAAGAGTTATGCACAATTATATTTATTTTTTACTTAAGAGTTCTGCACAATTGTATATGCAATCAAGAACTAATAGTCTCTACTAAATATGGAATAAAAAATCAAATTCTTAATTTTTTTATGTCTCATCTGGAAGTGGAGCAAGCGAAAAAGTAGGTTTATGTCTCTATTATGCTGTAATGTGTCATTCAGTAAGGCCATGTACAATGGAGGATGCTTAGTGGGGTGCTTACGGAAATAAACCAACATTTTTCTTAAGCACCGGTGCTTATTTGTATAGGAAAGGTGCCTAGTTAGGCATCTGCCTAGTTTAAATAAGCACCAGTGCCTAATCAAAAACAGGTTTATTTTTTAAGCACCTCTCTAAGCATCTTGCATTGTACATGCCCTAAAAAATCTGCAGAAATAACTATTAATACGGTTTCTAGATATGTTTGTGACTTGAAGTAGAAGTTTATCTGTATCACCTTGTATGTCTTTGGTACATTGTATAGTTGTTACTTTAGTCACTTACGTCCTATGTGTATCGCTGCAGATTACTGGAGCAGTATACTATCTTCTCTCTGTTGAGCGGCAGATTACATGTTGGAATCAGCAGTGCCTTATTGAGTCAAACTTATCTTGCGACCTTAACTTTATAAGCTGTGAGAGTACTAGTTCTACTAGATATCTTGATTGGCAAAAGAAAACACAAATATTTAACAACTGTGATGCGAAACTTGATTCCACAAAGTTTGTCTACGGAATGTTCGCAGATGCATTGACTAAGGGCGCTGTCTCAATTGCATTCCGTGAAAAGTATTTCTACTGTCTGTGGTGGGGCTTACTGCAACTGAGGTAGTGATCCATTATTATATTCTGTTACTTGGAGTTCTTTCCTTTTGCATGCATGTGCCTTGAATACAGTTAATTAGGTTAAGTTATTTGGTGCTTTCTGTACCTTTTCAGTTCAAGTGGAAATCCTCTGAAAACAAGTGCATTCATCGTAGAGAATGTATTTGCCATTGCAATCGGTGCTATCAGTCTCATACTCTTTGCTCAGCTGATTGGCAAAATGCAGGTAATATTTTCGTTGACGATTCTGATTTATTATACTCGTAAACTTAGTTACCTTGAGGATCAGCTAAGCATGACATACTCACTTCACTATTTGATAGTTTTCTTCTAGACTTAATTTTTAATAAGTAGGCCAGCAAGTTTGTTATGCTGCAAGTTTTTTCATGCAGAGTAAGTGTCAATACTATCAGTGCTCTTTTCTTTAGCACTTCCATGGATTGTATTGTTTTAAATAAATGGATGCATCAGGTGTTTGATGTATGCGGGTGCATGTCATGGTTTGAATTGGTTAAAAAAAATGTAAACTACTTCTGTTTGAGCAGTAAGCCATTTCCATGTTGACAGCTGCTTCTCTTTTCTATCTTGTAGACATACTTGCAGTCTGTCAGCAAAAGGCTTGAAGAGTGGAGACTGCGGCAAAGGGACATGGAGGAGTGGATGAGGCATCACCAACTCCCACTCGACCTTCAAGAACGTGTCCAGCGGTTTGTTCAAGTTAAATGGCTTGCAACACGAGGAGTAGAAGAAGAATCCATATTGCAAGCTTTGCCTGCTGATATACGTCGGGATGTACAGCGCCATCTTTGTTTGGATCTTGTTCGACGTGTAAGTTGGGGTTACATCCCTATTGACTGCCTGCAGCACTGCTAGTCCAAACTATGTCTTTGTTCCTTGGCAGGTTTCTGATACCTTAATACAATGCAGGTCCCTTTTTTTGCCGAGATGGATGACCAACTTCTGGATGCCATCTGTGAGCGGCTGGTGTCGTTCTTGTGCCCGGAGGGCACATACATTTCTCGCGAGGGCGATCCTGTGAGCGAGATGCTTTTCATCATCCGTGGCAAGCTGGAGAGTTCCACAACCAATGGAGGCCGGAGCAACTTCTTCAACTCAATCCTCCTAAAGCCCGGTGAGTTTGCTGGCGAGGAGCTGCTCACCTGGGCCCTGCTTCCGAAGACCAATGTCCACTTCCCACTCTCCACGAGGACCGTGCGGAGCCTCACGGAGGTGGAAGCCTTCGCGCTGCGGGCTGAGGACCTCAAATTCGTCGCAAACCAGTTCCGGAGGCTTCACAGCAAGAAGCTCCAACACACGTTCCGGTTTTACTCCCACCACTGGAGGACGTGGGCCGCCTGCTTCATTCAGGCAGCATGGCGGCAGCACCAGCGAAGGAAGCTCTCCGAGAGTTTGAGCCGCGGGGAGTCATACTCATGGTGGTCAGAAGAACACCCTGTCGCTGACAAGCCTAAACAGGAGGGCGCCTCGAGCGGCGCAAGGACTGCGGCCGAGGGTGCTGTTGCCCAGATGCACAAGTTTGCTTCAGCATCCAGAAGGTTCGCCCGTGCCGACGACACCATGATCCGAAGGCTGCAGAAGCCCGATGAGCCCGATTTCTCCGCCGACCATTTTGATTGAACCCGGTTTTTGTGAAAATATATATATCTTACCACTACTACTACGTCACTCTTTGAGATGCATCACATTGTTCCAGACATTAGTTATATTGTAATTAAGTACATCAGAGATATAGGAGTTGTCAGTGTCACAGATCACACACCTTCTAATGTATAAAATACGTATGCTTTTGTGCGTCACATTTTCCTCATGTTTATATTCACATCATTTAAGGCAATAGTTTTAGTAATCATTTGTTTCTTCATGACATGCTCAACAATCAACATACAGTGATGCTGGTCTGCAGTGTTTTGTACTGATACCTGTGTGGTAGCTTTTAGCAATGATTAGTTCATTATGTTGTAGGGCAAAAATCTGTTAGTGGTATGTACAGTATAATTTACTTTATGTTCATTATGTCCGCCGCTGCGTCTGCCGTCCCATTGTGATGCTGATGCTGATGAACTTTTCCTCTTTGATCCCAATGTGCAATTCGCAAAAACAAATCTCAGTTGGACCTCGGATATCAGATTTGTTAAAGCTGTTTGGACTGGAGGTAGTTGGAGTTGGATACTATGCAATTAATCATGGATTGAGTGTGGATCTGATAACGTTAGAGTGGACATTACCTGAGAATACATGCCATCCAGTACAGCAAACTTGCCTCATGTTCTCATCACAAAACCGAGATTACTCATCTTTGTTGCAAGGAAGAAGCGTTCACAGTAGCAAAATAGAGCACTGATACCCTGCCTGCCTACCTTGTTGGATCGCCCACTGTTTATGGAGTGGCAAATATCACCTCATCAAATAGGTGGGAGCGTTCCGAAAAACTACTTATGCTTCTTCCCAACTCCCAGGTCGGAGCGAGACTGCTTGTGCAATTCAACATCCTCAGTCAGTACCAACATTCTAAAAATCAACCAGGTAGAAACTCAACAGCATCATGGAACATATATCTAACTAAGCAGAAACGAGACGTCGGGTGCCTGATACAACTCCCAAGCAAACATGCGCAGAGGCTAAAATGAAAAGCATAAATCAGCAGACGTAAATTAACCACAAGGCAAATAGTAGTAATAATTAACTGAAGAAAGTACCATCGTGCCGGTTCATAGACGGCTACATAGATCACATAATAGACGCAAATTGAGAGATTAATTCCTACAGGTCCTTTCACAACTGGACCACGGATGCTACACAGAGGGTTAATCTCGCATTCGAGATGGAAGAAACTTCAGCCAACAAACCAGTTCTGCTTCTCATCCAGCAGCATGTAGCTCTAGGTGCCTGCAGTGCAGAGGAAGTAACATCATCGGTCAAACAATTTTGTACTATTCATTCAGGAAAAGCCGTTTGAGTTATTCTCAGATCTTTTTTAGTAATAAACTGAATTTTCTCAAATACATGCAGTAGAAGCCTGAAGCAAAGGATCATGCATTCCTTAATTAACTGATACTTCATCAGGCCCAAAATAACTCTCATTTGATCACTCTCCGCAGCATGAACATGTCAGTGTTCCAACATACATGTGACAGTGTTCCAAGACCAATGAATGTGACAGTGTTCCAACATACATCTCCAAGGAGCAAAGGTTGTCTGGCCATGGCGTCGGGGATATGAGCGACCAACGTTCAAAAATGCGCTGAGCGCTAAGTGAGCGGTGAGGCTCAGGCGCTCAGCCTAGAGGAACTACAGCTTAAGCGTGCAGGGTAAAAGCGTACAAACAAGAGCTGAGAAGGCAATCTAGGAGCTGACTATAATATGTTTTAATATTGCTACAATTGCAAGAAGAATAAAGGATATGGATTGTGTACCTTGATTTGCCTTGGGTTTTTCTCTTCTTTCTTGTTCTCCGAGTCCTTTCTCCGGAAGCTAGAAGCACACAGCAAGAATATATTAGCATTTACCAAGCAAATTTCAAAATTGCAAGCAATACTATTCAATTATCAAACAACTAACAAGCAATATTACCAACAAGATAATAAGACACACACACGGCCACACAACATATCAGTGGCATAGTCTCACACAACATTACAAGAAATAAAAGAGGTTCCAAATTCCATAGTTGAAAGTTCCACACAACATAACCAAACACACACGAATTAAGCACACATGGAAAGCATGATGCCATCATATCTCCAAGACTCCAAGGCATCTCTCTATGATGGTATGATCATGAACAGGAAGTGATCATACTCCTCTTCCTCGGACTCGAACTCCTCCTCAAGATCTCTCATGTTTCTTGCACTTCTACGAACTTGGAGTCGCTCTTGTGCTCCCATTGCTTCTCCCAACACATCATACAGAACCTCACGCTTTGGCCTGAAACCGAGCAGAAGCCTTCCGCTTCGCTCGTTTTCACGCTGAAGCGTGACAAAGCATGCACTTCTATGAACGTTGTGAGCGAGACAAGGTTGGGGGCCGGGATTAGATAGTTCCTAGCTTACTCTTGTTTGGATCATCCATAAGAGCATCTCTAGTGGAACGTGGAAACTTGAACGTGTATATTTTTATATACACCTCCATATACACCTTCTCTAAAATTTACACGTTCTGTTTTTCAGTGGAACGTGTATATAGGACGTGTATATTTACAACGGCTATATTTCAAATGATCATATTTTCAACGACTATCTTTCTAACGGTCAACTCCAACGGCTATATTTTGAACAACTCTATATATATCACCCCCTCCCACATCTCTTTCACAGCATTCCTCCTTGTGTCTTGCCTGACTTCTCCTAAATTTCTCTATCTCTCTCACATGACACAATGAACACATCCTCTCACATGACGATGAACTAATTATTGCAGCAATTGCCGAGTAGGAGGAGGAAGAGGAGATGAACACTCGACGCCATGGTAGTTCCAAGCATGGATGTCGGGCAATTGATCGAGAAAGAGATGCCGAATTTGTTCTTTTATGGGGTGACTATTTCAATGATCCTCCTCGCTATCCCGAGCACTTATTTCAGCGAAGCTTCGTAACTAATACACTTGCATCTACAATCTTCTTTTGTTTCTTTTTCTGAGAAACTTTTTTCTCTTGTCTGCCACTTTGGATACTCTCAAGCTCTCCATAGCAATGCATTAATGAAAAGGCTTTTTCTTTGGATATATTTCCTTAAACAAAATTATGCGTTATTTGTCTACACAAAATATATGATTTGTTAACACATGCACACAACACATCTAGAGCACAGCCCAACCTGCTCCAAAAAAACTCTGATTTTCCTCAATGGCTCAATCTACAAAGATAAAACACAAATGAGAATTAGTAGTGCATCACACCCTCGCATTGAGTACAAATGGCAGTCACCCCATGGCTCTCTCCTTCCCTGCTCCAGCCATCCATCCCCAATTCCCCAGCACGCGAGGCAGCAACACCAGCAGGGACGCGAGGCGCAACAGCAGGGAAACGAGGTCGATTCCCTGTGCCTCCTGCCCGATTCCGGCCGCCCCTGCTCCAATCCCTCTGCCCTCTGCTCGATTCCGGCCGCCCCCGCTCGATTCCGGCCGCCCCGCTCGATACCCACCGCCCCTAGTCCATTCCCCTGCTCTGCTCCCTCCGCCGCCTCTCACCCGAGCTCCTCCCAGCCCTCCATGGAGCACGCCCCGCCCCTCATCTCATCTCCTCCCGGTCCCTCCTCTCCTCTCGGCCCCTCATCTCATCTCCTCCGACACATCTGGCCACACGGCTTGGCGGCGGCGGCCGCCCCACTCCTCTCTGATTCGATCCGGAAACAGCAAGCTCGGATGTGGAAACATACCTTTGTTGGAGGGACAGCGACGCCGAGCTCGGATGCGGCGGCGGCGACCTTGGACGCGGCGGGGGCGAGCTCGGACGGGCGCGGGAACCAGGTGCGGAGACGTTTTCCCTTCGCGCCTTGCTTTTCCTCTCGTGGATGCGTCGTGGATTCCTCCACGCCTCCTACCGTCGTGAGTGGGCGTGGAAGGGATACACGCCCATATGCACGAGCCGCTGGGAGGCTTTTTTCGGCCTGCATAGTCTAAATTTGCTATCCACGCCCATATAGAGGAGCCACTAGAGATGCTCTAAGGGGCCATGATTTCCTTTTTAAAGGGAACTCTAGATTTGATGCCTAAGAACAGAAATATAATCCAACCTTTCCTAACAAAACATATCTCTATCTTACTAACTAAACCGATCACTTCCTAACAAAATATATAGCATTACTAAGTAGCCTACACTTATTTCCGATGGGCTAAGGGGTTGATTCCACACCTATGAAAAAGCAGTACTTCCAACTTTACTTATATTGATAATATGCTAGTAAGAATAAAAATCAAATTAGTGATGAAAGCAAGATTAATATAGTCATGCCATTTTGATTATGTGTTAGATATGAAGTATTTAACATTCAGGTGACCACAATTGAAGAAATTAGGACAAACAAAAGCTTAATGCAGCCTTCAAGTACTGTGGCAATGATTGGTTCACTAGACATCACAACAATTAAAATAAGCACAAATGTGAAATACTGAAATGCCATAGCTACAAGTCTACAGAAACAAGGGGAATTTGAGACCAAATGGTCATGTGTTGGTATTATCAATTAGACGGGACAACATGCAAGTTACACTATAACAATGGGAATTTGAGAAGTAAAATGCAATGCAGCAACTAGTAGTAAACGTAAACCTGATATATACTATCCCCAAAGCACGGTATAGTGCAAGTAGTTCATTTCGTATTCCTTAGCATGGTAAAATTATCATCTTGGATCAGGTACAACTACATGCATATGCACATATAGGGAATGGTGAAGAGTCCTAGTTTACCGGTCATGGGAGCGGCTAGAGCCTAGAGGGAGAAGAACACACATTACCAGAAGGAAATGAGGAGTACTAAGGAGAAGGCCGATGTGAACATCATTCTATCAACACACGAATTAAACACACATTACCTGCAGTAAAGACACTTTCAAACGGATGGCAGGTATCATAATCTTTCAAACCCAAATCTTTGAACTGCAATGACTGAAGCTGGAGCATGAAGAGACTGATAGCCGTGTAGAGGAACACATAATTATTCTCCTCAGCATACCCTAGTATCGAAATGTCCACATGCTCGTCTGTGTCTAGGGAAAGTAGCTTGTCCAGTTGAATAGTTGTTCTGAGGACCCATGATGCAACTCCATCACTATCGGTCTTCCTCTTCCATAATTGGGCGGTGAAGCCTAACACGGATAGGAAACTCAGTCCACCATCCTCTCCCCGTATAACAGAAACGAAGCGGGAAGACATATGGCACGGCGCCTGTATCACATCTAGCTTCTGCCTTTCCAAATTAAACTCGAGAATTCCAGTAAAATTTACTCCCCTTATCTTCCAGTAAAGGGAATCCCCAACCAGCACAGCAGGATCAAGTGGAACCATTAAAGCATCGGGTGCAACCGGCAGTGAGATGGGATCACCCCATGAGTTGGTCTCTGACGAGTAAACGCAGGCGGCCACTCGTCTCTGTTGTGCGTCTAAATTGCCTCCGCGTAAAACCATCCGGAAGTGGACGTCGTCTCCGGCGGCGGCCGCAGCATGGCGAAGCACCGCCCCACTTGCGGTTGCTAGGAGGGCACCTCCTTCGAAATCCGGCGGAAGACCAATACGGTGCTGGTCCCCGGTGACGGGATCCCACACCAGAATATCGCCGCCATTTTCCAAGATTAATACGAGGCCATGGCGAGATCCACAGGAATAGTAGCGGTGGGGGTCGTCGGCCAGTAAGGAGAAGCGACCAGGATCAGGTGTGACAAGATCCGGGGCATCGAGAGTGGGTACGAATCCTACTGGGTCGAAGAAGCCGAGGAGTGGAGCTTTGCGGCGGTGGTGGCGGCGAAAGCGGCGGCAGAAGCCGGGGTTGCAGGCGATGGCGTGCCAGCGCTTGCAGACGGCGGAGGCGCGCGGGAGGGAGGACGGCTGCGGGGGCAGACGGAGGAGGATCTCGGAGAGGATGTTGTCGTCGAGGCCGTCCGCAGAGCCCATCGCGGCGGCCGGCGGGGAGTGGAGTGGACGCAGCCGCCGCAGTGTGGAGCTTGTCTGTGACCTAGAGCGGCACTGGAACTGAATGGTAGAAAGCCCACTAACGAGTTCAACGCTTGTTCAAAGAAAAAAAACATTTCTCGACAATCCCTCTTACGTCATTAAGATTATTATGATTTTCTTGTCACTTCAGTTTACCGGCATGAATGATGAAATCAAATCTGACCATTCCTCAATAACGAGTTAGAAAAAAGCAAAATCAAAGTAGTATGGTTGTAGTCCCTCGGTTCCAAAATAATTGAGGCACTATGTTTGTTGTCACAAGCTAAATTGTTTCAACTTTGACCATGTTTATGGATAGAAAAAATATAACACCAGTTAAGTTTTATTAGATTCTTGATTCGATACACTTGCATACAATACAGATTTTGACATTTTAGATATTGATAATATTTGTTTTTTCTACGCACCCGGTCAAATTTAGAGAAGTCGGACTTTAGAAACACAGAGCTTGAATTATGGATGCCGCCAAGGATCGTGAAGACTCTCATGAACAAAACAGCCAACCGGAAATATTACATTGCTATAAAAAAAAAGCTACCCAATGTTACAGAGTAATGATATAGATAGATGCAAAACATTTATTTTAGTGTTACAAGTTACAACATTTCGTAGCCTGAAGCTGAAGGGACAAACATATGACAACTTGTGCATCTCATATGATTCGCAGCTGCTGGAGAGAGTATGTAATTAATCTTGACCAACACAGGTAGCTACCCTTGCTTGCCCCTAAATCATCATGGGTTGTAAAAGAAAATCCTAAGTGAAAACGCTACCAAACTGCATCACGGAAAATAAGTTACACTAGCAGTCTACTTGTTCCGTGCAGCTAGCAAAACTAACCCAGCACCGTACGTATATCTTCAAAAATATTCCTTCGCCGCAGCCTGGAATTGACGCCCTCCTCTGATTGACATGGTGACGCCTCGTGAGAAGTCTGACTTGAAAGACAGAGAGCTTGAATTATTTAAACCGAGTAAGTATTAGAGGCTCCGTCGCAATTCTTTTTTTACAGGAATAATTCAACCGCAGGAAGCACGTAGATGAGTAAATGGCGTAGAATTTGGCTATATATTGGGTAAATACCCTATCAGAACTAGAGCAAGTCGGCAACCCAGCCAAAGAAACAAAAGATTGCAACAAGTTTTACGAGCTAAACAAACAACCAGGGTTGAAGACGTTGTGTGTGTCTCCAGCAAACAACAGCCGATGGACGAGCAGTCAGACTTGCAGATTTCTGCATCAACAGCTTTGTTCCTTGGTGAAGAATCATCGTGTCCTCCTCCTTGTGTAAGCATGTCCGGTGCAAGTCATGTTTATTGATTGGAGGCTAAGATCTTTTCTCGTTTTGCTTCATTGATGAAACAGAAAAATTCTTGCGGGATGTGATCGAATTGTTGAAGAATTTGAATAAGAAAATTAACTCAACCAGACAAACTCTATCACTACTATATCCTTCTACAATGCATGTGAATGAATCGCCAAACTTTGTTCAACTGCATGTGAATTTACAAAGTTAATTCAATCAGACAAACGGCCACATCTGATGCTACTCTCTTTTGCTGTTTTATTTATCCATACCACATGCCAAATTACATTTTTCTTCTGTTGAAATATGGTGACAGAGTATACTACCTCAAATTACAGCATAAGCTCAACACTCTACTGAATCGCAAGATTCCTATGAAACATTTTGACCCATTAACTATCCTTGAGACCTACAAGTTTGGACTGCCTGAATCTATAGCTTGGTGCATCCCGTTTTCAAGCAACTCAGCTCAGGAAACATGTCCCGCATCACTCACACTCGGGTGTTCAGTCCCTTGCATCATTGGCTGTGTATCCTGAAGCCATACCTGCCATCCACTTGCCAAGCGAGTGGATTCTGCTCTTGTTCATCAAGAGTGTAACTTGGGAAGATGATGCTGTGATCCGCACGGGAAAGGATCATTTGAGGTCAAACTTGTGCTCAAGATCATCCAAGCCGAAGCAGATGTGTCCCAGCTGGAGATGCCCAAGCCCACGCCTGCTAAAATAGAACCGACCTCTTATGTTCTTCTCCTTCCTCTGCTGTATCTCATCCCCAAATTCTACTTTTCAATCATCTTCGCCCTACTTGGTGTAGGTGAGACAGTTCTCCTCCAGGAATCCTTGTAGCTGAAGCGACAGATTAGCCTTCTCATGGGTGATTGGGCCAGTGCGTGATGGATCCATATTAATTGGCTGTACAGTTGAACAACTTAGGTGCAGTGTACGCGGTGATGACTAAAAGATGAATCCAGTTATTCCAAAAATAGCGTGGAGGGCGGGAGGAGCACGTACTTGTGTGGAGGAGAACGAGGGTGGCAGAACCCTAGCGGGCTCCTATCCGTTGCCAATCGCCATATGTTGCATCACCATGTTCCCAACCTAGGGCGGTTGGGATGTGAGCTGCATGCTCTCTCCATGGCAGCCTTTGCGGCCTCAACACCTTGGTCAGTGCTTCTGACACTTACTTCACCAGAGTTTGGCTTTAAGAGATAATGGACATCGCTGAGACAGATGAGGTTTTTCATTCCAAAATCAAAACAACAACCAGTCAAAGACTCAGTTGTAGCTGCATTGAAAGCTATTTTGAGGTTTAATAGCTTCGGCATGGATCCTTCTGCAAACACCAGGTTCATTCCATAGCGCACAGTATAAGCAAATACTGTTAGGCATTGGAACCCATCAACACCACCAATTGTCAACATGTCTTCAGCCTTTGCTTCTTCAAATGTATAGAGAGCTAGAACGAGTAGAGAAGGTAAGCCGCCAAGAATAGAAAGATCTTCCTGACTGATTTTTCTCACTAGAAGCATTAACACTTGTAGGTTGACAGCTGAGCCCACCCAATCTGGAACCCGCGTGATGGGTTCACCAACGACTGTAAGTTCTCGGAGACTAAGGGGAGCAGGGGACCATGGTTCCAGTAAGAAGCCGTCACCAGGGGGTTCATCATTAACAATTTTCAGAGAATGAAGGTTGTTTGCGCAAAGTTTATATAGAGAACAAGCAACAGCTTTCATCTCAATTTCATCTAAGCAACCATAAGTGCTCTCGAAGTCCAGAACCAGTTTCCTCAGATTCTTCAACTCACCAAGTTCTTGCAGAAACGTACCCGTGGATGACTGTCGACATAAGCCAACAGTATCCAATGTCTCTAATGCTTGCATAGAGGCAATTCCATCTGGGAACACAAGCTTTTCTCTTGTATAAAGATGTACCAATTTCGTAAGTCTAACAAAAGATGTTGGTAACCTAAATACAGAGGTAACATCTATATCTATTGTCTCCAAGTGTTGTAGATATCCGATTTGTTCCGGAAGCTTATGTATATGATACCCCCTGAGCTTCAAGTATCTCAACTGAAACATTCCTTTTATATTTGCAAGAGAATAATGCAGCCCTCTACTAGTTCCAGAAACATAATGATCTTTACCGCATTGCAAGTTCAAAACACGCAAAAGCGGAAACTCCACCGCATAAGGTACTTGAGATTCATCTCCAAACACATCAAGTGATCGGACGTTAGACAGTACCATATTGCTTGCAGATTGGATAGAATCTCCTTGCTGGCCAACTTGGACCGAGAGCCGTCTAACCTTGCCTTTCGTCCCAATAGTTACCCCGGGAACAACTAAAGTTACAAAGTTCTCTTCAATTGCTTTGGACACAATGAATTCTAGAACTATATCATGAACTCGACAAGTTGACACCTCGTTGTATATATCCGTGTCTCCAGGTAGGATTAAGCTTCGATTGATGAGCTCATTGAAACATATCTCTCCTAGTTCTTGAGCAGTACATCCACTTTCCTTATGAAAGAATCCCTCAGCAACCCACCTCTTTATCAAGTCATCCTTGGAAATATTGTAATCTTCGGGAAAAATACTCAGATAAAGTAGGCATGTTTTCAGATGATGAGGAAGATCAAAGTAACTAAGTGATAATACTTTCATCATTCCTTCGACGCTAGGATTCTTTTCAAGTGCATGACCTATTGAATATTTCACTTGATCCCATTGATCTTTTGTTCTTTTTTTGTTAACCAACAAGCCAGCTATAGCAATGATTGCCAAGGGTAAGCCATCACATTTTTCCAAGATTTGATCTGCAACTTCTTCAAGGTGTGACGGGCAGTTTTCTTCAGAGTTGAATAGCCTTCTATAAAACAATTTCCTTGAGTTCACCATATTCAAAGGCTTTATATTATATATATGGCCACCAAATGATGAACGACATGACTGAGATACGTCATTTATACGAGTAGTGGTGATTATCATACCACCACAACTGGTCATGGGGAATGCACACTTAATGGTGTCCCATATTTCTACCTCCCACACGTCGTCGACTACAACAAGGTACCTGGAGAGAATTGTATATGATCAATACTAGCATGACATCCCCTTCCAAATATATTAGCATGGACTCAGTACTTCCAAAACATGTACCCCGCCAAAGAAATCAATGAATAAACTTGCTATATATCCTTGAACACAAAAGGTAAACGATAAACTAATACGTCGTAGTAGTGTGAAAATAGCATTACATATGTAAGTGCTGTTGTCATTTGTCAAACAGATATCTATGGCGATTGCATTTTCTGGTCTGAGTTGGTACCTGATGTGATGCAACTTGTACATAAAAAGATGGACTGAGATTATTTAAATAGATGAAAAAAATGTTCAAAGTCACAGGGGGATTAGACAAGGGCAGCTGCACAGATGGAAACATCATGGACGGCACACGGTTTAAACAGTAGACATGAACCAAACCAATATCAAGGGAACTCAATTATCTCTGTAAGCAATATTATCAAGATTCTGGATAAACATGGGACGGTTGACACGAGAGATTGTCCACCCTAAAGTCAATCACATTCTGCTGGTTGGGCTTGTACTAGCCAAAGATAAATTGAATCTAATCACACACACATGCACACATATACATATGACACACGACAAGTACAAGGCATTAGAGGATATACCTTTTGTCGTGGAGGAATTGTCGGATGTTACTAATTACTTGTTGTACGTCTCCTGCTTCTGTGTCACTATACTGCTGTTGGCTGACTTGGCTGAGAATAGTTCTTAGAATGTTCATCATGTCTGGGTTCCGTGACACCGATACAAAAGCCCGGCACATGAACTCCCCTTTCTGCTCTTGATATACTCGATTTGCAAGTGTCGTTTTCCCCAGTCCTGCAGATCCAAAGATGGATACTACCTTAGGATGTTGCTGGGATGATCCACGTCCACTGTCTTGTGTCAGCAGTTTGACAATCTCATCCTTTGGGCCATCAATACCGACAAGATTCGACACAGCTTCAAAAATAACCATGGCTCTACGGTCAACCTTCACAACACTGCGGATCCTGGAGATATCCTCCCCGATCTTGTACCTCGCATGCCTCTCGCCCACCACAACTACTTGCTTCTTGAAATCCTCTATTGCCTTGGCGATCCGATGGCGGGTCTTCATCTTCGCAAAGCTGTTCTTGATCTTCTCAACGAAACCGTCTGGCGGCTCGGCATCGACGCGGAGCATGAACTCATCAATGCTGCCTTCCATGTCATAGGAGAGCTCACGCACTTCATTCATCCAGACCTTGTCTTGCACATCAGGATCCTCTACCTCAGACATATTCAGAAGAAAAGCATGCATATGGGTCAGTTCATCAGTGAGGAAGGTGATCTCCTTGCGCACCCCTTTGAACCGCGTGTACTCATCGCCGAGCAGATCTGCCAGTTTCCACACGACGGATTTCAAGGCCCCCGTCGCTGCGCTCACCAGAAACTTCTCCATGCTTAATCAGCTCTGCGTGCATGAAATAATTATGCCCATTCACATCTTGATGATTTGAAAGAAGAAAACAGAGAAGGAATGATCCTACTAATAGGATCACATGTAGTTGACTGAATAAATAATGTCCTATAAACAAATTCACATGTAGTTGATTGAATAAAGTTTGGTGATTTGGATCTGGTGCACAAAGAGCAGATCCTACTAATATTTTATCTTTATTGACATATCATGTCTTTCATAGTAAAACAAACCAAAGATTTCTTCTTACCACGGAAAAAATCTGGCCTTTCCACGGCACAAACCAATAGCAAAAGCTTTGGAGCAGTACTGAAAGCAAAATCCGATCTCCGCACTGCAAGAATAAAAATCTAATCTGAGCTTTCTACAGCACTACAGATCGAAATAATCAAAGGGATTAAATCTCCTTACTACAAGAAGCAAGTCGGGGTTTAGTAAACGTTGAAGGGCACCGGCGGCGGCACGAGCAGATCGGGCGGAGGCTGGAGAGACAGGGCGAGAAGAGTACAAGTTTCTGTAGTATGCGGCATGGATGGATAAGCTAGTGAGGCAGTCAGTCAATGGAGAGTACTGTATGTGATGTGGAGCGAATTGAATCCCCCTCGCTGTCGCTGGCTTATTCATGGTGTGGAGCCATTGATAAGGACATGTCAAGTGTCAAGGAACACAAGAAGTGGTAGGCTCCGGCGACCGGCGGTTCCCTGCTCACCCTCTCTTTCCAGCCTCCCCCCAATCACAGGGGAGCCGACGACGAAGGCCACAGCCCAGAGGGAGTGACGTATTGCCGTATTGCACGGGCCAGGCTTTGTATCCGATCGGCCCGTACGTCTTTTTTTTTTTACAATCAATACCATGATACATGATATTATAGGACGAACAGTACATGAGCAATTATAAAAAATACTTCGAAATTTACCTCTTTCTTCCTCGATCTCACATACTTTCTCAAGACAGCCGTTGAACAACAAATATAAAAAACACAAACCTTTAATATTTGTTTCCCACCCTACTTTCATTCATAAAGAACTTGACTATAGATCAGGTTTCCACCCCTCTCGACAACTGCGAGGCCGGCCAAAGAAGGATGAACCGATCTATGGTGAAGACGGAAGTGGTTGTTTTACTATTTTATGTTATCTATGGAGTATACGTTTTGTAGAAAAAAACGTGGAGTAATTTATGGATCTTTTCTCCACTTGCACCCCCTTATAAGAGCAACTCTATGCTCTAGCAGATCCCACTTAAAAGTGTTACCGGATAAATCATATCCGATTCAACCGGAAAACTTTTTCGGTACCACGCGAGATCCGGCAAAACAGACGTGAACCACGTGGTAAACTCATACTCATACCGATTTGACTTTACCGCATCTTACCGAAATATAGAGTTTTCCATTGTTTTATCAAATTCAAGATTCTGAACAACATAGTTGCACTGAAACGGTACTACCTGTAATCTGAAAAGACTGTCGGGAGTCGAACTAGGCATTTGTAATGTTCATGTTGTTTCTCGCGACGGATAATACGGATCAGAGGGAGTAATATAAATGTAACATAACACTGTTTTAACATTCCTTTAACATCAATGCAACACAATAATCATCCACGTTACAAAAAAGTTCAAACTCGCTGATTCAAACTCGCTGCACATCAGTTGTCTTCTGATTCAGTTTCTGTTTTTTTTTTTCTCATGGTAAGCGAGTCTGTGCTTTGTGGCAAGAAACAGTCTTCCCAAATCCAACAGAAACAGAGGGGCACGATGAGGACGGCGGCGGTGCCGGTGCGGCCCAAGATCGGCGACCGGGCGACGAGCGACGTGGTGGTGCGGCTGCGGACGCCGGAGGGCCGGGACGAGTGGCTCTACTGCCACTCCGCCGTGCTCGCCGCCGGGAGCGGCTACTTCGCCGACCGCCTCTCCGACGCCTGGCCGACCTGCCAGATCCTCGACTCCCGCTACTGCGTCGAGGTCCGCTGCCCCGACCTGGACCTCAGCTCCCACGTCACCGCGCTCCGCCTCCTCTACCCCTCCGCCGCCGCCCACGAGCCCGTCTCCCGCTTCGGCGTCCGCGGCGCGCTCGCCCTGCTCCAGGCCGCCGCGTTCCTCGGCTGCGGCCGGATCGTCGCCGCATGCGCCGACTACCTGGAGTCCGCCCCCTGGGACGAGGCCGACGAGGAGGAGATCCTCGCCGCCGTCCCCTCTCTCGGTGGCGGGCAGTACGACCGCATCCTCGCGCGCCTCCGCCCGGCCGACCCGGCGCCCGCCACCGCCATCTTCATCTCTGCGTTCCGCCACGCGACGGCCGCGCCGGCGGCGGCCGCGCGGGAGCTCAAGTCCGCCGCGCAGGAGCAGCTCGAGTACATGCTCACTGAGGACGACGACGCGCCGTTGCTAGCCTTCGACGCCGGATGCGGCGATGCCGTGAAGTCTCAGGTGAAGGATTGCGTGGCAGGTGTATTGAACAGGTTCAGCTGTTTCACTAGCTCTTCAGTGACGAAGCAGATGGAGGCGCCTTGCTCCGGCCATGGCGATCTTCAGCAGGAGCTGCATTCTTTCGTCTCCGATATCTCATGGGTCTGCCAGGTGCTGGGCAAGCTGGAGATGATGAAAGGCCTTGCAGCCTACTGGGTCGGAGCATCGTCTGATGTTGTTGCGATTGTCGAGGCGGCGTGTCCAGGGTCCGAATGTCTCAAGACCAGGCTGAAGGTTATAGAGATATCTGCAAAGGTCCTGGAGGCGGTGGCGTTCGGCAACGTCGTCCTTCCGGCAGAGAGACGGTGCCATGCTGTTAATGTTTGGATCAGATATGCAGGGATAACCAAGCATTTGGTCGATCAGACAAATGGTGGCAATGACGATGATGGTAATAGTGTCGACGACAGTAATAATGGTGATGCTGAAACAACATCAAAGATCGACTTGGACGGCGAGGTATGGCAGGGTCTGGAATCAGCGATTGCCTCGATCGTGATGACGCTGCCGTCGAACACTCAGGCCGAGATTCTGTCGGAGTGGCTTCAGTCAAAGCATGCTGCATTCCCTGACCTGACGGAGGCGTTCGATACCTGGTGTTATAGATCGAAGGTTGCTGGAAGAAGGCTATCTTTTTTGAACAGCACCAATCCAACACCTTGAGCTTGAGCTTCGTGTTGAAATTGCTTTGCTATATGATCACATCGTGCTTGGTATTCAAATTGCTCCAGAATTTCCTTATGAACAGCATAGTTGATGGAAATTTTCTGACATACTATAGCTGTGAAATGAGTAACCTCTCACCGATGCGTTGCTGCCGTGCAGATACACATGTTTCAGTACGTGCTACGAAGAAGTGCTGTGACATTTGATCTTCTTGACGAACTCTAGTGAAACATCAATTGCAATGTCAACTTGTGGTTATGCTGCCAAAGAGGGGGCTGGCACTGAACTTACCCCAATATCTGAAGAACAGCTCAAAATTTGCAGATTTATATGAATATCTGATCAAGAAGTCTATGTCAGCTTGGTTAGATGCGATGTCCTTTTCAGTGCCTAATCAGGTTTCCTCACGAACAGCATAGTCTGCGTCAGGTCAGACTTCGTGCGGCTATCAGCACTAGAGTAGGTCAGCAACCGAGCTTAAGTAGCAAAAGATGGTTACAAGCCAACAAGTTTGAAACGAGGTAAACAACCATTTCAACTCCCGGGCAAACTAGTTGGGTACCTGTCTTAGGCTCATAGCGCCTTCATGGATTTAACATCGGCCAGTGAAGATAGATGTTGTTCTAGCCTGGCCTTTCTGTAATGTCATCCCTTTACCATTATCCACCTTCTGGCTGCTGTCAGTAGTCCTTGCGAGTGTTGTTCCATTTGGTTGGTAGTACTGTTGTTTTTGGAATAATCTGTAAAAATTTCGAGTTTCTCGCTTCGGGAGTTTATTTGAAGAGACTTTGTTATTTACCGCAGGAGCGCCCATGGCCTAATGGATAAGGCGTCTGACTTCTAATCAGGCGATTGTGGGTTCGAGTCCCACTGGGCGTGATTTTTTTTCACTCTGTCCACAATTGTGTTTGTTGGCAATGCTGTGTTGTTGAGTACTCTCTCACTCTGTTCACAATTGTGCTGTAGGTCTTTTTCACATTTTTATGTACACATGATTGTGTATGTTCACTCAATTTATTCCGAATCTAGATAACAAATGAAATATCTAAAATATCTCATATTTATTAACCGGCCATGGGCCCCTTCCCCCCCTCTAGTTGGTGCGGCTCCCCCTCTTGGACCCTCTTAGGGCCCATGTAGGTGGGCTGCCCCCTTTTTTCCTTTATTTAATTAATATTAAATTAATATAAAATATAATTAATTCATAATTAATATATTTAAATACTATTTAATATCCCATGACCCCGAAACATTTTCCGGACCACCCGAACATCTTTCGGACATTCCTGGAACCATTTCAGACCTTCCCGGAACTTCTTCCGGACCACCGGAACTCTTTCCATATCATTTCTCTCTCTCCAATAAAATCCTATATTATTCCAGAACCTATCTCTTGGTGTCGTTAAGACCTTAAGTTTGTTAGGCTACGGTTCGAGAACACTCCAGACATGGTCGAGACACTCCGCTCACCAATGACCGCCAGGGATACCTGGATGCATATGACGGCCCTTGTGCATTCTACGAATATCGTCGTTGAATCATAAACATGATATTCAATCTCTTTGTTTCTACGATACTACCTTGTCCGAGATATGATCGTAGACATCTGATGCCCTGTTGTATCTCGTTACCGACAAAGGTTATTAACTCGTCTGTGATATTGCATCTCCATGACCTAGTCATAAACTGCGCAGCTATATAGATGCAATCTCACCGAGTGGGTCCAGAGTATCTTTCCATTACAAGAATGAACAAATCCCGCTCTTGATCCTTACGTCTCAACACTCTTTCGGGATACCCAAGATGGACATCGTTATTGTCATGCTATATAAGACACAACGTTTGATGCTCTCAAAGTACCCCTACGAAGCATCAATAAGTACGGTCTCACGGTGTTAGGAATAAGCTATCATATTGCTCATCTATTGCAAATGACAAACATCGTAATATGATCTTATTGCAATACTTTACGTATGTCCATCACCTTATTCCACTAATAAGATGACCCCATTGTTGAAGGGGATCGTGTGCAGAAAATAAAAAAATTCCTACCGACGATATCCTAAAAGCATGCCAAGATCTATTCTATGCAGATATAGTAGTACGAACGGAGATCGGAATACGTACCCTTGTAGACCGAAAGCGGTGATTACGTTCCCGCACAAACGTTGTCGATGCAGACCGACGAAACCGACCTCAAGGTCGTGTAGAGGAAGCAGGCCTCCGAGTACCGCTAGCGCAACACCTCGCAGGGAGTCGCACACGTACGGTGGAGACGACGGCCTCCGAAGCTCCAGTCCAGGACGAGCAGTGGAAGACTTGGACCGGAACACCAGCAGCGCGGCAGCGGGCTATGGTGGAGGAGATCCCCTTGCTCTGCTCGGCGCGGCTCCAACTTGGGAACCACGAGATCGAGAGAGAAATCGGGAATTAATTGGTGAATTAAAAGGCTGGGGGTGCCCCTTCTTATATAGGCTCCCAGGGGGAGCCTACCTTGCCAGCCAGGCAATGTGGGACTAATCCCACATGCCTGGTGCGGCTCTGGAGAGTGCGCCGGCCCCCACTGAATTCCCCTTGGGAATTTTCCCCTCTTGGGCCTTCTTTCGACCAGAAGGCCCATTTAGGGAAATCAGCCTAAATAAATTCGAAAATAAATATATAAAATCATATTTGCATATTAATAACACTAATTAATATCAAACATAATATATATAATTTTCTCTAACTCCGAAAACTCTTTCGGTGCTGCCCGATCTCCATCGGACCCCTCCCGGGACGCTCCCGGTGATCTCCTTCCTTTCCGGTTGTCTTGTAGAAACCCCTTAAGTGTGTTACCCTAGCGGTTCGATATAATATCAGGTATGATCAAGACTCCTCAATGATCAACGACTAACTCGTAGGCCTGGACCCCATGAATTAATCCCTGAGATATAACGAATGACTTTCATCTATCAAACCTGAACGTAAAGTCTTAGACCTTTTGCCATAGCGATACTAGCACGTCCGAGCGTCGTTCCATAGATATCTCCATACCTAATCCCGACCTCGTCACCGACGACGCTATCTTCTACTCGTTCATGATCTCATGTCTCTGTGACCTAGTCACATGCTGGCAAACTCATTAGACATGATCTCACCGAGTGGGCCCCAGAGTATCTATCCTGCTATGCGGACTGGCAAATCCCGCTCTTGACCCCTCGTCTCAACTACTCCTTTCCGATACCCAAAAGTATCACCGTTATTGTCATACTAAATAAGATACGACGTTTGGTGCAATCAAAGTATCTTCCGGGAATATCAATAAGAGTTGATCTCACGGTCAAAGGCGTAACGACTACGTTCTCCAAATCTGGGTATGTCCATCACTTCGTTCTCTAGCGATATGACTCTCATTGCCGACCGGCGCCATGCCCCATGACCGGGAAACCTCGATCATCAATCGCGCAACGAAACTAGTCTTAGTAGAGGCTACTAGGGACCTGGTTGTTTACGTATCACACCCGCATTAATGTTTCCGCTTAATACGGTTCTAGCATGACACAAAAACCTATTATGAACAAACGAGATATGATAAAGAATACACTTTATTAATTGCCTCTAGGGCATATCTCCTTCAATTGTCAACCGACGTCATTGTCCTTACCCGGGAATCTCAATCAATTGTTGCCCAATGGACTAGTATATATAGAGGTTCACTAGCGACCTAGTTGTCTATGTATCACACGTGTATTAATAATTTCGATTAATACAGTTATAGCATAATACACAAACCTATTATAAACTTATGAGATAATGCAATAAATACTACTTATTTATTTGCCTCTAAGGCATATCTCATTCAGATTACACGTAAATCATATATATATGTGGTGGGGTATAGAGCGATCACGCTAAACGGAAATCCACATGTTGGAGTTTTCGTGTTGTCTTAGGGCGACAAATAGTATCCTCCCCTAATGAAAAGACACTTGACAAAATTGCTACGAGCGACAAGTATTTGGCAATCAACAAACGGCGGTGACACATGGTGGCTCTTCTATTGCCTAAGATATATGCCGACACACCACAAAGAAAACTTGGCAACCTCATGGTCACGTGGCGGTTTAGTTGCCGCCAAGGCTTTTTCGAACTTGTTGGTACGAGCTCTCACAAACAGTTGGACTGGCGATTGTTGTTTGTCTGGAGCACCATTGGTATATAGGGGTCAATTCGGGTTGCAATTGGAGGTGTCGGTGAAGATCTTCTTAGCTAGTCCTCCGGCTAACTGAGATCTGTGGGTTTATAGTTTATTGTGTATTTGTCATACATGTAAAAATGTCGACTCTAATATTGTTGTTCACACTCTTATCATCTTGCAACCTTTTGTTTTCTTACTTTTCTTTCTATCCTAGGTACTACCCTTTTTTGAAGAATATGATGTCATGTTGTGAATGTATCTATCTCGGCATCGCTCATATTTGTTGCATTGTTCTTTTTCCAGGTGGGTACAATCGCACATTCTCTAGCCATTTTTTGTTGAGATGATTGGGTATTTGCTGCTTAGAAATTTTTGTTGCCACATATCCAGTTTCTTCTAAGGTTTCTTGAATTGCTCAAGTTCCTGCTCGGAGTGTTAGAGATTTAGCAACATTTTCTTGGTTCTTGCGAGAGTGGGGATAAATATCACATAAGATAAAAAATTATTTATATTTAAAAGCATTAAATTTTAATAAAAAAAATGTTCAGTTTTTTTTAAATATATAAATTTACCTGTTTAGAACGATTTTTGTGCTTTTCTTTTTTGTAATGTTATTTTACTGTAAAAACTGAAAAAAAAATACAGAAAAAAAAGAGAGGAGACCAAAGCGAGTTGGTGGGCCGGGCACAAGCTCCGCCCTCCCTAGTGATGCGGCTCGGCGATGTTTCGTTGGTATCCAGCCAACGTGAGTGGTGGGCCAGGCCCAGGTTGCATGCGGCTAGTTTTGAGTGGAAATTAACCTCTTCTAAAAAAAAGTGGAAATTAACCATACATTTTACTCCATTTTATAACAAGTATAAATTAGCTTAATTACTTGTCTCCAGACTCGGCATGTTTATTCGGACCGGAGATCGACACGCAGGCTAGTATTCTCTCTGATCTCTGATCCTGTCTCCTCCTATACGCATGACTTGACGACAACTCAACTCTTCCCAGTAGACTAGATACACACACAAGAGAAAGACTCTGAGTGCACAGACAAGCCTAGATCAAGAGGACGGCAGGCTTGACGTGAAAAGCGGCCAGGCATCGTGTACGAACACCCACATTTGAGCCAGGCACTGGAGGGCCAGCCCCTAGTCTTCATGTTCCTACCTAGCTATCTAAGAGCTTTCAACTTTCCAAGCTTAACTCATCACCACAATGGCAATTGGCAAGCCCTATTAACCATTCAAACTCAATCATAGAGTGTAGATAGCATGATTAGACTAGTCGTCTTTGCCGGTTAGAGGGATTAGCATGGCCTGTGTCTATCTGAGGCGCCGGCTTGACTTGTATTATTGGTGATTAGCTAGTTAGTTAGATAGATAGATTCCACGGCTAATACCCACTAACTCCAACGCAGGAAATTCTCAACTTGGGTGAGTAGTACTCTAGCTTCTAAGAAAACATAGGCCGAGAAAATCAATTGTCACGTTGGAAAACAATGATCAAATGTCTAGAACGTCATCTACTTGTGTTGACGTTTGAGGAAGTATAGTTTAGTCAGTAATAGTGTCTTAACAAAGGCAAGCGCTAGGCATCAAGTAATCAAGAAAGTCCACAATTCACACTCTACAAAACAAGGCAACAAGTACAGGCTAGTAATCCAAACGAAAGAGAGCCTGATGAGTTCCTGTCGAGTTGCCAATTGCCATAACAGGGTCCAACAGGGTGTGGCCTCCCAGATATCTCTCCTGCCTGCCTGCCGCCGCCGGAATCAAAATCAACGGCTCGGAAGCAGTCTGCTTGCGTCATTCAGTTAGCTCATCACATGCATCATCCAGGTGATGAGGTGTACCACACTTGTTCTGCTATCACACTTGGATGTACGACGTAATGCTAGTCTGACAGTACAGCAAGTACTTTGGATTGCTGAAATTTGTGACTCTTTTTAATTATCAGTTTTGATCTTTAGAATATTTTCCATCGATAATATTTTGGTAGTCATATATTGCATCTAGGTATGTGCGTTTTCTCCACTCATTTCCGCAAAGGGATGTAGAATTTTAGTTTCTGTTTTTATGCATTTTGTCTGAAAGACTCTCTTCATGTTACTTCTATAGGATTCTTTTGACACCTGATTAGAAAACACAAGAATAGGAAAAGCGTAGAAATTCGATAGGATGCGTGTGCACAATGGAATAAAACTACAAGAATAGTTATTCGGATGGAGCATAGGTAAAGGTGTCTCGATCAGACCCGAATATGTGTAAAACAATTGTTAGCTTGGAGATTGACGAAATTTCTATGAAATACGGTGTAGAAATTCAATTCATAAGATTTGGAGGTGTAATTCTTTGATCCAAATGGTTTCCTTACGAAATAGTTCAATGAATTAATTCGAATCCTTAAAAAATTTAAATAAAAATCATTCAATCCGAAGAGGCCCAACTACCCAATATTTTGTTTACTTAGGTCCGTGAACTTTTTTTTCTCTTCTAGTCATGCTCTTTTCATCCATATGATTTGAATAAACCATGTGAAAATTACTGGGGATGATTTGGATACATGTTGACACATGCACACTAAAGCCAAGATTTGGCTCCACGTCTTCAACTGGTCCCATAGAAAGAAATTTGGCCACCAATGCCAAGAAACTATGGAACGAACCATCTTTCCACCAAGAGAAAATTACAGATAGGTCATTAAGCTAGATCCTTTTCGAGTAAGCTCATTTATAGTTTCGGTTCCACGGCCACTTTTAGTCAAGTGATGTGTGCCATGTCGCTAGCATGTTACGAGGGATCTTCTTTTGAGGGTTTATAAAAAAAGAGAGTTCGAACAAAAGATTCCGTGGTCATTAGAGTATTTATCAACAGATTACGATAAATATTTATTACTAGATTGCCAAGTTTTTTCATTATATCGTCATTTTTTGCTACTATATAAACGTAAGAACAATAGTCAAAAGTTACGTCTTGAAGACAAGATCAATCAGGGCCTAAAACATCATGGCCTACTTGCGGTAACACTCAGCCAAGGCAAGGCAACAAGCAATCAAACATCACAGCTCCCATAGTCAGTCCACACTTAACCAAAGCTACAAATTGGAAGAGAAGAGCCCCCACTTGAGATGAGTTCTTGTCCAATTTGCCATATCTGGGTCCAACAGGATGTGGCCTCCAGATATCTCCTGCCGCGTGCCGCCGCCGGTAAAGCCTACAAGATGAACGGTTTGGCAGTGATCGACAAGATGTTTGCCTCCGTACCAAAAGCTACTGGATGCATTGCGTCAGTGAGCTAACTCAGCACATGCATCACGCTTGCCTGTTTAGATGCCAGGTAGTGAGGTGTACCACACTACTTGAACTGTGCCACTTGGATGTTTTGCTAACCTTGATCTTCTCTGCTAGAGGAACTGCGAGTTTGCCCGCCACAGGAAGCTCTTTGGATTGCAGGAATTTCTACATGTTACAAAAGGTTCCATTCAAATCTTTTCTAACTCTGTTTTATGCGCTTACGTTAATATTTGTAATAATCTTGTTTGTTTTATATTTATGCTTTTTATCAACAATGTTCAAAAGAGATCCTGAAACTATTTTTCTTAGATCAAGAGACCCCAAGCATTGGGAGACGCTTCGGATATACGTTGACATGCAAATTAGAGCCACACCAAGCTCCGGGCTCCACGGGTTTACGGTCTTTTGTGTCCGAAGCAAGAAAAAAATTAGTCAACATTGATAAGAAGCTGCCGAGAAGAACGTTCTTTCTATCAAGACAACGGTAAAGATACGTTGATATGGAAACGACACGTACGTAAAAACCCTGTTAGGTCGAGCTCGTCTATAGTTCTGGTTTGATCTCCATTTTTAGTCAAGAGATGTGTGTAGCGTGCCAATAGCACAATACGCGGGATCTTCTTTTCGGGAACTATACAAGAAGAAGTTAGTTAAAGAAACCAGAGTCCGAACAGAAGGCACTACACTCATTAATTATGGAGCCTTGTTTGGCCAGGCTTGGTTGCGTTCCAGTTCCGACCCTATTATTTCCAAGTGGAGTATACCACACTGTTGCACACTAAATGGATCTACTTTCAGCGAACTATATATATGCATGAGAAGAAATGAAGTAGTGGTAGTAGCAGAGGAGATATAAGAAGAAGTTAGAGAGAGTTCCAACAGAAGGCGCCATAATGCACATGAAGCCCTATATATTTGGTCAAGATCAACAACTCAAAAAAAAACAATTAAGTCGATCATAGTTGGCCACTAGTTATTTAGGATGTTACGTAAGTGCTTTGCCTAGCTATAGCTCTACGCTTAAACCAGTTTGGTTAACTCTGTTGATGTGGCTGGCCAAACATTGGAGGAGGTAAATAAGCTACCAAATATTATTTCAAAAAATAAGCTACCAAATAGAGGTACTAATTTATTCTCATAGATGTGTGAACGTACATGGACAATATACAGATAGATAGATAGGTTTTAATTTGAGGCCATGCATATAGATAGATGGATAGATTGGACTCTTGCTTGGAACAGACGAGTTGAGTGCCATATCGCTTTTGCTGTGTTTGTGTTAGTCACATGCATGCTAGACAGCTTAGGAGTAGGATTGTTCAGCATGAGGAGCTACTAACTTAGCTTAGTTAGTGGCATGCCCCCACAAGGCCACCAACAACACACTACGGCATTTGTCTTCGTCTCAGCATGCATGATATAAACTTGTCATGCACACAGTTAATTAGTCACATGCTAACCATCTTTAGGAGTAGGATTGTTCAGCAGGAGAAGCTACTAACTTAGCTTAATTTGGAGCATGGCCTACCACCAACCACACACTAACATAGCATTGATTGTCTTCACCTCTATATATAAACTTGTGATGACTAACTAGCTACGTGCCATTAGTTCTACATATTTGCTGTCAATATGTAGATCAATCGGATCTCGATCACAACCACTTGCAAATGATCGACGAATCAGTC
Source organism: Poa annua (assembly GCA_026929855.1). NCBI lineage: Eukaryota > Viridiplantae > Streptophyta > Magnoliopsida > Poales > Poaceae > Poa > Poa annua. The sequence goes on from CM049432.1 coordinate 88,181,064, forward strand.
GATGATCTTTCTTCTTGAAAAGTATGTGTTGATACGGGGTCTTCAATTTGCGTACGGGTCGAGCGTATGATTAGTCATGTCATGTGTATGATATATTCATCAAGAGTTTCTTCTATATTTTATACGTATGGGGTAAGTTTTTTTTAAACATCGACCTTCGAATTAGGAAGTTCTTATATATAATGACGCGGAAATCTATAGTTTTTTTCTCAGTAGATATACAAAATTTAAAAAAATGACGAGGTGAGTGAGAAGACAAAGTTGCACGTGCAAAATATCAATACAAAAAAAACGTACGTGTGGGTCAGATATTCGCCACTAATGAGTTGGGTATGGTCTGGTCAGCAAACATCTGGTCAGATCAAGGCTATTTGTGAATTAGCTAGGTGTAGGTGTAGGAAGCAGTGAAAAAACTATGTTGATATGAGGTCTAGCCCCCAGGAACCTAAGATAAGGAGCTCCCAATCCCAATAGAGGGCAGTAACAGAAATCAATTCAATTTGCAGACGGTGGAGGTTTAAACGAGTAGTAGCGTGATGTGAAAATAATTATTTCTCAGTCGCCCAGGAAATAAAAAGACCATAAAAGAACTGACAAGGCGAGGGACAAAAATCTCACGTGTAAATTAAACAGTAAAAGTGTGATCCTTATCTCAACATATGTGTGGATCACACATCTGGCACTATGGAGTTGGGTAAACATCTAGTCAGATCATCTGTATATCTGTGTACGTAGTAGCTAGGTGTAGGCAGCAGTGAGACGGCGGCAAAGCAATGTTTTTTGCCGTCAGGGGTTAACTAGCTTAGGTTGCAAAGGTTCAGCCGATCGAGCAAGCAACTTCCAAGAAGATCGAACCGGAAGAAAATAAACCGGACCTCACGTCTAAGTAAACGATCGAGAGCTAGCCGTAGGGGAAGACGTGTCCAAGCAGAAAGGAAAACCTGGCGGCAGACACGTATTACTATTACTGTTACAGGCAGCGCACTATGGGTCTATGGCTCAACAGCAACACCACCACCACAGGATCGATCGATATATATGTGCTTAGGTAGTGCTGAAAGATCTATGTACCAATATGGTATATTGGAGTGTGTTCCAAACTTCCAGTGATCTAGCATTTGCATCCTGATTTTAAATGTATTGGAATTCGGAAGTATATAAAAAAGTATAACACTACAATGCACACGTGCTATGAATTTGGAATGTGTATGTGTAAACTTACTTATAAACTATTATTTGTGGCAAACTTTATATATAGATGAACATGTGTTATGATAAAGTTTCCTGAAGAAACACCGGCCGGCCTTCATTTGTGTTCTGCGAGGTATATATACGGGAAAATAGTAATCCGAAAATTGTGGTGTTTCCTGGTGGAGAATGCCAAACTTCTTTAGATGCTATTAGTCAGGTTCTCTAGGCTTTCCCCTGTCTCTCTGCCTGTAATACCAGTAGTTTGGGTTTGGGATGTGCGTGTGTTGATTAGCTTTATGGACCTAAAACTGATGTAAAATCGATCGTGGTTGCATGATGAATGGAACCAGGGGGGAAATCCCTCTTCTATCTACAAGAAAAGTACTAGCTATAACCCCCAATCATACATATGCCACTACTAGCCATTTTCTCCACATTGCCAAAAAGGGGAGCAATGGAGATACAGCACGTATTCGAGCTTACAGTACATGATTTGTTTTATATAATACTAGTTGAAGTATACACATGAGTAGTAGCCAGTTATCTCAGTATGATCGGGGGCTGTATTTATATATAGATCGAATCAACCAATTGCAGTAGCTAGAATGGTTACTGAATCACCAACTGACAGTTGAGAGTACTAATTGATTAACATGCTGCTAGGCAGGCGCATGCATAGGAATGCAGAGTAGCTTAGTTATACGTGGCGGCTCAGAGCTTGAGCGACAAGTCCATCTCGGCCGCCACCCCATCCCCGCCGGCGGCCGCCCCGCTGCCCGCCCAGCCCATGCCCATGCCCATGCCCATGCCAACCACTGGCGTCGTCATCGCTGGTGCCGTGGCGGAAGAAGTTGCAGGGTAGGCCCAGCTGAGCTCGCCGCCGCCGTCGAGCCAGTGCACGGGCCACGCCGGGGAGGAGGAGGAGGGGGTGGACGGAGCGGCGGGCAGGTCGCGGCTGCGCTTGGCGAGGGTGCGCTCGAGCTTGTGCGCGTTCTGGTGCCCGCCGAGCGCCTGCGAGCTGAGGAACTTGCGGTGGCAGTAGTTGCACGCGAACGCCTCCTGCCCGGCGGCGCCGAGCTGCTCGGCCGCGGCGGCGACGGGGGACGTCGAGGCCGGGCGCCGGGCGCGCGTCGTGCCGGTGGTGGTGGTGTCGAGGCGGAGGTCCAGGCTGACGCCGTGCAGCAGCAGGTGCGGCGCCTCGCTCTCCATGGATGTGGTGTGGTGGTGTGTGCCGGTGGCCGGAGCGGGGCTGGCAGCTGGGAGGAAGCTAGGATGGATGGATGGCGGTGGCGGGACGAGCAATGGCGCGCGCCGCGGCCGGTATTTAAAGAGGAGAGGCCGAGGCCGGGCACGGGCATACTCCGCCCGCACCCGCGAACACTTGTACGGACAGGTCTCTGTCTAGTTGCAGGCTTGCGGCTGCATCCCAAATGCGAATGCATACAGCAAACCAAACCATGGTTAACAGCTTAGTCCACCAGAGTTCAAGTCACAGTTTTGACATTTATGTGTTGCGTTTAGATGAAATATTTTTTTAATAGGAGACGACCTAAGGCGTCGCTGGTGGTTTTCATCAATTTGAAGAGTCGACCGTCGATCCAGTATTTCGAAGGTGCTCATTGGAATATGATGTGCGTGTGTATATATGCACACATGTGAACGTCTGCATTTATATTGTGTTTCACAAAAAAAATGCATACACAAAAATCAAGACAGCCGTAAGCCAATATGTCAGTTTATACAATCTGAAATGAGGATGGTGATGATGTGATTTATCCTTGGTTCCTTACAGAAATCTTGAGCTTTTTACATGACTTTGATCTTGGGACCACCTATTTTATTTTCTTTCATTTTTATACATTCATGCCTTCGAGATGCCTCAGAGACAGAGTACAAATTGCTGCCAGCGCAAAAATCTTTGTGGTGAACTGCCTTACAGTTCCGTGCAAATTATAAGGAACAAGGAGCTAGCTATGTACTGTACATGTACACAACTGTCGCTGCAATTAACCAGCTGAGATGCAAATGACCATCTTTATTTAACTTCAGTACTACTACCTGCGTTCCAAAACATCTTATATTTTGGAACAAAGGTAAGTAGTATCAGATATCACAACAATCAATCAAATGATTATCCTTTCGACAAACAATAAATACCTAGCTGCGGTGCTCCTATACATCGATTGATCTCACTGCTATATATATGGTCCACACATGCGGACCTCAAGATCCTGCATTTATCCCACACATGTGTACGTATATTCCCCGCCAAACGTATCCTAAGTCGGGATGTAATTCTGATGCTTCACTGAATTCCCAAGGCGAATGCACGCTTGCGCACAGTCCATCTCGTTCACACACTTGTCACCAGACGTCTCTCAAGTACCTCCCTTCCATCTGCAGGCTCTTCATGTAGCTCTCCGTATTTGAGTTGTCCAAAGAGCCCTGAGATGTGAAGCGTATAATTGATTCAGAAAAACCAAAAGGAACTCCAGAACAAAATGTATGATGCTACAGGCTCAAGACACAACAGTTCGTTTCTACAGAACTTTGGGCACAGGCGATACCTGTTCCTGAACAATGGTGTGCAGTGTGCGGTGCACGTCTCTAGCCATGCCTTTCGCGTCGCCACAGACGTAGACATAGCCACCCCGAGAAATGATGCTCCAGAGATCGGCAGCCTGCGAAGATTAAACATGAATGGTGAAACGAGAAATCAAGGGACTATACCTGATTAACAGAATACGATTCAACAATGAGCATCAATTTACCTTCTCCACCATTTTATGCTGAACGTACTCTTTTGTAGGACCCTCCCGAGAAAAGGCAACAATCAACTCGGACAGGGCTCCAGAATCAGCGAAGTTGTTGAGCTCATCCTCGTAGATGAAGTCCTGAAGAAATGATATGTTGATCAGGAAATTTTCAAAGATAGTGTTTTCAATCACTTATGAGATCATATTACTAGATGTGATGCAAATGCAGAAAAGTTTCCTGACAGGTGACGAGGTTCGATAAGAGGCAATAGAATAAATATGTGCACATAAGAATAATTTGTTATTACACAAGTTATAGATGACATGCTGGCGGGTTTTACAAAGCATGAACAGATTCTTACAATAACTGTAGATGAAGCTGAATGACAGAGAAATATAGGTCATACCATCTGGCGGTTTCTGCAACCGAAGAAGAGAATAGCATGGCCTAGTTCCACCCCGTTCTCTTTTAAAGCTAATCTTTCCTGCCAGTGCCAAAAATGGATTGGAAATGCAAGTTAACAGACTAAAGAGAATGACAAAGCTTGAAAAACGATGTGTGAGGAAGAAAGGAACGACAAAACATACCTGTAAGAAACCCCTGAAAGGTGCCAGGCCAGTCCCAGGGCCTACCATTATAATAGGGACTGTAGGATCAGCAGGGAGTTTGAAGTTTGACTGCCTCACAAAAATTGGAGCCCAACTACATTCTTGGCTCTCTTCCAAAGGAGTTGAATGCTGCATCATAGACAAAGGTTTACTAGATGAAACGATGTTCAGTGACAAATACTTTGGATGATTTTAAATCTTATATTTGACAACATTAAGATCATTATGATTTTTAGTGGACTATATTCACATCTCAATGTTCAAATGTTTGAGTGCCACCTATATAAGACAAAAGATACAAAAAAAATGTATATAAGAGGGGAAACTTTAATCATCTTGTTGAGTAAAAGATCTACAGAGTAGTTCTAATTTACAGGGAATTACGTGCTTCACACGGAGTAATGAAAGGTTGGGTAAATGAGCTATGTGATATAACCCATTTAATGTACAAAGCAACACGTGGAAGCTCACAGTGAGAAGCTGCAAACTGTTAGGGAAAGACGACCAGTCGTTCTCCTAAAGATTCAAAGAAAGGCCAGCTAACTAAAACAAGAAATTTACTCCAACCTCATTTGAACCTCACAGTGAGAAGCTGCTAACTGTTAGGAAAAGATGACCAGTCGTTCTCCTAACGATACAAAGTAAATCCAGCTAACTAAAACAAGAAATTTACTCCAACCTCATTTAACCTAGGAAAATATGGGTGATTTAACATGGAGTTCTTTAGGGAAAAAGTTAGAGGTTGATTAACATGTTCAAGATATACTGAGCAAATCAGGGTAAAATACAAACATCAAAGTGAGCAAAAGGAGTCAAATAAAATTATCTTGCCATAGGTTAAGAGGTTGGATAGTGATAGTAACTATACTAACTAAGGCAGGAGTGTACCTTCATCCAAGTAGAACAAATTCCTTTATGGATCCTTCCTGTAGGGGTTTGCCCACAAACTAGTGCACATGTCACATGAATTCTTGTTGGTGCAATTCTGCAGCAATATGATATCATGAAACCTTGACTGACTGGCCCATTTTTTCTCATGCTATATCGGGAATTAATTCAAAGGAAATGGTACCTTGGTGATGAAGATATTGAGTAGTATCTTGGCTGAAGGCGAGGAACAATAGCTGCAAAGAAGACACCAAGTGGAGGTTTCACTGAAGGGAACTCGGAAATAACTTCCAGGACACTTCTTTGACTTGCAATTATCCACTGAGAATATTCCTTCTGCCCAATGAAATCCATGTGAGAAAAGAAGTACCATTATTAAAAAGTATGAATTTAACCTAGAGTACAAACCAACCTTCCCAGCAGGAGATGCTAGATGTCTTAGCCGCTCAGCCTCTTTGGGATCAGATGCATGAGCAGCCAAAGCAATTAAAACACTCTGCAGTAACCCATTGAGAAATTTAAAATTTTGTTTAATACAAATATAGAACACAATGAGAGAAGAAATATGCAAAAATAATATTCACCTTCTTAGGTGAACTCAACAGATCTGCATATCTGGCAAGTGCAACCCTCACTGTGCAGGGAGATGGGAACGGAGGTGGCAAAGAACCCCCAAAAAGTGGAGTGCCATCCTCCTGGTCAGCATAGATTGAAAACACGGTATCTGGTGAATAACCTAGCAGCTTTGCTGCTTCCTCTACGGTCTCAGTTGAATTTTCTGCATACACACCAACATGGTCTCCAGTCTCGTATCTGGAATGAAAATGAGTATTAATAAGCTGTCCAAAAACCAATTTAAATTATCCTGTTTGTTCCATCTTATTTTCAGAAACTAACAAAGCTAGATTCTTCAATATGCTTACGTGAGGCTAGTTCCTGCAATATCGAACTCCAAATGAATGCAGGACCTGTCAGAAGCTGGTGTATGAAGCTCCCGACGCACAGCCACATTTGCCCTGGAAAAGAAGCAGGGTTAGAGTCCGCCCATACTACAACCATAGTTTGGCCTCAGTGGCGTAAGAGCAAAACAAGGCATACCGGCAAGGATGTTGAATGTCATAGGCAACATGACCATTGCTAAGACTGAAAGACTTGTTGATATGTGTGGCATCCTCTGGGTTGGTTAACACAATTCTGTATCCCGGAATAGCAGCCGTGTAAGGAGTTGTCGCTGCTGAAGAATTTTCTTCAACACGGAGCAATTTATCCAATTCTGGCCACAGCAGTTCCTTCCTTTAGTGAAGAAACAAACTGTTAGCTTTTGATTTTTAAGGTTCAATGTCTCCAAAGTTGAATCAGAAGTCTATATAGTGTCTTGAGTTTTAAGCTCATCACAGTACATACCAGGCATTGAAGTCATCCTCAATGCATTGATCATCATCTCCAAGACCAACAGGAACTAGGCGCTTGCCACCTGAAAGAACATGATGGACCAAAGTTAACCACCAGCAGACGAAGAAGGGCACACAAAAACTAGGGAAAGATAACCAGAAAGACAAGTTGCAGTTGATACACAAATTTTTACTGAAAATAATTACGCATGTAAATTTAGGCTATTTAGCTACTCCTATACAATTTTCGTGAAAGAACAGTGTCATAATAATTTTGAGATTAATGTAGTAAAAAATGAAATTTGGTGACATGAGCTATCGTAAATGAATTAGTCGTTTTCATTTACCTTGTTCAGCGAGGAGCTGGTCAACTTCCTTTCCAACCTTCAGTTGAGAATATTTTTAGAAGCAAAAGAGCACCGTAAGTTTACAGGGTAGTATAGAATGCACATATGCATCAAATCGACTCAAGGAACGGCACATACCTTGTTGAAATGCTCGTACTGCCTATTTCCCAGAGCGAACACCGCAAACCGGAGGTTGCTCAACCATTCACCCCTCTCATTCCCCTGTACTCAAACCAAGCAAGTCAGCCATGAATACCAACCACGAGAAAAGCACGCAGAGAAGTGCACCTCCAAAAGGTAGGTTTGGTGATCGAACCTCAGAGAACCATTTGTAGAACTTTGCTGCGTTGTCGGTTGGCTCACCATCCCCGTAACTGCAACGGCAACAAGACACATAAGAAAATCAACCCTTTTTACTATATGAAGTGGCAGAGAGCTACCAGAACGTCCCCGGCTTTATTGCCGGTTTGATTGGCAAATTTACCAGTATTTTTTTCTTTTTTGCAGGTGGCAAATTTACTCGAACAGCTAGTGTAATAGACTAATAGGCAGGGGGCAGTAAATGCTGGGATGGAAATTGCTGCTCTCTTACGTTGCCAGGAAGAACAAGGCGATGTTCTCCTTCTTTAGCTTCTCCTCGTACTCCTCGTCCTCCGCGGCGTAATCGTCCTGAGCCCCCCAATCAAGCAGTGAGTAGGCAGCACGCGTCAGCCAGAATCATAGGTGAAAGATAGAGCGAAGGTGTTGTGAGCGGCAGCATAGCACTGGGAATCTGGGATCGTACCAGATCGAGCACCTTGAAGACGGCCCTGTCGTACCTGGCCTTGGCCTCCTCCGCGAGCGCCTGCGAGAGCGGAGCACAAGCAGGCGTGAGCATAGGTTTGTTCCTTTTACGGGACAGAGGAGAGCAGAGCAGGCGGCGCGAGCGGAAGCAAGAAGGTACCTTTGCGAAGCCCTCGGCGGTGCCGGTCTGCGTGCCGAAGAGGAGCGCGACCCGCTGGCGGCCGTCGTCCGGGTCGGGCTCCTCCTCCCCCTTGGCCTTCTTCGCGGCGACGGCGACGGGCGGTGCCTTGACCGCCTGGGGTGAGGAGGAGGAGCGGCGGACGAGGAGCGCGACGCCGCAGCCGACGAGCACGGCGAGGGAAGTGGCGAGCAGCGCGAGGAGCCGGCGGTCGTCGCCCCCCTCGGTCGGCGGGGCGCGGCCCGTGAGCAGCGCCGCCAGGAGGTCCAGCGCCGAGGGACGCAGCCCCGCGGCGGAGTCCATGGCGGCGGCGTTCGATGGGATCGAGGCGTGCGGGCGACGGGCGCAGGAGAGGTGTTGGTGTCGGAGGCGGTTCGTGTTGCTGCGCCGTCAAAACGAAAACACAAACACAACTGGTCTCGGCGTGAGCTGGCTACTACTGCAGTAGTACGACCGGACGCCGGAGTTGTGCGGCCGCCGTCGCCGTCGCGTGGACACGGAAACCTGCGGCGTCGGGCGGCGACACGTCCGTATGAACCGGCCGTGCTGGTTGCGATCACGTCTACCACGAGTCCGTACGAGCTACTACTACCATGTGCTCGAACGTTCGATGACGTACCGTACACGTATATTATGTGTGTCACGTTCAAGTGCGTCTAAGCTGCATCATATGTTTCCTTCATTTTCTCGACTTGGATGAAATGCAACTACAATTCTCAAATTTAATTGGCCATGTCAAAAACAGTCCCTAAATTTAGAATTTATCTAAACTCAGGATTGTAGTGAACATTGTCGGTAACTTTGAGGGTTTGTTTTATTATCATGTCAGCGTTATATGCTAGTTATTTGTATTTAGAACCGTAGGTGGACATTCAGAGCAACTTTTTGGACTGTTTTGAGGCAGCTCCCTGAGTTTTGAGAATTTTTTTAAACATAGCCAGTAACTTCGAGGAACGTAGATGCAATTATCTACAATAGTGACCCTAATATATTGGTGTATATTGATAAGGAAGTAAAAGCAATTATCCGCAATAGATTCCTCGATTCTGCTATCCTTATTTAGGATGGGTGATTGATGTGGGTGGTTTTAGCGACTGTGATTGAGCATATCGTGAGAGGTTCGAGCGATCGGATGGCTAGGACCGTTCCGTTGTTTGTTGGGAGACGTCGAGGGTCATTGATGCGTTGAATGATGAGTGTTGAACGTTTTAGAGGTGACCAACCATCACAACTCCCATTTAATAGTTTTAAAGATAAAAGAATAAATGACAAACAATGTTATCCAGTTATATGTACATGTGTTAGTCCTTGTGTTGAAAAAACAAACGATATTTCATGACCCCGATAGAAAAGAGAAAGACAGAATGATGTCTTTGAATTACACCTACTTTATCTTGCGTTAAGTTCATATGAAAGTTAGACCACAAATATGGGTAAGTGATGAACTTGAGGGTAGAAATCGTCTTCCTATGTTAAAGAAAACCTTCAGAAGTACTGCAAAAACCACAGTATATCGTATACTCCATTTTCTACATATGTGCGAAGATTGAATGTACAGGTTCCAGATTGGACCTATAGGAATCTCTGAAGCCGGATAATATTCCAAGAAATTTTCAAGGATGGTTCACCGAAGAGTCACAATTTTTTCTCTCAAATTCATGTGACCCAAAATTACAAATTGGAGATTTCAAAATGCACCACCGGAGTGTGCGGGAATCTCAGCAACGAGAAGGACCTTTCGAGGCTCAAGGAACTTATCCTCCACAGATAATTATTTTAGACGATTTTCTTTCTCTTCTCCATTTGTGTTCTCGAAGGCTTGCTAAGCTCATCCTCTCAAGCTCAAATCCATCAACCCTAGGGAAAATAAAGAGGAGTCGTCGATCTATATCTCCACTAAAACTATTTGAATGCCTCCCTCACTTCATTGCGATATTGTAACTCTTGGGTTTAGTATAAATCCTAGACTGTTAGAGTAGTAGGGGAGCTTGCAAGGTGTGGATTTACTCTAGAAATGTTTGTGATAATTGGAGATACCCCGTCTATAATGACTAGTTTTAGATTAAATCTTCATTTGCCTTGATGTAACTGAATCGAAAAGTGGAATGGTCGAAGGTTTAAGAAAGAAACGAAAAAATGGGACCAACAGGAAAGTTACTTATGATTTGATGGGGTGGCATGTCGGTGCCATCCCCCAACTTAGAAGATGGTCGGGGCAGAGGTTGATCGACATAGGTGGCGGTCGGGAGGGGAGGCGTCACACCATCATATGGTCGTAGTGGTTGCTCTCATATTTTGTTTTTTTGGGTTGGATTGCTCGCATTATTCAACTCGAGAGGAGCTCTTTAATTCACGGAAATCTCATAGGAAAATAGCCTAGTGCCAACACACACAAAACATGTTTAACCTTCAAAATTTCGAACCAAACATGTTTAAACTTTTAAAATTCAAACCAAACATGTTTAAACAAACAAAACCCACCTAAACTCATTGGCTCGCGGCAGCAGGAGTTGAGGTTGAGCTTCGGTATCTCATCAGATCCAGGCAGCCCACCCCCGAAGACCAGATCTCATTCTCGCGCAAGATCAGATCCCAGTCCCGCCGCCGAATGCTCTCGTAGCCGCGCCGCTCGCACGCCCCGCACCTCCATGGGTGGCCTCAGGGCTGCAGCAGCTTACTCGCCGTCGGGGGTGGCGATGGCGTGCGTGGTGGCGTCGGAGGTGGCCACGGTGCTGGCCGTCATGCGCCGCAACGTGCGCTGGGCGGGCGTCCGCTACGGCGGGGACGACGGCGGCGCCGACGACGAGCACCTCGACCACCCGCTCATCGCCGGGCTCAAGTCGCTCCGCCGCCGCGCCGCCTCCTCCTGGGGCGCCACCACCTGGCCCGGCGGCGAGCCGCTCCTCCTCCTCCTACGCCCCTTCCTCGACGTCGTCCGCTCCGACGAGACCGGCGCGCCCATCACCGGCGCGGCGCTCTCGTCCCTGCACAAGATCCTCTCCCTCGACCTCGTCGAGCCCGGCCCGGGCGTCCCCGAGGCCATGGGCGCCGTCGTCGACGCCGTCACCGGCTGCCGCTTCGAGGTCACCGACCCGGCATCCGAGGAGGCCGTCCTCGCCAGGGTCCTGCAGGTGCTGCTCGCCTGCGTGCGCGGCCGCGCCGCCCCCGCGCTCGCCAACCGCCACGTCTGCGCCATCGTCAGCACATGCTTCCGCGTCGTGCAGCAGGCCGGCACCAAGGGGGAGCTCCTGCAGCGCGTCTCCAGGCAGACCATGCAGGAGGTCATCCGTTGCATCTTCGGTCGCCTTGCTGACATTGATGCCACTGCGATCTCCAGTGATCAGGTAGGTTTGCTGCTTCTGAAGCTTCCCTTATTCTGCCTTTTCTCTTTACTTAGTAATAATAGTACGGTGATAAGTGCTCATGTAGGTTAGTGTACTCAAGTAACTGAACGTATATTCATGTAAATTCCGTTAAGAGTGGTAATGTCATCTTAGTTCTGAGTGTTATGCTAAAGAATCTGAACTTAAGCACACTAAAACTGGGTCCATATTTACTTCCTTGAGTACTTGTACTGTACCATGCTCACCAATGACCAGGTGGGTTTTGGTTGCCTCTGAGTGTTCCAGTCTGCTATTTCTTGCTGTCCTTTACCTTCATACTTATTATGATGCTAATTTAACTTGCAATGCTCTTGTAAGTTAGTTATACTCAAGTAACTGAACGTAAGCATGTAAATTTGATAGATGTCTACTGGAACCGTGGCTTAAAACTGAGACCTTTTTACTTGCCTTGCAGTGCTCTTATAGGTTTGTTAAACTCAAGTAACTGATCATATTCATGTAAATTCTGTTGAATGTTAATGGGTTTGATTCTCTTGTATGAGATACTTCTGTAAATTCATTGTAATACTTGCGTGCTTGCAAAGCACCATGCTAATTTGTAGATTAAATACATTTCTCTTGTAATACTAAGTTTGATGTATTGATGGTGGTACCATTTGTTCTGCAGATCAGCAAGAACCAAGATTTGGATGCTGGGGAGCTAGGGAATGGGAAGAATGATTATGTTTGTTTGGATAATTCTGGGGACGAGGTGGGAGCTGGACTTGGTGTCGTGCAAGATAAGGCCATGATAGAGCCGCTAGGGGTTCCTTGCATGGTGGAGATATTGCAGTTCTTGTGCTCCCTCTTGAACATAGCCGAAGACATGGATGTGAGCCAAAGGATGAATCCTATTGATTTTGATGAGGATGTGCCACTCTTTGCTCTGGGATTGATTAATTCTGCTATTGAATTGTCAGCTTCGTCCATCCACAGGCACTCGAAGTTGCTGGCTTTTGTGCAGGATGAACTGTTCCGCAATCTAATGCTGTTCGGCTTGTCAATGAGCCCCTTGATTCTGTCGACAGTGTGCAGCACTATTTTTACTCTCTTCTACCACTTACGGCAGGAACTTAAGCTGCAAGTTGAAGCTTTCTTCTCTTGTGTGATCCTAAGACTAGCCCAGGGTAGATATGGGGCTAGTTATCAGCAGCAGGAAGTCGCCATGGAGGCTCTAGTGGATTTCTGTCGACAGAAAGAGTTTATGGCTGAGATGTATGCAAACATGGACTGTGACCTGCAGTGTTCTAATGTTTTCGAAGACCTAGCTAATCTTCTGTCTAAAAGTGCATTCCCTGTGAACAGTCCATTGTCCGCCTTGAATGTGCTTGCATTGGATGGTCTGGTTGCTGTCATTCAGGCGATAGCTGAGAGGACTGACCATGCTTATCAGCATCATGAGCACAGAGTGCCAGAAATAAGTGAATATTTTCCTTTTTGGCAGTTGAAGTGCGAGAGCAATAGCGATCCTGATAAATGGGTTAGATTTGTTCACCAGCAGAAAAGCATCAAGAGAAAGCTAATGGTTGGTGTTGAGCATTTCAACAGGGACAAAAAGAAGGGCTTTGAGTATCTGCAAGGTGTCCACCTATTGCCTGAAAAACTTGATCCAAGCAGTGTTGCTCTGTTCTTTCGGTACACACCTGGATTGGACAAGAACCTTCTTGGAGACTACCTGGGGAATCATGACGAGTTCTCTATTTTGGTACTTCACGAATTCGCTAAAACCTTTGACTTTGAGGAGATGAACTTGGATGCTGCGCTAAGGCTCTTCCTGGAAACTTTCCGTCTGCCTGGTGAGTCACAGAAGATACAGCGGATTCTGGAGGCCTTCTCTGAGAGGTATTATGAACAGTCACCACACATGTTTGTTAACAGGGATGCTGCCCTGGTGCTTTCATATTCAGTAATCATGCTCAACACAGACCAACACAATGTAAGGGTTAAGAAGAAGATGACAGAAGAAGACTTTATCAGGAACAATCGCCGTATCAATGGTGGAACTGATCTTCCACGGGAGTTCTTGTCGGAGCTGTTTTATTCTATATGTCGGAATGAAATCAAAACCATTCCTGAGCAGGGAGCTGGATGCTCTGAGATGTCTTATAGCCGTTGGGTTGATCTGATGTGGAAGTCAAGGAGGACATCATCGTACATTGCTTGTGATTCATACCCTTTTCTTGATAATGACATGTTCCCTATCATGGCTGGACCGTCAGTTGCTGCCATCTCTGTGGTTTTTGATAATGTTGAGCATGATGACGTTCTTACAGGATGTATTGATGGTTTCCTGTCAGTAGCAAAGCTGGCTGCATTCTATAATCTCGATGATGTACTGAATGATCTTGTTGTGGCGCTATGTAAGTTCACCACTTTGTTGAACAATTCTTATGCTGATGATCCTGTAATAGCGTTTGGGGTGGACACCAAGGCTAGAATGGCAACAGAGGCTGTTTTCACTATTGCAACTACTTATGGTGATCATATACGGGGTGGATGGAGGAATATAGTAGACTGCATTTTAAGATTGCACAAGATAGGCCTTCTTCCAGGTCGCCTTACTGGGGATACAGGTGATGATCAGGAGTCCTCTTCAGATTCAGTGCCTAGCAAGCTTGGTTTATCTACAGTGGCACCTCACATTTTACCGATCAACACTCCTAAAAAAACATATGGGTTGATGGGGAGGTTTAGCCAACTACTTTACATGGATACTGAAGAACCATCGTCCCAGCCAACTGAGGAGGAACTGGCAGCTCAGAGGAATGCTTTGGAGACCGTAAGAAAATGCCAAATAGGCACCATCTTCTCGGAGAGCAAATTCTTACAAGCCGACTCACTGTCAAATCTTGCTAAAGCACTCATTCAGGCAGCAGGCCGACCTCAGAGGATTACCAGCTCGCTTGATGATGAAGGAACAGCAGTGTTCTGCTTAGAGCTACTAATTACTGTGACATTAAACAACAGAGACAGGATTGTACTTTTATGGCAGGGTGTTTATGAGCACATAACCCACATCGTTCAGTCCACAGTGATGCCCTGCAATCTGGTGGAGAAGGCAGTTTTTGGGCTTTTGCACATCTGCCAGAGGTTGCTTCCTTATAAGGAGAATCTGGTAGATGATTTATTGAGGTCACTGCAGCTAATATTGAAACTTGATGCACGTGTAGCTGATGCTTACTGTGAGAACATCACAGTGGAGGTCACACGGCTTGTGAAAGCCAATGCAACCCATATCAAATCCCAGATGGGTTGGCGGACTATCATTTCCTTACTATGTGCCACCGCTCGTCATCCAGATGCTTCTGATGCGGGCTTCGAAGCTCTGGTTTTCGTCATGTCTGAGGGAGCTCACCTCTCACCTGCTAACTTCATTATTTCAGTGGAGGCATCAAGGCAGTTTGCAGAATCTCGACTAGGATCTGCAGAAAGATCCATCCATGCTTTGAACCTAATGGCTGACTCAGTAAATTGCCTTACAAGCTGGTCACGTGAAGTCAAGGAAGCTGGTGGTGAAGCGGACAGGATACTGGAAGGAATTGCCGAGATGTGGTTGCGGCTAGTGCAGGCACTACGGAAGGTGTGCACTGATCAGCGGGAGGAAGTGAGGAACCACGCGCTGCTATGTTTGCAAAGATGCTTAGTAGTTGATGGAGTATCTGTTTCGTCTTCCACATGGGTGATGTCATTTGATATTATCTTCCAGCTGCTTGACGAGTTGTTGGAGATTGCTCAGAGCTACTCACCAAAGGACTTCCGGAACATGGAGGTGTCCCTTTTGCATGCAGTAAAACTGTTATGCAAGGTGTTCCTGCAGGCGCTTAAAGACCTGTCCGCACAGACCAGTTTCGGTAAGCTGTGGTTCGAAGTCCTTGACATGATAGAGAAGTTCATGAAAGTCAAGCTGAGAGGGCGGAGGACCGAGAAGCTACACGAGGCGATCCCTGAGCTGCTGAAGAACATACTGCTGGTGATGAAAGCAAACGGTATCCTCTCAAACACGAGCGCCAGCGGGGAGAACACCCTGTGGGAAGCAACGTGGCTCCAAGTCAGCAAGGTTGCGCCATCGCTGCAGTCAGAAGTCTTCCCCGGCAATGAAAGCGAGCAGAGTAGTCTGCCACAGGAGGGCCAAGCTGCTGAGCAGCAGGCCATGGTACAGCCTGCCGCTGCCTGATCAAGTTACCTGAGCCAAAAATTGGACATGGACAGCCTGTTCTTTCAGTGTTTTTTGGCAGCCCTATATACAGAATGCCTGGCTGCGCTCTCGGCGGAGGACATTAGAGAGGGAGAGTTAAAGCTGGTGTATTGTAATTTTTTTAGTCTATAATAATTTGCCTTTTTTGGGGTTTATATATTGACCGAGGTCGTTGCCTTCTCTGGTTGGCTGGCTGGCTTTATTGTTGCAACACCTGAAGAAAAATTGTATGATAGGGTTTTACATACGGGATGGATTCTCCCACACCGCACTGTTGTTACATTTGTTACAGATGTGAATAGGTGATGAGGTTAGCAAGACACCTTGGCTTTATTATGCTGTGCAGCTGTGGTTGCATGTGAATCATTCCTTATAGACCTGTATCCATTTAGAGCTGTAATGAATCAGACAGCAACATCTTTGGCACGATCACGAGGTGTTGCCCTTGAACTTGCAGTAGCAGGTGACTTGTGCATGAAAACACTAGAGGCAGTGTAGTCAGCCAGTGTTGAATAGCTGAACTTGAACGCAAACCAACCTGTGGTTGGATGGCTAGCAGGGCGGTTGTACCCTCAGCCCACCAGAGTTCAAACCCCAGGTTTGACGGCTGTGTGTTGCATTTAGGCGGAATATTCTTTCAGTGGGAGGCGACGTTCCCGTCGACAGCGAGGCGACCATGGTGTGACTTCGTCAATCTCAAGACTCGATCCGCCGGCTCAGTATTTCGGAGGTGCTCATAGGGGTAGGGTGTGCGTGTGTGCGTTCATAGGGGTGAGTGTGCGCGCGTATTGTGAACGTCTGCGTTTGTACTGTGTTTCTCAAAAAAAAAAAATAGCTGAACTTGAACGAGGCCCTTGAAAAATTCCTGGAGGGCTGTCTTTTTGAAGTTCTTAAGAGTTAGAGAAGTACCTGCACTATTCCCGTACATGTTAACATTTGTTTACTGACTTGCATGGTTTAGAAATTTGCAACTCTGGAGCTTTGATGCTAAAGGCTCACACAAGTGTATGCATATAATTCCCCCACTTATGTTAGTTTTTTGAACTTGTTATAGGTTGGTGATGTGACATGTGAGGCCACATTATGATATGATGATGACAATTACGTTGGAGAATTTGCGTTGTATGCCTGCTGTTGCCAGATCAACTATTCGAAGTTTGCTCATACGTACTTTGCCACATAATCTCTACAACGTCAGTATCTTCAAACGCTACTATGGTCAGTCCTGAATTTATACTTGTATCCACACACCAAACAATTTAACTGAATAAAATGACTGCGATCAAATTTAGAAATTTTGTAGTATCTCTTCCACATATTCAATAATTTATTATGTATTGTCCCGTCTACTTTCTATGAAATTGGATATTGCTATTCCGTGACTAGTGCTTTTTTTTTGAAATTTAAACCATACTATATTAGGTCAGCAAACCGTCTCATTAAAAACCTTCCAGTTCACACTGGAAGGAAAATAGCGCGTCTGAAACTTACCGTCTTAAACAAACAAAGTTACATCGTTTATTACTTCAGGCATAATGAAGCTAGGGGGATCATCGTCCCAAAAAATAGCAGAATTAGAATCATAACAAAACCTAGCTAGTTTATGTGACTAGTGCTTAGTAGACCACTTCTCTAATCATTTTTGGACTTGTTTTAATCTAACCGTTGAATCTTTCTTCTCGGGGAGATTATATTTTTTTAAGCCGCTCGAATATCAGTCGGTGCAATTAGATGAACCGACCTAGCTCGGGCCGGGAGATTGGATTGAATCCGTAAACGCCGTTAGATGCGGCCAACAGAAACGCGGGGTGCAAGTTTGTTACCAGTGTATCTGGTCCGATTAGGAGATCGATCGATCAGCGGAACCCTAACCCGAGTCGTACTGGCCATGGCCACCATGCATCTATAAGTAAGAGATCTCGATCCAGCCACCAAACCCTCCATCGATCGCTTCCCAACAAGAACCACGAGATCGATTGATCATATATAGCGCCGAACTCGCACGCAGTAAGTACGTGCGAGCTCGATCGATCATACCATGGCGTCCGGCAAGAACAACGAGGAGGAGGAGGAGTACTACAGCAGCCCCGAGGACGATCAGGCTGTCGACGACGACGAGATGAGCTTCCGTTCCGCCTCCAACGACAGCGATGACGATGATTTCTGCATGGACGACGACGACGTCGATGATGACGACCATTACGATCAGGACGACGTCGACGATGACAATTACGAGGACGGCGCGGAGGAGGAAGACGATGGCGACTGTGCGGTGGCGGACCGGAGGGAGCGTGTGGAGCAGTACGCGGTGCTGACCATGGACGCGCTGCGCGCGCGGCAGGAGGAGCGCACGATGGAGGTGGCCGAGCTGGTCGCGCTTCCGCCGGCGCTCGCCGCCGCCGTGCTCCGGCACTTCAAGTGGAGCGACGCGGCCGTCTACGAACGCTGGTTCGCCGAGGAGCAGCGCGTCCGCGACGCCGTCGGCCTGCCCCACCAGCTGTGCTCCGCCGCCGCGGGCGCGGGCGTGGCCGCCAACGCCGCGCCGCTGACCTGCCTCATCTGCTTCGACGTCCACCCGGCCGGCGCGATGCGGTCCGCCGGGTGCGCCGCCCACTTCTACTGCCGCGACTGCTGGAGCGGCTACGTGCGCGCGGCCGTCGGGGACGGCGCCCGGTGCCTGTCGATCCGGTGCCCGGACACGTCCTGCTCCGCGGCCGTCGTGAAGGACCTGGTCGACGACGTCGCCGACCCCTGCGACGCCACCCGGTACGCGGAGTTCCTCCTCCGTTCGTACGTGGAGGAGAACAAGAAGCTCCGGTGGTGCCCCGCGCCCCGGTGCGACCACGCCGTGGAGTTCCTCGGCGGAGAGGAGTGCACGGAGCAGCTGGACGCGGACTGCGCGTGCGGGCACGGCTTCTGCCTCGGCTGCGGCGAGGAGGCGCACCGGCCCGTGTCGTGCGAGACGGTGCGGAGGTGGCACGTGAAGCACCAGTCGGACTCGGAGACGGCCAACTGGGTGCTGGCGAACACGAAGCACTGCCCCAAGTGCCGGCGGCCCATCGAGAAGAACCAGGGGTGCATGCACATGACCTGCTCGCACCCGTGCCGGTACCAGTTCTGCTGGCTCTGCCTGGGAGACTGGGCGAAGCACGGCGAGGCCAGCGGCGGCCACTACCAGTGCAACAAGTACCAGGCGGCCAAGCTGGAGGGCAAGTTCAGCGACGAGGACCTCCGGCGGCAGCAGGCCAAGGCGTCCGTCGACCGGTACATGCACTACCTGGAGCGCTGGGAGGCGCACGAGCGGTCGCGGCTCAAGGCGCTCATGGACGTGGCGGCGCTGGACGCCGGGGGGCAGCTGGAGGAGGTCGCGGCGGCGTTCGGGGTGGACGTGACGAAGCTGGACTTCGTCAAGCACGCGTACCGGCAGGTGGCCGAGTGCCGGCGGATGCTGCGCTGGACCTACGCCTTCGGCTACTTCGTGGAGGAGCCGGCCAAGCGGGAGTTCTTCGAGATGCTGCAGAGCGACGCCGAGACCTCGCTGGAGCGCCTGCACGGCTGCGCCGAGAAGGACAGGACGGAGGCGGCGGCGGCCCAAAGGTACACGGATTACAGGCAGAAGCTGTCGTCGCTGACGATGGTGACGAGGGACCACTTCGACAACATGGCCAGGGCCTTCCGGGACGGGCTGGCGGAGGTCGCCACCGTCACCGAGGCAAGCTAAGCGCAACGGCCATGTCGCTCCCGCCGTGGGCTCGATCGACACAAGGAGGCTCCATCTAAAAATGTACCGAGAAAAAAAATGTCTACCGAGTTGTTATAGAAACAACGGATCGGATTGTAGATCCCTCCGTTCTGAAATTATCTTAGAGGTGTTTCTTGTCAAGGTGCTCTAATTTACAGCAGCATCAACGTTTAAGTAGTCGCTTAAGTAATAAAATTAAAATTTAGAGCACAATTAAAATCCTAGCGCGAGTATCACTTGGAAAGATTATTATGTCAAAAAGGATATAGTGAATATTTACACGACTACACTTAATTACTTATGAAGAAGCAAACTTGTCGCGAAAATACAACTCCGAAACTATGTGGATCTCCTCCCCTTATATCATACGTGTTTAAAATGTTTTACGATCCGTGCATAAATGATTAATAAATTTTCAAATATCAATAAAATGTCAAAAAGGACGTTTAAGTTCATTTTTTAAAAATTCATGTAGTGACATGAAGCTTCTAGCACATCAATTAGTACGAATAATATTGTTCATAGAATGCAAATTCAATTGTCATGATAAGCGGTGGAGATTCTCTTAGTTGTGGAAAAACTGCATTGAACTTGTCGGATACAATCAGAGCCATCCATTCAGGTGAATTCATAATTTGTCTACAAATTTGGTCAAATATAGAATAACCTTGGACCTGAAATACAATTCATCTTGCTTCGAACTGTTTGAGTGCTCCGGCCCCACCTGTCAGATCGATCCCCTCGCCGAAGCTCTTCTCCGCCCCCGACGATCCCTGACATCCACCCAGCTCCGGCGATGGACGCGGCGGCGGCCGGGGCGGGAGGGAATCATCCGCCGCCACCGGCTCCCCGGGTGGAGCGGCTGAACTCGGAGGTGCAGAACCAGCTGAACCTGGAGGGCATGCGGGCGCGCGCCGTGGGGCTCTACAAGGCCATCTCCCGCATCCTCGAGGACTTCGACACCATCGCCCGCACCAACCCCAACGCCTCCCCCAAGTGGTATGCCTGCCACCCAATCCCTTCCGCTCCCCTCCATTGTTCCCGCCGCCTGGAGCGAAGCGCTAGGGTTCCGGCGGATCTCTCGTGAACTGCTAGTACTAAGTATCGCTCACCGCTGTGCGATTGATTGCTGACTGGTAAGTATGACATGGCTTCCCCTGCAGGCAGGACGTGCTCGGCCAGTTCTCCATGGTCAGCATGGAGCTCTTCAACATCGTGGAGGACATCAACAAGGTCAACAAGGGATTCGTCGTGTACCCCAAGAACGTCAACGCCGAGAACGCCACAAGTACGTGCGCGCCGCTGTGCTCCTCTTCTGAAACCTCCCTTTCAGTTCTACACATTGGTTGATGCTTTGGTTACCCAATTGGAACTTCTTCTGGTTTAGACATAATGATGCTAGCTTCAATTTCTAGAGATATGGTGAATGAATCCGTAGATCACCGATTCCAGTTGAGTGGAAATAAACATAAATGCTCTAATGTGGAAAACCCTGCTCAGTTTCGTGTAATGTTGTTGTCACTTAAAGTCTTCTTATGACCGATAAAGAAGTTTGATAGGGATCAGTAGCAAATCAATTGTCAATTTTGTTCTGAACTACTCTAGATGGTTGTGATGAAAATGCGTTGCAATTTAGTGTTCCCGTGTCTCTTACTGTCGATACATACAATCATTCCTCATTACCTACTAGTATTTCATCATTTTTCCTGTTTGACCTGTATAAGTATTGCGTTTGCAGTACTACCCGTAATGCTGTCGTCAAAGCTCTTACCTGAGATGGAAATTGAGGAAACTACAAAGAGGGAACAGTTGCTGTCTGGGATAACTAATTTACCAGTGCCTTTGCAAATCGACAAGATAAAGGTGCTTTATGCAGTGTGGAAGATGTAAACCTGTATTACACTGTAGTTGGTTGATTTGTTGGCTGTTTATTAAATAAATTGGATCTTGCTTCTGTTCCATTCAGGCCCGGATAATGATGATTGGAAGTGCGTGTGAAACTGCCGAGAGAGTAATAGCCGAGTGCCGTAAGACGTATGGTCTAGGAACCCGTCAGGGGGCAAATCTTGGTCCTACGTTAGACAAGGTACAAGCTGCAAAAATACAGGAACAGGAAGGTTTACTTAGAGCGGCAGTAAACTATGGTGAAGGTGAATTTTTAATTCTTATTTGACTTCCAAAATATATAACTTCTATGTTTCTCCTATTCGTATTACGACCTCAATGATGAAATAGCCTGACTCTCAGGATTGCGGGTACCGGGAGACCACCAAAGGCAGATGCATTCTGCTCTTCCTAGTCATTTGATGGAAGTACTATCTACTGGAGACGGTGCCCACAATTTCAGTGATAATTCCGGTATGATTATATGCGTTTTGCCTTTTTTTTTTGTGATGTGATGAATGGCTGGCATCAATTGCATCATAACCATTCAAGTTGAAGGATGTGTCGTAGAATGCTCCAGCATCATCTTCTAAGAGCTATTTATGTCTGCAGGTGCCTATCCCAAAAATACATCAGGATTTGCACCTAATGGTGTCAACGCACAGGGAAATCCAATGCAGGTTTGTGTAGTATTAGCACAATTCAGCATTCACTTCTAATATTTATGAAACTAGAAGACGTCCATATTGTTGCTCTTTGGGTTGAAAGCAAGAGAGTTATCGAAGGGAGGCTTACAAGGCACATATATAATTGTTTTTTTCATAACATTAGGGTTCTCTCCAAAGTCCTATTTCCTGTTTTACCTTCTGTCATACATCAAAACCAGATTTTGTTCAAGATTGAGAATAGAAATCACCAATGTGAATTTTCTTAAGATATGTGACATCCATACTGCTTCATGCAGGCATCTGGAGGACTTGGCAGATCTGCTCCATCACCTGGAAATGCAGGAACCCCTAATTTTGAGAATGTTTCCACTCCTCCAATGCCGTATGCTAACTCCCCTAGGTCAGGCACCAATATGATGAATACCCCATCGCCGCAGCAACATCTGACACCACAGCAGCAAAGACAAAAGATGATGCAAGCATCTCAGCAGCAGCAGCAGCTGCTATCTCAACAGCAGCAGCAGCTGAGGCCAACAGCTGCTGGAATGCTGGCTCAAGTAAGGCAATTTTTCCTTTATTTCTAAAGAAAAATTTCACGCTTGTGGCAGTGGCAGATGCTATTCTATTGTGATGCCTTCTAATAATTCTGCACCATTTGCTTCAAACTAGTTTAATGCTCACAAAATCCACTCTTTTCTTGTAGAGCACAGTTCCTCAGTTACAAGATTTACAGGGACAGGTTCAACAAAAAGCACAGGTAATATTACCATTAACTGTCGTTTCTCTTCTGTATTTACTGCATGTGGAGATCTTTTTAGTTTCACAAAGCTCATAAAACCTCTGTTAGGTTCCTGGCCAACAACAGATGCAATACAACCAAGCAGCAGCCTTGTCACAGTTTCAGAATAGGCAGGCTGCACGGATGCAACCGGGCATGGCCCAGAGCCAATTGAACCAAGGAAATCAGTTGAGAAGCCATTTGGGCCAGTTCACTGGAGCTGCAAACAGTGCAATGTTTACTGCTGCCCAGGCATCGTCAAACTCACAAATGGTTCGATAACACCTTTCTTTGTAGTACTTGTGAAACAGAAAAAGTTTGCTCTAAAAGGATAAATGGAGCCTCTTATTTATTCACATTCATGAGCTCATGAATAAAGGCTTGAGTATGTTCAGTTGCCAATTTGTTTGCTGGATATTTGGAGATAATCCTGAGTTGATTGAAATTCCTTGTATTTTTAGATGGCCAACTTACCTGGGACAATGCAATCACAGTCAATCTTACCACAAATGCAGGTAAATGTCTTTCTTGTTCGTTATCACTAAGTTGCTTTGGCTGCAGATGTTGAAATTGAATAGCGCATTGCAAATTGTATTATAATTACAATCACCAGGCAGTCGTGCAAGTTAGGAATCTTTGCACTTGATGGCTTTTGTCACTACAATGGAGGCGAGGAATGGTTAATTAGGATAACCTGAGTGCACGGGTTTCTTACTTGCATGGCTTATCTTGGTTTGAGAAGTCGTCTAGTCCCTGGCAAGTGCAACCTGTAATTGGTCTTGGGCAATGAGGCAAGTGCTAGTAGTGGTAGGCAGTAGATTGGAATGGCAGCAGAAGTTCACTATTTCTCAACCATCTTTCATTGATAATGATCTGCAGCATGGCTTGAAGAATGTGTGATGTATTAAAATTTTCTGTTCTGTACTGTTATTCTATTTTTTTCCACGTGCATTAAATCCTTTCCTATATTTATTCACTATTATATTGTTTTCTTATGATTGTTAGCAGTTTGGTTTGTCTGGCGGGCTTCCCCAGAGGAGTCAACCATCCCAAATGATGACCGACCAAAGTACGTACATCCCTTTTTTAAGCTTTTGTCCTTGTTAATAAATGAATGGAAGCACTAGTACTTTTTCAAGTCATGAAATGGAGATACATTTATTTATTTGTACACCTATATAGTGTATTTGTGCCGTTGGCTGGCATAGTTGGTGCTGGACTCGTAAGATATGCACACTGGATTACTGCTAGGAAAAAAGTTAGTGGCTGGTCAATGTTCAGAAGATTACAAACACTAATTGGACCATAGTTAGTGGCTGGTCAATGTGCAGTTAGCTTTGGACCATAATTCAGCATGTAATTGCCAAAACTAATTGGACCATAGTTAGTGGCTGGTCAATGTTCAGAAGAAATGTTGGATGCACTGACCTGTAGCTTTCCTCCATTCTGGATATATTCAGTCTTCTCCAGTGCAAGTTTTTCGCTCTGTAGTGTTTGAAGTAGTGGCACAGGCGAAAAGCTTTGAATCTACATGATCCACAACCGCACATCTTTGTACGCTTTTTATGTCATCCTACTATTAAATCGTGAAGAAATCCTCCTTAGCTGTAACTAGCGCACCTTAATTTTGAAGATAAATTCTGAGCAAATTTCTCAACGATTATTGTTACAGTGTATGGTTTGGGAGGCACGAACGCCACCGGCATGATGGGAATGCAGCAGCAGCAACAAGGGCTATACGGGAACATGCAAGGAGGCGGCCAGAGCTTGCAGCAGCAGCAGCAGCAGCAGGGCATGGTGGGCCTCCAGAACCAGCAGAACCAAATGCAAAACCAGCAGAACCAGATGCAGAACCAGCAGAACCAAATGCAGAACCAGTTGCAGAACCAGCTGCAGAACCAGATGCAGAACCAGAACTTCCCACAGCAGAGGCAGCAAAACCAGCAGTGATTCGAGCCAGCTAACCTGACAGCGAACAATTTCCTGAGCAGAGTCATGATGACAATTTGTTCGGCTTGGTGATGTGGATTGTTACCGACAAATTCGCTGTTAGATTAGCTCACCTCCAGTGTTAATGTAATGCAAGCGTGGTAGCCATGATAAATTGTTGTAGCTCAGTGTAGATGCACTGATGTCGGTGGTGAAATTCCTCATAGCTTGTGGTATGTGAGTAGAGACATGTATCTGCATAAATACATGGCTGTCGATTCTTTTCCCTAGACCAAGCTGTCTTCATGTATAGACCAAGGGGTGATAGTTTCTCACTATTCAGCTAGTATAGTTGAGCCTCCGAACGTTTTAAGCCAGTTGACCAAGGTCACAGGGTGACAGTTATAATATCTCCAACCTCGCTCTGTATTAGAAAACGCATCACTGCCTCTGGGCAGTAATGCATCAACAGGGTAATCATGCAGGTTCAGGAAAAAAAACACGCTGCTAATTCTGAGCTGTGAGTAGCAAAATGCATTACATTAACTGGACAATCAAATGTTCAAATGCCTCTCACACCAATTCCATTTTCTCTCTTAACAAAAACCCATTTCTCTTACGAACATGGTCGTAGCAAATTACATTACATTGACAGGACAACAGAATGTTCGAATGGCTCGTACCAAATCGAAACATGTTGGTAGACTGGTAGGCACTTCTGCACTGCTGACTGCTGAGAGTGTTTACCGCATTGCGTAGCAGCCAGTTCTGCACTGCTGACTGCTGAGAGGAAGATACGCCAGCAGCAACGAATTAATGAGACCTCGAGCACCTGAAGCGTGTTGAATACTCCATCTCAGCCACTTCTGTGGGCAGCTACTTAACGAGACGTTGAGTGTTTTAAGCCTCTCGGCCAAGAACACAAATTCACCCTCATAATATCTCAATCTTGGCATGATTTAATCCTTCGTGTCAAAAAGATATTCATGCAAATTCAGGAAGAAAAAAACACTATTACTTCTGAGTTTTGTGTAGTAAAAACCTTCATTTTAAAATATAAGATGTTTTAGATGTTTTTTTTCTGATTTAGATGTACCTAAACGTTTAGACCTTTTAGTGTGTGGATTCACTCATTTGAAATATTTAAAATATCTTATAATTTGCAACTGAGGGAGTACATTACATTGATAGGGCAATGAAACGATCTGATGACTCTCACACCAAATCCACCCTCTTACAAATGAAACATCGTCATCGCAAAATACATTACATTGACAGGCAACCAAATGTTTGAATGATCGAAGTATTGACCTTTGATAGGATAAGATAATGGGAATACATCAACAGGTTGACCCAAAAAAAATGTTCAAATGACCCTTTTCAGATAAAAACCATTTACATAATCATGCAGGAAAACAAGCATCACTTCAACCTAATAGTACACCATCATATGCTTATAATTGAGAAAAAAGGAGCAAAATAACACACTGACATCAAAAAGGGAAAACTAAACCCTGTATGGGCGAATGAATGAAACTTGGGACCAATAATTTCGACAGGCACCGTCTCTCAGACAGGGCTAATGTTGTCTTCAGATTGATCAGCTCTGGCCAGGGAATGGGAAGGCGATGCTGCCTCCGCTGCTGCTTCCTCTTGAGGGGGCTCTGACATCTGATGCCTGTCCGCCAAAGTCTCCATCCCCATGTACGATAAGAGGAGGCAGACAATGGTGAGATACTCCCCACCATCACCTAGGCTCTTGGCATGTAGGTAGCCCCTGCATCTGCTAGCTGAATAACAGAGCATCTCCACCCACACACCTCGGATCACGGTCCACCTCTCCTCCTCTTTATCCAGCTCCATCAGTGCTTCGGCGAGCTTGCGTGCATTGGAAATCGTATCGTCTGCAGACGGAATCATCGGCATGTTAAGAATCTCTTGCGCAAGAATTTCTTTAGTCATGTCAAGCGGCTCATTGCTGTTGCTGACAATTTGGTTGCTGGCCAAGGTGAAGAGGTATGATCTACTGCCAGGCATTAACATCTCAGGATGGATAAGAAGGAGGTAGATCATATAGTTGGATATCTCCCTGCTTTGTTCTGTGGGTTCTCCTTGTCGACCTTGAGGGGATGTGTTGACGTGATAAAAACAGAGGTCTGTGGCGATGTGCCAGATGAGGACGCTCTCGTCGAAAGGCTTCTTCAAGCTCCAACCAAGCTGATGATGCCCCCTTACAGCCCACTGGCCCCGGAGCTCGTTGAATCTACTGTAACTTGCAGCATTCGATATATAGTTCCTCCAACCATCTTTGAGGACATACTCGCGAACTACCCCTGTGATCTCAGAAGCTATATGTACATGCTGAATATACCAATGCTGGTTAATAAACTCCCTTAGAAAGTTGAAGGTAGCAAGCTTCATCAGGAATGTGGGCTTCCTCTTCCGAACGCAGTATGACATAAAGTTGTACTGGGAAACCATGTCATTATTCCACCCAATAAGATACTTGTTAAGGAAACGTTCAACAACTGGAACGAACATACCAATCACCGTGAAGGGAAATAAGAACTCCAGCACGGTGGTGAAACCAAATAAGATGTAAGTCACCATGATATCCTTCTCGTTGTGACCATCCTTGTGGCTTGTGTCAAAGAGCACGGTAGAAGCTAACACTAGGAACGGAAGCAGCAACAATGAGACAAAGCCGCCAAAAGTGCTAATTGATTCTGTTCTTGTGTAAAGAACACCAAATGTATCTGCGGTCAAATTCATCAGCACCGTGTACGCATACTCATCGTCAAAACTCAGGAAAGATGGTAGTTTTGAAATCCGGAAAGAGAACGGAACAGAAAGGTCGACAAACATACAATTGCTCTGGACATCATTCACAACTCCAGAGGATTGACTGCGTACCTTAGTGTCTGTCACACACTTCTTTGCTTCTTCTACATACGCCTCAAGAGAATCTATTCTCTCTTTTCCTTGCAGCCGGGACACACTGTTGGAGGTCTGCATGCTGTTAAAGCTGGCGGTCCTGAGGGCCCATGGCTTCCAGGCGAATTTGAGGATGCCACAAACAAAGAGCAAGATCGCTGCTGCCAGCAGCTTCTTCTCGCCAGACCACCACTTGCAGAAGACATACAAGGCGACGGTGACCTGAGACAACAATGTTATGACATGCCGCTTCCACAACTCGTTGTCTTCGAGGCTGTAGGCAGTTATCCATGGCTGGCCACCGAGGTGGACGAGGAGGACAGGCGCCCATAGGACCTCCAGAGCGCTGCTGATCCCCCCCTCGCAAGTCTGCTTGCTGCGGTTGAAGAGGGTGGCGAGGGCGTAGATCGCCACAGCATCCCCGGCTATGTACGCGATCCACACCAGCCCTCGCAAACTGCGCAGGACTGCAGCTCTACGCGCATATACGGAGAACCACAGGACGTACTGGATGAAGATGCTGGTGAGGACGAGGATGCGCAGCTGCCACTCCTCCCACCATAGCTGAGCACTTGAAAAACCCATCTGATGTGTATCTCGCTTTCCGGCCCTCTCTCATCCAATTTTAACTCTCGCCGAGTTGCACAGACGAATAGACTGACGGTTCATTTCAGATCTCATCTGATGTTGTATATCACAACGCTGCTTACAACAACTGGGCTCGCTTAAACGCATATTTTTTTTGACTGACTTGGCATGGGCATCTAATCAGTGGGATGGTTTGCGTCGGCCGGCGGGCTGGACATATTCTGCTCGACTTGATGATATTTTGCTTGACTTGATGTCTTGATGATATTTTCGTTTCACCATAAACGTAACTACTAACTAGCTAAGGGCCAATACGGCTCCTACTGGCCTGAAGCGACGAGCTGCATGTTCAATCTGGAATCTCGCTTCACTAGCTGGGAGTGACATTATCGTGGACTTGCACCTATTCTATGATCTGTGTGCATCGGCAGAAGCCAGTTTGCTTATAAACAAATGGCTTATGGAACCGCTCCACCACCTACTGGACAGTGTGTGAAACCGTGGACTTTGTCCTAGATCATTCAGCTACCGGATTGATGCCCCGCGCACGAGCACGACGGACGGAGTACCGGAACCGCACCACTACTCCAGCTAGTACGCGGTGGAACGGATGGAAATAGACGCAAACACCTTGCGGGCGAGCGCTGACCTGGCTGGCGCTGCTTCCGGAGGTGAGGGCGGAGGAGAGAGCCGTCGATGCAGCTCACCCGGAAGACATCGCCGCGGAGGGACACCGACGAGGCCTCGCCGGCGCCTGGAGTTTCGCGCCGCCGCGGGCCTCACGCCCTTGCATTCAAATGTTTTCTCTTCGCCACGCCACGCGCGACTCCCGGCTTTGATTCGTAATGGGCCCTGTAATAGATGGGCTTGCCGTGTCCTGTCTAGAGCACCAGTGACTAGGCCAAGGGGACACAAATACTCCGACTGTCAGTTGTCGTCGTAACAAACAAAATCATATCATGGAGGCTATCTGTCAGCTGCAACCAACACGCTCAAGTGCTATCATAGCATCAAACAGAGCAAATTTAGATCAAGAGAACATCTCGCACCATCAAAAGTTCTCTTTAGCTCCCTTTCTTCGAGGAAAAAGGAAGATCACTAGGCTGTAATACCTCCAGGCTTGGCAGTCCTTTTATGTTGAGAATTTGAGATGGAGCAACTAGTAGGCTGGTACCTACTGGCAGAGAAGCAGAGCATCGATCACCTCCCACATTGAACGAGGGCTTTTCACTCTCTCTCTCTCTCTCTCTCGGCTCAGGCTGGTACTGCATCTTCTTCAACAGGTGCTAGTGCTACATTTTCTGGAAGGGTGGCAAGTAGATGAGCCCGCAGCAACTTGTTTCTCTTCTCCACGAGCCTCCAATGTACATGGTGCATTACATCACATACTTATTTATTTTTTCTGAATTGAAAATGGTTTCTGCAGTGGCGGTACTAATCTGGTAAGTCGATGAAGTAGATTTAGAAAGATAATCACTGTTATTTCTGAGCTTTGAGTAGTAGTAAGATACATTACATTAATATATTGCACATTATCCAAAAAAAAGTAGTAAGATACATTACACTCGCAGGACAATGAAATGTTCATATGATTCTCACGCCAAACCCACTCTCCTACGAATATGGTCGTGGTAAAATACATTACATTAACGAGGCAATGCAATGTCCAAAATGACATATACCAAATCCACTATCTTACCAAGATGGTGATAGATTGGCAGGCACTGTAACAAGAAATAAATACAGACATCGCATGGCTCTTCGGCCGGTGTTTATCACATTATTCAGCAGGCACTTCTGTCCCGTGGAGAGGAAGATGCACAAGCGGAAGCGTATTAGTGAGACCCTGAGCGCCTGAGGCGTGTTGGATCTTCCATCTCGTGTATCTGGTAAGATATATCACATAGTTATAAATAGTATCACAGGTAAGGAACAAATACACAACTAGGATTTAAATGCAGAGTGAAATCACTCGTGAGTGCAATTGATCTCCATAAGCACATTTTTTTAAAATGGCTTCTGTGGTGGCGGGTATTATACCTGGGAAGTGGATGGAGGGGTGGCGGTATTTTCTTCTCTGCTTACAAGCTCTGTCCTCTGCAGCCTCTCTGGTAAGGTCTCCATCCCCATGCGCGACAGTAAGAACCATACATAAGTGAGTAACTCCACGCCAGTGCCCATACTCTTGGCGTGTAGGTACCCTCGGCACCTACTGGCAGAGAAGCAGAGCATCTCGACCCACACACCCTCAATCACCTCCCACACTTTTGTATCATCCAGAGCCAACAAAGCTTTAGAAATCTTCCAGGCATCCTGGATAAAACCTTCTTGTGCAGATGGTGCTTCCGTTGGCAATTCTGTGTTTCCTGGATCTTCCTCTCTGCGTTCTGTGAGCTGCAACTTGGCGATTATTATCTGCATAAATCTTTTTTCAATCTCCTCGGACGATGGCCCTTTTCCCTTGACGAACTTGATGAATGACTTATTTCCCTTGAGGCCTTGAGGATTTCCATGAGTGATGGTTTGTCGCCCTTGAGGATCTTCTTCAGCAATGGCTTGTCCTCCAGAAGGATCTCCTCCAGTTCCACATTAGCTTCCATGAACAGATCCCGTCTGGTGCCAGACAAAAGCATCTCCGGATTGACGAACAACAGGTATATCATGTAGTTGGAAATTTCTCTGCACCCTGTGGCCTTTGCATGGCTAACTGATGTGCCGCCCTTTTGGTGAAAACACAAGTCTGTTGCAATGTGCCAGAGAAGGACACTCTCGTCGAATGGCCTGTTTAAGCCCCATTCCTGCTCTTGGTCACAACCTTTATGCTTAATGGTCCATTGGCCCCTGTGATCCCTCCAGTAACTGGCTACATCTGTTATGTGTTCCATCCACCAACCCTTTACATGCCCAAGAACTAACATTGTGATTCTGAAGGATGAGGCGCACATCTTGTTGGTGAGCTTTTTGTTGCTGGCAAAAAATCCTACGAGGCTATATTGAGCAACCACGCCAGAATGTCCCAGCTGAGACTGCTGTATACCTTTTCTTGTTTTGGCCTGGGCTGCTGCATGCCATTTTTTCATTTCAGTTGATTCATGTCTACTTATATGCGCGGAAAAGAACTCCAGCGCTGCGGTGCAACAAAGCAAGGCATATGTAACCTTGACATCATCAACTTTATAAGCTTCTCTGCGACTATGGTGGAAGAGGCCGATGGCTGCGAATGGCAGGTACTCAGCTGCTGTCCGGACATAAGCAGTAACAACTTCCTTTGGTATATCACGTAGTCTAGTTAGGTCTTTTATTTTTTTATCTATTTCGGCAAAGTCTGAAAACTTCCATTTAGTGTAGAGACGATCAAAAGTATCGAATAGCCCTGTTTGCAATGATGCATATGCTTTGTGATCATCGCCATGCACCAAGAAGGATTTGATGACTGTTAGACGATCAGGATACGATGATGCAAGGTCAGCAAACAGCTTACGGGCCTCAAGTTCCAATACCTTGTCATTTTCCAAAACTAGGTCTTGGCTGATTAACTCATCGTCTTCTCCTTGGTTTTGATGAACACGGTCGCCCTCGAGGTCCACTTGATTGGGCTCTCCTTGGGCTTGGCACCGTCGGTCAGCATGGTAAAAAGCCCTTGTTGTTCTTTGTACGTACTCTTCAAGAGAAATGGCCTCTTCTCTCCTGCTTGCCTTCCTTCTCCCAGAAGAATGGGTAGCAGCAGGCTTGGATAAGCTGACTAGGCTATTGAAGCTAGCACTCTTGAGAGCCCATGGCTTCTCTATGCACTTGAGGATCCCGGGGGTGAAGAGCAAGAACACAACCTGCTGTAACCTCTTGTCACCGCCTGGCCATGACTTCCAGACCACGTAAATGGCAACGGTGATCTGGGACACCGCAGTGAGGACATGGCGTTTCCACAGCTCATTGTCTTCAATGTTGTAGGCGGTTATGCAATCCTGTCCACTGAGGTGCATCAGGAGAACTGGGGCCCACACCACCTCCAGGATCCTATCGCCTTGATCGGTGTTGCAATTCTGATGCTTCCCCTGGCGGTTAAAGAGAGTGGCCAGGGCATATATGGCCAGAGCGTCGCTGCCTATGTAGGACAGCCATATGAGAGATCTGAACCAGGAAGGAATGGCGTGCTTACGATAGGGGGCCGAGAGGAGCAGGAGGTACTGGACGAAGAGGCTGCCAAGAACGAGGATGCGCAGCTGCCACTCCTCCCACCAATCCACAGCACTTGAGATATCCATCTCTTTTGCTCTTGCCAAAATGCACAGCTCAAGTCGTTTTTTATGTCCGTCCTAGCTAGTACTATAATACTAGTACTATTATACTTGGCTTGGCCCAAGACACAGCTTGATTAGCTTCAGATTCACTATATGAATCTTTTGTTTTTTTCTTTTCGTAAAGGGCTAAAGCAGCATGCGTATCCCTCCAGCGGAGGCGCCAAACTAGAGAGTCTCCACCGGAGGAGAATTCAGCGCAGCCAGCGGCCAGCGCCTTTGTCGGAGATGCTCTTACTTTTAATTTCTGGGATGCTTTGCTTCCTCCCGGCCGGGCTGCACGGACAAGGCACGAAGCCAGGAACAATGGCGGAGGCAGGTGAAGCGGCAGGTGAACAGTTGCACTCGGTCAGTGAGTGCTCATCATTGGTAGCCTAGCTACGGACGGACGGGGAATAAACACAAGCACGCCGCTTCCAACGGACGGAGATGCATGCCGCTGCCGAGGACCCGGCAGACAGACGTAGTTGCGGCCGGAAGTTTGACGAGGCTACCTTCACGCCAGACGAACGCGGCTCCCCGCCCTCGCCCTCCAGGAACCACAGTATAGGCTCGTCAAACTCATCCTCGGAGTAAAACAGTAGCATTTCTTGGAGTTGAGAGGTTGATGAGGCTCGGAGAAATATACAACAGAAACAGCAACGCTGTTCATCAAGTTTGGGTCACAGCAGTGACACATCAGCAGGATGATCGAATGTTCAAACACACTCTGTCAGCACCAAATCCATCCTTACACACATGCTTTGGCACGGCCGCTAACAACACACACAAGCTTGAGATTTGAGAACCACACAAACAATCTATCACAGTAAGCAAC
Source organism: Poa annua (assembly GCA_026929855.1). Taxonomy (NCBI): domain Eukaryota; kingdom Viridiplantae; phylum Streptophyta; class Magnoliopsida; order Poales; family Poaceae; genus Poa; species Poa annua. The sequence goes on from CM049432.1 coordinate 88,214,420, forward strand.
CAAGAAAAACCTTCCACACCATTTGTCGAGCCAAAAATGGGTTCCCCGGCAAAGCATATCGACCTGGGAGCGGGGAAGATGATGGAGCAGGCCAGTAGTATGGGCCTAGGTCTAAACTGCGCAGGCAGTATGTGAAGAACTTGAGCACTACACAATCATTCATACCAGCAGGAGGGAAGGAGATATTGATTAAATCAGTGGTGCAGGCAATTCCTATTTTTTCAATGGCCTGTTTCAAGTTACCAAAAGGTCTATGTGAGCAATTAAATGCGTTGATCAGGAATTTCTGGTGGGGAAGCCAAGATGGTCAACTCGTAAGACCTGTTGGGTGTCGTGGGAGGACATGACAACTCCCAAGTTTGCGGGAGGTCTGGGTTTTCGTGACTTTGAACTGTTTAACCTAGCTTTACTTGCTAAGCAAGCGTGGCGCCTTCTACAGAACCCGGAGACTTTGAGTGCAAGGATTTTAAAAGCTGTCTATTACCCGACCTCGGATATTTTGAATGCTAGTCTGGGTTCCCAGCCTTTGAAGGTGTGGAGAGCAATTGTTGAAGGTCGGGATATGTTAAAACAAGGTTTAATCAAAAGGATTGGTACAGGCGAAACAACTCGGGTGTGGGAGGATAATTGGCTACCTCGGAAGGACATGCTGAGACCTTTCACCCGCCTGCAGTCAGAGACAGAAGGAGAACCACCGGAATTCGTTGCAGATCTCATCGATGCTACTTCAGCAACCTGGAACTTGGTAAAACTGAGGCAGTGGTTTCGTCTGATGGACATTGAAATAATTCAGTCAATCCCGCTTACTACCAGGAGAATTCAAGACTTATGGGCTTGGAATTTTGAGAAATCAGGTGTGTTCACGGTTCGATCTGCTTACCGCATGATTGTGAACACAAAAAGACGCAGAGAGGCCTGGTTAGAGAGCACCACTTCGAACTCAAGAACTGAAGATGAAGAACGGGGCTGGACTGATTTGTGGAAGGTGAGGGTCCCATCTAAAATTCGTGTTTTTCTTTGGCGTATGGCCCGACAATCTATCCCAACGGGAGACGTACGCCACCACCGAAACATGACGGCAGATTCATCATGCGGTTTATGTGGTGAACAAGACTCGTGGAGGCACTCTCTCCTGGAGTGTGTCGCTTCGCGAGCTGTTTGGGCTCTGGCCCCAGAGGAGCTTACGGAGCATATGGAGAGAACACAAGAGCCAAATGCGAAGCAATGGTTGTTTGCTATGATCTCTTTTGTTTCTCATGAGGAGCTGATTCGCTGTTGCGTAACTATGTGGTCTATTTGGTTTGCGCGACGGAAGGTAATACACGAAGGGATCTTCCAAAGTCCACTCTCAACTCACTCTATTGTGGAGAAGTTCCTTCGCGATCTTGACCTAGCTGGGGAGACAAAGTTGAAGTCACCATCACATAAAATGATGGCAATATCGGATGCAGCTGACAGGTGGTGTGCCCCGCCAGCGGACTACACCAAAATCCATGTTGATGCGGCGGTCAAAAAAGACCAGTCGGGGGGAGCGTTGGCAGTGGTGTGCAGGTCAACGGATGGCGTGTACCTTGGAGCTTCGGTTGTGGTTGTTCATGGGATCAATGATCCGGGAACGTTGGAGGCATTGGCCTGTCGTGAGGCCATTGCTCTCGAACAAGACCTTTCTCTAGGTCGCATTGTGGTTTCTTCTGATTGCCTCGAAGTGATAACAAGCGTGAGGAGTGCGAATCTTGGAAGATTCAGCACAATTTTGAAGGAGATCAAGGCAAGTGCAAGTGGTTTCTCATCGATGTCCTTCATCCATGAGAAAAGAGAGTTTAATAGAGAAGCCCATAGTTTGGCCATGAGAAAAGAGAGTTTAATAGAGAAGCCCATAGTTTGGCTCGTAGTTCGTCTTCGCTTACGATAGGGCGTCATACATGGCTGATAGAAACGCCAGACCTTATTTGTATCCCTCATAAGCGTTGTAATCCCTCTGTGAACTCGGGGTCGCAAGTTTCAGACGCGCTCTTTTCCTCGTCAGGGTACCGAAAGGGACTGAGAGGTTTTTAATGAGACGGTTTGCGTGCTGTAATAAAGTGTGTTAATTCTCAAAAAAAAAAGACTATCAGCACATCACAATGAACAATCATGACAAATCTTCCACGTAAATCAAAGAAGCAGTAAGTATGATTTTTTTTTTGAAAGGCAAACAACAGAGGGCGCGACGCCCACCTGAATTCCATTCAAACAATGGCAGTAAGTATGATTGAGGGACATATAAGTTCGCTATCAGCACCATTTGTCAAACTATGGCCTCCCAGCGGTACCGTGGATCTGGGAATTCGATGATCTCTGAAGTTGATGGAGCAGTGCTGGCATTTCCTTCTCCACTTGAAAGTTCCGTCCTCTGCAGCCTATCCGAAAAGGTTTCCATGCCCATGTGTGACAGCAGGAGCCAGATAAAGGAAAGTAACTCCATGCCGGTGCCCAAACTCTTGGCGTGTAGATACCCTCGGCACCTACTGGCAGAGAAACAGAGCATTTCCACCCACACACCTTCAATCACCTCCCACATCTTCTCATTACGTAAAGCCAGCAATGCTTTAGACATCTTCCAGGCACCCTTGACAAAACCTTCTTGTATAGTTGGATTTATGTCTGCATCCATTGGCAGTTTTGTGCATCCTACAGCTTGTTCTCTGCTTTCTATGGATTGAAATCATAATGTATTGATAATTCATGGCGAAACTGTTAGACTCACAGAACATACATGGCCCAGGTAACTATAACATGAAATGAACAGACAGAGCCATACTATTACTGCAGCAGACCACGGCATTTACTAATCTGCAAAAGCAAGAGCAGCACACTGATCACCTCAAACTACAGAAAGTAATCACACCAATTAAATCCATAATAGAATTAAGAGGGAGTAGATGTGGCAAATGATTTAAACACAACAGCTATGCCAAAGAAACAGTTTGCCGTATCTCAAACAGGGCTGGAACCATCTCTACAGTTTGATGGACTCCGCCTTGGGACGGGGAAGCCAGTGCGTCAGCAGCGGTGATTTCTTCTTCTCCAAGTGCCTCCGGCCTGTTGATCTTCTCGGCCAAGGTCTCCATCCCCATGAGTGCCCACAGAAGCCAGACGTAGGATAGGTATTCCCCTCCATCACCGAGGCTCTCTGCGTGTAGGTACCCGCTACATCTGGCAGCGGAATAGCAAAGCATCTCCACCCACACCCCCTGGATCACTTGCCACCTCTTCTTCTCATCACCCAACTCCATCAGTGTTTCTGCAAGCCTACATGCATCAGGAATCAGAGTATGTGTTTCTCTTGCTGTGGATGTCGGCTTCATCTTGTCGATAACCTGCCGTGCAAGCATCTCTTCATTGTCGATTGGTGTATTGGCATCCTTCAAGATGTCATCGACATCATCGCTAGCAACGGTGCACAGATCTGGTCTGCTGCCTGGCATCAGCATCTCAGGACGGATGGAAAGCAGGTAAAACATGTAGTTTGATATCTCCCTGCTGCGTTGTGCGGCTTCATCTCTGCGACCTTGAGGGGATGCATTGGCGTGGTGAAAGCAGAGATCTGTGGCAATGTGCCAAAGAAGGACACTCTCGTCGAATGGCATCTTCAAGCTCTGCCCCAGCTGTTGCCGATGATCGCTTTCCGACACCAGGCGATGTAGGGTCCATTGGCCTCTGCAATTATTAAATACCCTGTAACTGGCAGCGTTGTGTATGTACATGTTCCACCCATCTCTCACTTGTCGGCAAACGAGCTCTGTAATCTGGAGGGCTGCAGGCACCTGCCCTGCGTACCAATGCTCGTGTAAATACGTCTGTATAGACTTGAAAGTGGCAAGCCTCATCAGAATGGTGGGCTTTTTCCTGAGAGTACAGACGGACATGAGTCTGTACTGTGGAACCATGCGGTGCCAGCTGGTGTCATTCAGTATACCAGCCGAGGCAATGGCTAAAAGCTCCAGCATAGCACAGCAACACAATAGGATGTATGTCACCCAAACATCATTCACATTGTAACCATCCTTTTTGCTAAAGATGAAAGTCATGACAGAAAAGAAGCTTACGCATGGCACGAAGAAATTCAAGAATAAAGCAACGCCGACGAATGTTTTTCTGGTGTACAGTCGCCGAAATATATCTCCATGGCAGATCTCCAACATATAATATGCATAATTGTCGCCAAACTTCAGGAAAGACTGCATATCCTTAAGGCGGTCAGAGTATGAAGTAGGCAGGTCAGCAAGCATCTTCAAGGTGAAGTTTCTTAAAAACTCTGTTTCCTGGTGACTGTTTACCCCTACCACCGCTTCCTGCATGCACTGGTTTGTTCTTCGTACATATTCTTCAAGCGAAAGCTCACACAGTTTTGTACTTCGCGGAGACTGGGCAATGGCGGACACCAATCTGTCATAGCTACCTATCCAGAGGGCCCATGGCTTCTCCATGAATTTGAGTATGCCAAGGATCAACAAAAGAACAGCCGCTAATGTCAGACTGTTACTGCTGGGCCACCACTTCAAGAAAATGTATGAGACGATTGTGACCTTTGACACAAAAATTAAGATATGATACTTCCACAGCTTGCTGTCTTCAAGGTCATAGGCGTTTATACTTGCCTGGCCGCCGAGGTGTATAAGGAGTACAGGTGCCCACATGAGCTCCAGTGTTCTGCTCCCCCCATCTGTCGTTGTCTGCAGCTTCTGGCGATTGAAGAGGGTTGCGAAGGCGTAGATTGCGAGGGCATCACCCCCTGTGTACATGAGCCATATTATGGATCTTAACCAGGAAGGAATAGCGCGCTTACGCTGGGTGGCAAGAAGGCAGAGGATTGACTGGATGAAGAGGCTGCCCAGGACAAGGACACGGAGCTGCCACTCCTCCCACCATTGCTGAGCACCAGAGACGTCCATCTCTCACTGTCTCTCACACACAAAAACGGGAAGAGTCTTCAAACTTCTCCCCTTCATCTGATGTATGTATGCACATGGTTAGTGCTGAGTGAGTCGCTGTCATGCACGAAAGACCTGACACTCCTGCTTCTGATGATGATGGTGAGGGAGTGGAGAAATTAAATAGATTGTGGAGATGCTCCGTATCCTTCTACACATGCTAGTAGCATATTCACCGGTGTCTGTTGCCCAGCAGAGATGGATATAATAAATGGATGCGTGGTGGCAAAGGTGGCATTAATCTGAAATTTACTTGTTTCTTATGGGAAACTCAAGTAAAAGTTGTGTTAGGTAAGGCCGGCAGGGCAGAACTTCATCAAATTTTACTCAAGTTGACCCAAAATCCGGCGTAATTAACCTCAGATTCATCCTTGGGCACAGTGATTGACTGGCTTATATGAGTATTTTTTTTTCCATTCAAAAGGGGTAGGATGGGATGAGAATCCTGTCATTTTTCTGGACATCAGCAACCCTGCCCTGTGCATTGACTGGCCTTACATTTTTCTGGAGATCTACTCCGCAGGATGGCGGGAAACATGGCGGAGCCAGGGAAACGTCATTACGTGGCCAATGACTAGTTACTCGAGCTAGGACGCAGTGGGATCGGACGGGAATAAAAACAAGCACCTTGCGTGCAGTCGGGCAAAGAGCTGACCTGATATGATGACACGGTGGCGCGTCGAACGGACGGAGGAGAGGGCCGTCGGCCATGGCATGCGCGCAGCTCACCCGGCAGGGGTCGTTGCTGCCGGAAGTAGACGATGCCCACCTCCCACGCACGCGGCTCTACGCCCTCCTCCTTGTCCTCGCCGCCTGGAGCTTGGCGTCTCTTCACCACGAAGCGGCGCGCACGGACGGCGAGGAATGACGAGCTTCCGCTTCTGCCCATGAGCGCGCGACCGCCGGCTGTGCTGCCGGAGCCGGAGCCGGAGTGGCTTCAGTTCAGGAGCAGAGGAGAGGATGAATTGAATAGATGGGCTACATTAATGGGCTAGTGGGCTGTAGCTATTTTACGGCCGGTTAATGGGCCTCACAGGATGGCCCGGCGTGACCTATTGCGGACTTGCCGATCTTATTCAAAACATACAGAAGAAGAAATTCTCGAACAAAAAACATACAGAAGAAAGCATACATACATGCATTGCACTGAAGAATGAATACATTGTAAAAAGTTAAGCAAGTTACCAATTAATTCACCAAGTTGTCATACAAACAAAAAATAAGCAAATAACTACTTTGAGCGAACCAGCAAGGATCAACTTTCATACATTAGTCCCTTAACTTTGAGACTAGAAGAACAATATGCACTGTTTTTGAACAATCAGACTAGAAGACTTAGGTTTCTATTGTCAGCTTCAGTTGATCCCTTAACTTTGAGCATGATCTCGATGCATGTTCCAGCTTCAGTAGGACATGTTAGTAGTAGATGTGGATGCTGGCACACGTAACATTTAGTTACTCAATAATTAATCTTGTAAAAGCCCTAGTTCTTGTACAGATCGGACGTCTCAGGCTTACCAAAATAAATATTGATTGGTGGATCCAGACATCCGGATAGAGCAGGAATCCTAATCTCAATCCTGCTATATGTTGCCATAAAAACAATTCCTGCCATATAGCCGACGACATCAAAATCAACCTGCTGGAAACCAAAATCGAGACCTGCCCCAACAGAGATACACAGCAACTCAGCTACCAAACTCGTGCTGGCGATCGATGGCAATGGACATGGCGACCGTCCCGTTGCCCTACCACCTCGTCTTCGACATCCTCTCCCGGACGCCGGTCAAGTCCGCCTGCCGGTTCCGATGCGTGTCTAAGGTGTGGCGCGACCTCATCGGCAGCCCCGTCTTCGCCGCCGCGCACACCTCCCGTCATGGCCCGCTCCTCGTCGACACCGGCTCCTTGGAGGCGGAGGAACCCGACGGAGGGCGAGACCTGCGGCTCATGGACATGGACGGCAACGTCGTGAGGGTCATCAGGGGTGCCGGCGGCTACGGGATGATGTGCAACTCGAGCGTCGACGACCTCATCTGCGTCAACGGCGCTTCCTGCGGCGGCGTCAACGTGGTCGACCCGGCCACGGGGGAGCTGCTCCTGACCTGCCCGCACATGGAAGTGGTCGACCATGACGCTTTTCCTTACGCCGCCCACCGCTACTACATCATCTTCGGCTTCGGCCGTGCCGTCCCTTCCGGCGAATACAAACTCGTCCGCCTTGTCGCCGACGACAGGACCTACAAAACCTGGGAGGTCTTCACCTTGGGAGACGGCAGGGGTTGGAGGCAGGCGCAGCCGTGTCCGGGCAGGATCTTGTACAAGGTAGGCTCCCCCGTCGTCATCGACGGTGTCATGCACGTCTTTGAGGACGTACACAGCGACGAGCGTCTGCTGTGCTTCGACCTCGAGAGCGAGCAATGGAAGGCGGACGTGATCCAAGGACCACTGAAAGCCCTTGGCGAGGGCATGTGCAGAGGAAAAACGGTGACCCGCTTGACGGAGCTCAACGGTGCCTTGTGCATCGTGCACTCTGTGTTCGGCAACATCTATAGCAGGGAGCCGCCGGATCCGTTCACCGTTATATGGATCTTGGATGATGACAATTCTAACGGGAGGATGTGGATCAAGGCGTATATGATCAAGATGGCGCCACGTGTGTGCCGCTATATGCCACTCAGGGTTTTGGATGACACTGGAAAGCTGCTCTTGCAATGCTCTTTTGATAAAGGACGTGATGAAGGATGGTCCTTGATGCTTCAGATCTATGATCCTCGCACTGACATGCGCACGGATATTAAGGGTACACCCGATGACCTTGACGGTAGAATCGGACTATGTAGTTTTGGCTTGGACCATCCGCTGCCTGCTGCCAAGACTCTGTTAGCTCGATTTTTAGACCAAGCTCTGTTATTCTTCAATAACTAGCAGAAAATTATGTGGAACTGGCTATGGGATGAATAATTTTATAGACCGAGAGAATTGTTATTTGTCAATCATTCTTTTAGCCCACAAGTGTGGATCAATTCTTTGAGTAATTCTTTTAGGCTAAACTATCCATTGTACGTAGCTGAGGTCAGTCTAACAAAAAAACACTTCATTCAGTTGAAGACTTGACAGGCTGGGTTTATCTGAATGGTATTTACACACGTGATTGCCTGGCAACGACGGAGGCCGTTAGAGCATGCATGGCAACGTAATCAAATCAATCATTGCAACCCACAATTTTGCAGGTGGAGTGTTGCTACTTTTGGAAGAGAGACAAGTAGAGGAATCTTGGCAAGTACTATGAGCTAGGACACGCACAAATAAGAGAAGAAAAAACGAAGAAAAGTCTCCATCAACGGCGAGGCAAGCGACTAGCAATTGCAGCATGAGAACCAAGGAGAGATACTCTGTGTTAGGCCTAACCGAAATTGTCTCCTCTTTGCGGAGAGGAGAGCTCAGCGATGCAGCAATCTTGATCTATAACAACCCAATGTCAAGCATGCATGGCTGGATTTGTTTGAATGGTATTCACAGGCAGGATTTTTTGGCAACATGGACACAGTTAGAGCATGATAAGGTGAGAAAAAATCACTGAACCCAAAACTTTGCTGAACTCCATGAAGTAGTGCTACTTTTGGAGGAGAGGCCTATAGAGAACGGTGGTAACTAATGGCAACGACATGAAATAAGAGAGATACTGTGTTCACATTCCCTTTCATCTGGTCAGAGTTTAAGATTTGCCCGTAAATCTCTTATGTTCTAATTTTTTTCTAGAAACGATCTGACTATATTAACTAATTCAAAAATAAATATGTCATAAAAAACATAAACATGAAAAGATGGTAGATCTAAAGTTACCTAAAAAACTTTGAAGTCAATGCACTTGAGTTTTTTTAGGTCTCTGGTGAAGTAAGAAGAAAAGTTTCGATCTCAGAGTCATTACCTATAAAACTTTGAAGTCGTTGCTGGCCTGGCCCCCAGGAACCTCTCCAAGCTGTGCTATGTTGTCTCTGAAATCAAGACGCTTGCCCAACACCTACATGATGCTTCATTTGTTTTTCTGGTCGGAATTGCAACTTGGTTGCTCATGCTCTGGCCAATCTGGGTCGTTGTAATGGGTTATTTGGAACCTGGGAACTTACTGCTCCGGGTCCTCTTCTTCAGGCTGATTGTGTAAACATGTGTGTTGCTGATGAATAAAGCAAGCCCTTAAACCTAAAAAAAATCGATCTCAGAATGTCAAAAATTCTGCCATAATATCAATGTAAGTTGTGCCACACAATCACATTGGTTAGTTGTTGCCTTGATGGTCAAAGATTGAATCTAAATATTCAAAATATACCTTTGAAGGTTAACTTATTTTGTAACATTAGGGCAATCGAGGGTGGAATAACCGATATATGGCTCGTGAGCTCCATGGTGGTGTATTGAAAAGTTAATATGTATTATTTTAAAAACATCATTAATTACCTCTGTCGTGTGAGTCAAAGACGTGAATCTAGCAGTTTAAGCTAAACGGTGTATACAGAGGAGAATAAAAACGGCTTAATGGAAATAATGAAGCATGATGAAGAAATCCAACTTAAGGCGCCACATGCATTTGCTGCCTAAATAGTAAGATTCTGTTGTAACAAGAAAAAAGAAGAAACGTCTACATCTGATAATGTCCAAACAGACTAAAAGATCAATGATGCCTCCATATTCTCACGTAGCTACATTCTTTCACAAAGGATGTGGACGGTCTATAAATACCCTCTGCATGCACTGCCTAGAAGCACACACCGCATTTGACAGCCAATAGATAAATAAGAGAGAATATTTGTAATGGATCGTCGTGCCAGTTTCGCCGTCCGGAGCTTCCGAGTGAGCATCCCGGAGCAGTTGCCAACGCTGTTTGAGCCGCAGAACGCCACTCCATACCCAAAAGCCGACTTTGGCGCAGATGATGACGGGGCGTCGCCGGAGCGCCGCCTCACCGTGCTGGCCCTCCAGCTTGCCGTGCTCGAGAAAGCGGCGAGTTGCCTGGGCACGCTGGCATTCATCTGGGCGACGGTGGTGCTTCTGGGCGGGTTCGCCATCACGCTGGGCCGCACCGATTTCTGGTGCATCACGGGACTCCTCCTCATCGAGGGCACCCGCATCCTGGGCCGCAGCCACGAGCTGGAGTGGCAGCACCAAGCCGTCTCCTGTGCCACCGCCGTGCGCGCCTTCTCGTGGATGCAGCTGCTCTCGGCATCGGCGTGTGTGTCCCTCTCCCTCGTACGCCTCATCCACCAGCACTATGGCGGCAGCGAGGAAGCGCGGACCAACCGTCGCGCCGCGCTCAACATCTTCTACAGCCTCGCGTTCGCTGAGGCACTCCTGTTCCTCATCGAGAAGGCGCTGTGGGAATGGAAGGTGGGTCATCGGCGCCTCCTGGAACGCGTGGCTGATGACTGTAACCTCGCCCGCGGTGCCGGGAAGGTTGCCATCCGACTCTTCTTCTACGACTCTTACTCACGGTGCCTCAACGGTAGCATCTTCGATGGACTTCATGTTAGGGCAAAGGGAGATGATGAACAACTCCAAAAGCCTCTGGCCTGCAATGAACTTCGAGGATAGGTTCAACCAACAACAATTTGCAGCGGAAATAAGCACAATCACATGCACAAGTGACACAAGGATTTACGTGGAAAACCTCCCCAACGTGAGGAGGAAAAACCACGGCTGTGGACCAACCGGTCCACGCAAGCTTCACTATGATCAAGAGTTTTCTCTAGAACATCTAGAGATTACAACACACACTTCAGCTCGTTGCCCACCGGCAACAACAACAACAACCACAAGAGGCAAGATTTCAGCAAAGCAGAGTATCACAGATTCTGTCCTCTTCGGTAATCAGCAAACTGCTCTTAAACCGCAGATCCAATCAGCACCAAACTCAGTAGACAAACAGACATATGTGTCCCCAACATACCCACCAAAGATGAGCTCAATCAGACATCGTTTGCCTGCCCAAACTGTTCTTCTACCAAACTATGCTGTTCTGAAACTGCAGCAGTCCGAACTGACGAAACCTCTCTCAAATCTGATGCTTCTCTGACCCAAACCTCAAACCAGCTATCCAGTTCGAAGTACTCAAAGTAAGGAACGAGCTCACCAAGTATGGAGTCGATCCAAGCACGTTTGACCCTCCGAACACAGGCTTGAAGGCAGACCGGTCAGATGCGCCAAATCCTGACAGAAATCACCTCTTCTTCTTCTTCCTCTCTTCTCACTAGGTTGTGGTGTTCTTGTGTGTTCTCTCACTCTCTCTCAGCAGCAGTCACGTTCTGACTTCCTCTCTTGCTTGCTTGCACAGCCACAAATGTGGCTAGGGTTTTCTTCTCTTACCTCTCTTGGAGGCAGCTTAGCCGTTGGATGCATACAGCGATCAACGGCTCACACGTGTTGGACTTTCTGGGCTAAAGTTGGGCTGCCAACACACCTCCATGTGGAGGGACATGGCCCAACAAACTCCCCCTCCCGACATCATGGAGGGTCTCACTGCCTACCGGCAGCCATGCCGGCGAGCCGACAACATATCTTGAGCTTCTCTCTTGTCACCACCTTGGTCAACATATCAGCCCCATTGTCATCCGTGTGCACCTTCTCAATTTGCATTTGCTTGGAATTCAGCACATCTCGAATCCAATGATAGCGTACTTCAATATGCTTCGACCTTGAATGAAAACTTGCATTCTTACTCAGGTGAATGGCACTCTGGTTGTCACAAAATAGCACATACTTGTCTTGCTCAAAACCAAGCTCTTGAGCCAATCGTTTCAGCCACAATAGCTCTTTACTCGCCTCTGTTACAGCAATATACTCAGCTTCAGTTGAGGACAATGCCACACACTTTTGCAACCTGCTTTGCCATGCCACTGCTCCCCCTGAATGGGTAACCAAATAACCTGAAGTAGACTTCCTTGTATCAACATCTCCAGCCATGTCTGAATCTGAAAAAGCAATCAGCTTGGCCTCTCTACCACCAAAACAAATCTTCATATTTGTGGTGCCTCGGAGATACCTCAAAATCCACTTCACGGCTTCCCAATGCGGTCTTCCTGGATTAGACATAAATCTGCTCACAGTACTAACCGCATGAGCAATGTCAGGCCGTGTGCACACCATAGCATACATTAAACTCCCAACCGCTGAAGCATAAGGAACTTTCTGCATTTCCTTTTCCATCTTCTCGTTGGAGGGACGTTGCTTCTTGCTCAACTTGAAGTGAGATGCTAATGGACAGCTCACACTTTTTGCCTTGTCCATCTTGAACTTGCGAAGTACTTTCTCAATGTATTTCTCTTGAGACAAGTACAACTTGTTGGTTTTTCTGTCTCTCTCAATTCTCATGCCGAGAATACACTTTGCTGGACCCAAGTCTTTCATGGCAAAACTTTTGCTCAACTCTTTCTTTAGTCTAGCAATTCTTGAGACATTCTTGCCAACAATCAAGATATCATCAACATAGAGCAACAACATGATAAAATCATCACCTGAGAACCTCTGAATAAATACACAATGGTCTGAGCTACACCTCTTGTAGCCTTGCTCCCCCATGACAGATTCAAACTTCATGTACCATTGTCTCGGTGCTTGTTTCAGGCCATAGAGACTTTTCTTCAACTTGCACACATAGTCTTCTTTGCCTTTAACAAGAAACCCCTCAGGCTGCTCCATGTAAATTTCTTCCTCCAACTCTCCGTGTAGGAAAGCTGTCTTCACATCCATTTGCTCAACTTCCAAGTTGAGACTTGCTGCCAAGCCAAGGATCATTCTAATAGATGTCATCTTCACCACCGGAGAAAATATTTCATCAAAGTCAATACCTTTTCTCTGACTGAATCCTTTTACGACTAGCCTAGCCTTGTATCTTGGATGTGACGTGTGCTCTTCTTGCTTGATTCTGTAGACCCACTTGTTCTTGAGAACTTTCTTGCCCTTGGGCAACTTCACCAGCTGATAAGTATGATTGGTATGCAAGGAATCCATCTCTTCTTGCATAGCCTTCTTCCACTCCTTCTTCTTCTCATCTTTCATTGCATCTGAAAAACACTCAGGTTCTGAACCATCTGACAATAACACCACATATTGATCTGATGGGTACCTAGTGGAGGGAACACGGTTTCTAGTGGACCGTGTGACTGGAGCTGCCGGTGGACTATTTGGTGCTGGTGCCTCTTGATCATGATCATCATCTTCAGCATCATACTCATGCTGCTCGGGAGCTTCTTCATCACCTGCACCACCATGTGCATCATCATCATCTTGCACATCTTCTGCATCTTCATTTTCAGCTTCTTGCTCAGCTGAATCTGCAGGTTCTGGGTCAGAATCAGATCTGTCTTGCTGCTGGTTTTGAGGAGAAACATTTACCGGAACTTGCTCCGGAACCTGCACCTTTGTCTTCCCAATATCCTCAATTGTTTGGTCTTCAACAAACACAACATCGCGACTTCTCACAACCTTTCTTGCTACTGGATCAAACAACTTGTAGCCAAACTGATCACCTCCATAGCCAAGAAATATGCACTGTCGTGTCTTTGAATCCAGCTTTGACCTCTCATCTTGAGGGATATGAACAAAGGCCTTGCACCCGAAAACTTTCAGGTGATCATATGAGACTTCCTTGTCATAATAGACCCTGTTAGGAACATCTCCCTGCAATGGATAACTTGGTGAGAGATTAATAAGATAAACTGCAGTCGACAAAGCCTCACCCCAATATTGTTTCGGCAGCTTTGCACTTGATAGCAAGCATCTAACTCTCTCAACAATTGTCCTGTTCATCCTCTCAGCAAGACCATTTAGCTGTGGTGTCTTCGGAGGAGTAAATTGGTGCCTAATTCCCTGCTCCTTGCAATAGGCATCAAATGGGCCAATATACTCTCCCCCATTATCAGTGCGAAGGCACTTGATTTTCTTCTCAGTTTCTCTCTCAACTGAGACTTGGAATTGCTTGAATACACTTAGTACTTGATCTTTGGTTCTCAAAACATAGACCCAAACCTTTCTGGAAAAATCATCAATAAATGTGACAAAGTACTTTGCTCCACCCATTGACCTCACCGACATTTTACAAACATCGGAATGTACCAAGTCCAACACCTCGGGCTTCTTGTGAGGAGGTTGACTCTTGAATGCAACTCTGTGTTGCTTCCCTGCTAGACAATCTGAACATTTTTTGATGTGAACACCTTTCACACCTTTCAGCAATTTCTTCTTCACTAGCACCGTCATCCCCTTCTCACTCATGTGCCCAAGCCTCTTGTGCCACAAAGCACAAGTGTCCTCCTTCTGCAACGCATTTACACAAGCAGCAGAAAGCTTAGCATGAACATGATACAAAACTGAAACCATGTTACCTCTAGCAACAATCAGGTTTCCTTTAGTGAGCTTGTACTGCGCATTTCCAAATCTGCTCAAGTACCCATCTTTATCAAGCAAACCAACTGAGATAATGTTGAGACGAAGTGTCTCAACATGCCTCACCGACTTGAGGACTAGTGTCGTACCATTTTCAGTCTCCAAGTGCACATCTCCTCTTCCAATGATTTTTGCTCTATCATTGTTTCCCATCTTCACAACACCAAAATCACCAGCTGTATAGTTTGTGAAGAGCTCTCTACGAGATGTAGCATGTATGGTAGCACCGCTGTCCGGAATCCAAGTCATCTCATCACCATCTGCAAGGTTGATGGTCTCATCAGAAACAACAGTGATCTTCTCCTCAATAGTAGAACCAAATCTGCCATCATGTTCTTCATGCATGAGAGACATGATCTCCTCAAGCACAGCAATCTGGCCGTCGCTATCACTGTCACTGTTTGGCTGTCTCTGAACTTGCTTCTTTTTCTTCTTTTTGTCTTTCTTCCATTCGTCACAATGCCACTTGATATGGCCCTTCTCATGGCAGTGATGGCACACATAATCAGCATACTTTCCTTTGCCTTTTGATTTGCTTCTACTTCTTTCAGCCCCTTTACTTGGACCTCTACTCTTGCTTCTCCCCCGTGACTGAGTCACTAGCACTTCTGAGTGTGAGGAAGAACTGTCCTTGTCAGCTATTTTTCTGGACTCTTCATTTAGTACCTTAGTCTTCACAAGGTTCCAAGTGACAACTCCATTAGGTGCTGAATTGCAAACGGTGACCTTAAAGGTCTCCCACGTGTCCGGTAATGAGCCAAGTAGCAGCAAGGCTCTCACTTCATCTTCAAATGTGATTCCCATTGAAGATAGCTGATTTATAATGCCCTGAAATTCATTCACATGATCTGCAATTTGAGTTCCTTCCTTGTACCTCAAACGCATCAATTTCTTGATCAAGAACATCTTGTTGGTACCTTCTTTGCGAGCATACAGCTCCTCCAATTTCTGCCATAAGGTGCGTGCATGTGTATCATCAATGATATGGTTCAAAACATTGTCATCGACCCATTGTCGAATGAACCCACAAGCTTGGAGATGAAGTACCTCCCAAACATCTTCTTTCATGTCCTCGGGCATCTCAGTGGAGAACACCGGCTTCCAGTATTCTTTCACATACAACAGGTCCTTCATCTTGCTCTTCCAAGCTTGGTAATTTGTACCATTCAATGATATCATTCTGTTGGTATTCACTTCCATCTTTCAACACAAGCAAACTGCACTCAACCCAAAACAAAACTTGGCTCTGATACCACTTTGTTAGGGCAAAGGGAGATGATGAACAACTCCAAAAGCCTCTGGCCTGCAATGAACTTCGAGGATAGGTTCAACCAACAACAATTTGCAGCGGAAATAAGCACAATCACATGCACAAGTGACACAAGGATTTACGTGGAAAACCTCCCCAACGTGAGGAGGAAAAACCACGGCTGTGGACCAACCGGTCCACGCAAGCTTCACTATGATCAAGAGTTTTCTCTAGAACATCTAGAGATTACAACACACACTTCAGCTCGTTGCCCACCGGCAACAACAACAACAACCACAAGAGGCAAGATTTCAGCAAAGCAGAGTATCACAGATTCTGTCCTCTTCGGTAATCAGCAAACTGCTCTTAAACCGCAGATCCAATCAGCACCAAACTCAGTAGACAAACAGACATATGTGTCCCCAACATACCCACCAAAGATGAGCTCAATCAGACATCGTTTGCCTGCCCAAACTGTTCTTCTACCAAACTATGCTGTTCTGAAACTGCAGCAGTCCGAACTGACGAAACCTCTCTCAAATCTGATGCTTCTCTGACCCAAACCTCAAACCAGCTATCCAGTTCGAAGTACTCAAAGTAAGGAACGAGCTCACCAAGTATGGAGTCGATCCAAGCACGTTTGACCCTCCGAACACAGGCTTGAAGGCAGACCGGTCAGATGCGCCAAATCCTGACAGAAATCACCTCTTCTTCTTCTTCCTCTCTTCTCACTAGGTTGTGGTGTTCTTGTGTGTTCTCTCACTCTCTCTCAGCAGCAGTCACGTTCTGACTTCCTCTCTTGCTTGCTTGCACAGCCACAAATGTGGCTAGGGTTTTCTTCTCTTACCTCTCTTGGAGGCAGCTTAGCCGTTGGATGCATACAGCGATCAACGGCTCACACGTGTTGGACTTTCTGGGCTAAAGTTGGGCTGCCAACACACCTCCATGTGGAGGGACATGGCCCAACACTTCACATGGACCTCGTCTCCTACGCCGACGACCTCGTCAAATCGGGTTCCCATGACGAGCAGAGCCTCGGCGCACGCATCCTCGTCGCGCTCGCTGAGTCTGAACGCTTTTCCGATGCCACGCTCCGCAAGATCGGCGTCTCTGCACCCACCATCGGGCGTCTCATCGAGATGCTCAGCTGGAAGGGTTTGTCGGAGAGGGAAGTCCGGCGTTCGGCAGCAGTGGTTGTGTCCATGCTCACGGGGAGGAAGGTCATCGCACCCCGTGTCACTGGCATCCCGGGAGCCATCGAGTCTGTTGCATCGCTGCTCTACGCCGACCTCGACGAGCTCAACCTACTGGGCCTCTCCATCCTAAATAAGTTGGCCCACGACCATGACAACTGTGACAAGATTGGCAACACGCGAGGACTTCTAGACAAGATCATCTCCTACTCAAGCCTCGACCATGGTCTGGCACCGACGACACCGAGGGACATGAGGCTAAAGGCTGTGAAGCAGTCGCTACGGGTGGTGAAAAGGTTGGCGAACACAACAGGGAACACAGGGAAGCTTCTCCGCAGGGAGCTCACCGACATCGTATTCACCGTGAGCAACGTGAGGGATGTGCTGCATCGGCAAGAAAAGAAGGTCCAGTCCGAGTTGCACCAGTTGTCGATTGAGATACTCACGATCCTGGCCATGGATGAGGAAGCGAGGGAGCTCATCGGCGGTACAGGAGGCGTGGTGAGCGTGCTAGTCACCATGTTTTTGCCACCAGCAGAGATGACGGAGTGTCGACAAGCGAATGCCATTCGAGTTGAGGCTGGCGAAGCGCTCGCGATGTTGTCCCTTGAGAGTAAGAAAAACTGTGGCATGATAATAATGACTCTTGGGGGAGGCGTAGGACAGCTCGTCGCCGCACTGAACGATGATGTTGTCATCACGGGAGCCGCGAGGATTTTACGCAATCTGTGCTCCTACGCCGGCAACGAGTGGCGACTCTCGCTGAAAGGGGTCACTGCCGGCGCCAACAAGGTGCTCAGGACAATCATGGTGGAGAAGGAGAAAACCCTTAACATCTTTCTTGGGCTTGCTGCACACATGCTCCGATATATGGAGCCCGGGGAGTTCCATGCGAGCCTCAATAGGGCGAGTGTGGTGGACACAGTGCTAGCCAGGACCCTGGTGGAGGTGCTGCAGGAGTATAGCCGTCCGGCGATGGATGTGCCTCGGGTCCGCCGCCACACCATTGAACTCGCCGTCGCTATGATGCAGTCAGATGAGCGCTATGTGGCTCTCTTTGTGAAGCTCGGGCTGGAGGGCGAGCTGAGGTGCGTCGCCAAAACCACCTCACTTCTAGAGTGTTACTACGTCTTCTCTGGGAGCGTCGGGCTTGGCCACCGCGCCGTCAGCGTCCGCACCCTCGTCCAGTCAGCGTTGGAGTTGATGAAGAAGGGCTGAAATTAGGCCCTGAAGCTACGTAACTGCAGTCTCATCTGGTCTCGTGTATCTATCTTACTATGCGTTATGATTTGTTGTGCTATTCTTGAGATTTTAATCTAATCCTGTATGCTTATCTTGTGTGTACTTAATATTTTACCAGTAGAGTTATATAATGTAAAAAAGTGTCACTCATGGTTTGTTTGTAAATCAATTTATTCTGGTAAATATAATATAAAATCATACCTACAAATGGTCGATGATGTTCCTTTTCCTCCCTGGCTGAGCCTGAGGGAACTTGATGGATGGTGTACCATGAGTCCCACTGAGGATACTTCAATCAAACTGGAGTGGTGCATGCGCCAAAGCCACACAAAATATCAACTACAAATCAATAAACTAGGAGTCAAGCAAGCATGGAGGAATATTGCATTTGGGGGAGCGGTTGGGAAAAAACACAAGCTGACCCGGTGGAGCTTCCCTCAGAACAGAGGAGGGGCTGTTGGCTGCCATGGACACTTTTCAGCTGTCTGACAACGTGCTCCGGCGCTTCTTTGCCGCAGCCTGGAATTGACGCGCTCCTCCGATTGACATGGTGACGCCTCGTGCCCCTGCAAGGTGTACCAGCTAATGGACGGAAATTCAGCAGCAGACAGAGAGTACATGGAAACATGCAACAGGGTTATTTGCTCACAACCATTTACCGAACAAGCAGTTGTTGGTCCCAAAAAAAGCTATTCTTCAAGCGTACATTCATGAAGCGGTTCATTCAGAGTATATACGAAATGCATCAAGCCTATGAAAACCTTTTGTTAGGAGTCAGTGAGTGGTCACAGGCCCGCTGCTCCAGCTTAGGAAAAAACACAAACAACTGGCGGGCAGGCAAGCAAGAGCTGACCTGGCGAGGGAGTCCGGGGGGATTCCCTTCGAGAGAACAGAGGCGATGGCGTCGGCAATTTGGAGAACGAAACTTAGCGCCGTAGGGCGAGGCAGGCCGGCGAGCCTTCTTCGCGGCCAGACGTTGACGAAGGCCATCCACCACCACCCGACCACGCGTCTCCTCGCCGCGGCAGACCTGTAGTTTCGAGCCCTCCGGGCTCCGGCTACTGCTGCGTGTAGGGTGTCTTTTCGCCTCCGGCGACGTAGGGGTGTCTGTACGTGTGTGTTTGTGAGCGTCTGCGTCTGTACTGTGTTTCTCAAAAAAAAAAAAGAATATCGGAGGAAGGGCGGAATAATGGGTTGACTGACGTGGGCTGTTAACAGGGCTGGCTAGATGTGCAGTGCAGTGAGCAGCCCAGTGGGGTTATAAATTTTACAAACATTTATTTATTATGCTTTAGATTTTATTTTTTTATTAGACATACTGAAAAAGATAGGGAGTGTTGCGAGTGTAAGCGGGTCGGATTGGATTTTTCCTGTATTTATTATTTATCATATTTTTTGTGGAATTTGGAGTGGATCGGAGGATCACTAATTGCGGATTCAAATATGGATACATGTAGTATTTTTTTGAATTGGAAACGATACCGGCCCCGAAAGAAAAAATAATCTAATAAATACTCGACCATTTAAACTTTCAGAAAAATAATCTAATAAATACTTGACCATTTAACCTTTGATCCTAATTAATGTGGTTTCTAGATGAAAGTTTGGCACCTCTGCCCTCCACTTCACCTACATTATTCCCTTTTCCTTTCTGTCCCTAGCATTTCAAGTTCTTCCCAGTGGTCCCCATCTGTTCAATACATTATGACTCGATGAAAATATCGCATATATGAAGTTGTTGTGTTGCCTTCCTTAGACCTTAAATATTTTAGGTATGTGGTTTCTAGGTGTGATAACGCATAATAATAAGTAAAGAAACAAACAACTTATTATAAATATAAGTAACATATAAAATGCTTGCTACAATATATATTTCGTACAAATATAAACTCTTGTGATAATGCAACATGCGTTAGTATGAAAAACATGTACGAGCCGTACTGAACAGACAACAATTAATGCATTTGCAAATTGCAAGCGACAAGTGCAATGGCTAGCTACCCGGCCATACTAGAGAAGTCTCTGTTTCCTTTTGAGGAGGTTAATCCAGACAATGTCAGGACTCAGGAGCACGTACGCAAGCTACTATGAGTACTATGTTTTCTCAAACTGATAGTGATCTGCAACTACAAAGCTGAAGTATACGTCAGTCCAGAAGAAAACAGCGACCAATTAAGGGCCGAGACGCCTACTGCTAACCTCCTATAATTGATACACGGCTGAGAAACTCTGACAACAGGCCAATTTTCAGTGTGTTGGTGGTTTGTAGAATTTATGGTTAGTCACTATTTGTTTGACTCTTCTGATCTTGTGCCGCCCTACAAATTGTTCGGATATAAATAATCGTGTGAAATCGTACGATATTCACTAACGGTTCTGTAATTGACCCACGTTACGGAAAAAATGTTCTACGTGTGTGTTTTCGCGGTGCATCGTTTAGAACTCAGGCTTACTAACTAGAGCCCTTTTTACAAATAATAATAATAATAATATGCCTAACAATGTTTCTACAGGAATATGTTTTTGTGTGCGAATACATACTGATATATGATCTACATTTTGTCTTGCTACATGTGTGCTTTTATGACCAAACTGTTTTTTTAAGACAAAACTATTTTGTAAAATATGCTGATAAGATTTCAATGGCACGCATAATGATAGATCCTCTACTTGAGAATGGTTTATTCGGTTTAGGATCTGGAGTTCTTTAATGCTAGTAAGATTGTTTTTAAGACATGCTTTCAAAACCTAGGTTGATCGCAATATTTCTTCAGCCGAGATTGATGAAAATAGTTGAAACTATTGATGTGTATCTCACTGAAAATAATTTTAGCAACAATGCATACATGAACAACTTTTGGTAGTACTTATATTTCTAGGTCACCTATTGCTACTAATTGCAGTAATGGTAACCAATATTCTTTGTAATATCCTTCGAACACTTGCAAACTCCTGAGGCAATTGGGGGATTATCTCTCGGTCCGTAAGTCAAGAAATGTAGGAATGAGCAATGTGAACAAAATAATTATTTTGCCAAACAATTCGTAGGCGCATAATTTTACTTGAGCCTGGTACATGGTTTTGGTTACCGGTTGGGAAATCCGGTTACCGAGCGATAACCAGATATTCCGAGCACCCTCGGGAAATGTTAACACAGACAAAAAAATATTTTTTTGTATCTTAATGAAAACTTTGTGTATATGATCATATTAGAAACCAAAAAAATGATTTTTCGAATTTTGATTTTCGAATTCGTTCGGTAACCGGTCAGGATTTCTACCGAAAAATCCAAACCACCTTCGGGATTTTTTTCCTACAGATAACCAAAACCTTGTCCTGGTAGCACTTAGCATATAAGATTTGTGACCTACTAGCTACTACCCCAAGTATTGAAAATCTTCAAATTTGGAAGACATTTAAATCAAATTCTTCTAATTTGGTACCCCCTACCTATATATACCCTTGTGTGGGTAGCAGCAGCTGACTCGTGAATGTCTTAGCAACGGCTGACTCCCCCACGTAGGACTGTACATACTAGTATATATCGTCTAC
The DNA here is from genome assembly GCA_026929855.1 of Poa annua. NCBI lineage: Eukaryota > Viridiplantae > Streptophyta > Magnoliopsida > Poales > Poaceae > Poa > Poa annua. The sequence continues at coordinate 88,236,064 of CM049432.1, forward strand.
TCCTACAACCTCGTCGTCGGCGATGAAGTTCACAGTACGGAGGCAGCCGGCGGAGCTGGTGGCGCCGGCGGCGCCGACTCCTCGGGAGCTGAAGAGACTGTCCGACATCGACGACCAGGACGGGCTGCGCTTCCACGTCGCCTCCATCCATTTCTTCCGGCGTCGACATCACGCCGGAGGCGGCCGGGAAGAAGACCCCGCGCCAGTGCTCCGTGACGCCATCGCCGCGGCGCTGGTGCACTACTACCCGCTCGCCGGGCGGCTGAGGGAGCTCGAGGGCCGCAAGCTCGCCGTGGACTGCACGGGCGAGGGCGTGTTCTTCGTGGAGGCCGACGCCGACGTCCGCCTCGACCAGTTCGGCGGTGCCCCGCAGCCGCCGTTCCCGTGCCTCGACGAGCTCCTCTCCGACGTCCCCGGATCCTCCGACCTGCTCGACGCCCCGCTCCTCCACTTCCAGGTACAGTAGGTAGTTTTCTTTTGGTCAACGAACACGTACGAGGTTAATTAAATAACCTCGGATGCATGCATGCATCTGCAACGAGCTTTTCCAACGCCTAGTATTGGACCCGCATGGCTTATCTCATCTGTAACATTCAATTCACGTCCAATCGATAGTTTGTATTTCTACGTTTAGAATCTTCACTTTTATTCTCTCGTATCAAGATGTAGACATAAATGGTTTAGCATTTTTTGGGTCCACATGTATATATGCAGATATGTTTTAGTCAAGAATCATGTGAATGACGCACTAAAACATGTCTATATACATGTGAACCAAAAAATACTACACATATTTTTACATTTGATATAGAGGGAGTAACATTAAATGCAATAATCCAAACTTTTGTTTTGTCAAGTTTGTGATCCGAATATTTTGTTAATGCATCATTTTTTTAATTTTATGGATGCATGTTCCCAAATTTTAAACTGTGTGTGATTTTTTTATTAATGTACAGTAATACTCCATCCGTTAAAAAATATGTGTCTCAAGTTTGTCAAAAAAATGGCCATAACCTGGCCCCACCAAGTCTTTTGTAGCAAAATGAGAAAGCAGCAGAAAGTAACAACTACGACGAAGTTTTCGAACTTCTCCTAGCCAAACCAAAATGGCCATAACCTGGCCCCACCAGCCAAAAACCTAACATCTACCGCCAAACAAATTTTAGAATATTACAAACCACGGCGGTCAAAAAACGTGAGAAAGATAGCAGGAAATTAGGAAACAACGCCGGCCACCACTTCGCGACGATCAGACCTCACATCACGACGTGGATCTTCTCGCTCTCTTCTGGGTGAAGTCGAAGATACTCCAGGGTTGCTCTCCCACTGTAAGCAGAGGTCGACGTAGTCGACCAGAATTCGATCTAGCTGAAATCAGTACACTTCAGCCTGGCTCGATCTCCAGCGGCGCTTTTAGCTTCCCCAACAACAGCTTTAGCTTCACCTTCCAGTTTGGTGTTTATTTTATAAATTATTAGGGTATTTAGAACAATGTATGTAGAGAGTTTTGAGTGGTTTGACACTATAAGCCGTCCGGGTTCAACTTGTTGTGGTGCAACGCAGGTGACACGGCTTGCATGTGGAGGCTTCATCATGGCGGTTCAGGTACAGCACGCAGTGGCGGACGGGCCGGGGCTAGTTCAATTCCTGGTTGCCGTAGCGGAGCTGGCGCGGGGAGCGGCGGCGCCAACGGTGCTGCCGGTGTGGGAGCGCGAGCTGCTGCTAGCACCGCTCGCCGACGACTACCCGGCGCTCCACGGCTTCTCGCACCGCGAGTATGATGACGTACCGGAGCCGGACACCGCAGGCACCATCGTTGTGCACTTTGATGACATGGTGCACAGGTCCTTCTTCTTCGGTCCGCGGGAGGTCGCCGCCATCCGGTCGCACCTTCCTCCGGCTCTCCGCCAAACCGCGAGCACCTTCGAGGTCATCACGGGGTGCCTCTGGAGGTGCCGCACGGTGGCGCTGGCCGCCAGAGACGACGAAGAGATGCGGATGATCTGCACCGTCAGTGTCCGCGGCCGGAAAGATACGAGCGGAGGCGGCGGCATCCCCGCCGGGTACTACGGCAACGCGTTCGCGTTCCCGGTAGCCATCTCCACCGCCGGCGACCTCCGCGCGAAGCCCGTGGGATACGCCGTGGAGCTGGTGAGGAAGGCGAAGAGGGAGGTGGAGGTGGAGTACGTGCGGTCCGTGGCGGCGCTCATGGCGCGCCGCGGGAGGCCGCACTTCGCGCTGGCGCGAGCATACCTGGTGTCGGACGTGTCGAAAGCCGGGTTCCGGGACGTCGACTTCGGGTGGGGCAAGCCGGTGTACGGCGGCCCGGCGAAGGGCAGCGTCGGCACAACCCCCGGCTTCGCCACCTTCCTCATCGCCACCAAGAACACCATGGGCGAGGATGGCATCTCGGCGCCAGTGTGTCTGCCCGGCCCCGCCATGGATAAGTTCGTGGAGGAGATGAGGAATCTGCTCACGGCCACGATGGAGCAGCAGCCGGCCGACATCATGCTATCCAAGATTAAAGCTGCGCTCTGAAGTCTCAACTGAACTTATTAATGGACTATGTTGATTTTAATACTGTGTTAATGTTGTTTTCATTGTGAGAGAAAATGTACTGTACTATATATGTCTATATATGTTGTTGTGCAAGTGACTTGGAGGAGAGAGAAAAGAAGTTAGTTATACATTTGTGAGAGTCCAAGGTACTAGGTCATGTTTCACTAGAAAGTAGCACATCTTTATAACTATCTATTCTGCATGTTGACTATAGAGCTGGTTATATAGCCAACACTTGACTCGAAATACATTGGTGCTCCTAGGTATCAGCGCTTGCTGTATGCAATAATAAATAAATTAGTTGTTCAAAAAAGTGGTAAAAAAGTTCTGAAACTGTTTTTCTCACAAACATGTCAAGTACATTTATTCGTATAAAATGTCTCGCAAGGGAATGTCTTATTTCTCTCTGGGTCATTTGTTTTTCAAAAAAGAAGCAATATATACACCCAATTTTTGTCGTAGATTGGTCTTCTTTTCTCTGAAGTCACTGGGAATCATTTATTTGCCGATTTTATACACGTGCCATACTTACATCTTTTGTTACCAAAAAGATTCGTAATTTAGTTTTTTTTACTTTATTTTTGGCACATATATGGTATGTTGTTACTCCATTCTGAGTTAGATGATGCAAGCTTGTCCAATTGTATTTAGGCATATTTTAATATCTAATTGCATCTGTATATCTGTATGTATCTGTATTTAGACAAATATGTGTCATCTAATTTTAAACGGAGGAAGCAGAAATCAAATATTCGTGTTCCACCGTTGGGTCGACTAAATGCTACTCTCTAAGTTTTTAATATAAGAGGTTTTGAGTGTTCCACATATTGTCTAAATACATATTAAAATAAGTGAATATATATATTAACATGTATATATTTAAATACATTTGATGTGAACAAACACTAAAACATGTTTATATTTGAAAGCGGATGGAGTATTTAGCTCGTCGTCACGTGTGCTTGTCTGGTCGTTAAAATGTTTGGCTACCACCTGCAGCAAATGCCACTTGCATGCCATGCAATAGCTTGAATTGCAGCCTAGAGATGTACCCCCCGCATCAAACGGAATGAATGCATGTGCATTCACATTAATTAGATGGTGAACTACAACCACAAAAAAGTAGGGGTATTTAATAGTTTGTGTGGTCATAGATCGACATTTAACCTAATTCTCCCCAATTTATACAGTAGAATAATGTTTCTTCTGTGCGTTTACAAAGTGGACGCATAATTAATTACATGATGACACAAGGATCGTCATACGTTATATAGTAATAACCTTTTGGTTCCAGCCTAGATGTAAAGCTTCTTACTCGCCGGATATTAAGTTACACACATGCATCACCTATATAATGAACAATATTATTCACATATATAATCCTGCGAAAACGAGTTACCCATAGTATGCCATTTTAATGGATTTCTACCTTTAAGGTGCTACCAAACATCTCCTTGAGGTACGCGATGATGATATGTTCCTATGTATTCAAGAGTTATTTAAATTGTCCATGAACATCAGTATCAATTGTATGAACTTGTGGATGGGGATCACAAAGTTGGACAGCCTTGTTTTAAAACGCAACAAGATGTTTGTCATATGTTAGTCTCAAGTATAATATATATTCCCATGTTCTATATATTTGAGGTCTTGGCATGTCCTCCATATATGAATCAGCTTGCTTAGTGTCTAGTAAGCGCTAAAAAATGTAATAAAAAGTATGATAATGGAGTCGTACAAATGTTCTCCTCGAGCCATCAAGTAGCACACAAAGTTGACATGGACAGATTGAGAGAATAAACCAAGTGGAATCCTTAAGTTCTCAAAAGGACAATATGCCAACAACTTTATGAAAAGGTGCACATACCATATATAGATTGGGTGATTGCTTTGCTTATACAGTACTAAAATGTACATTGACTCCGCGACAGAATGTGCGTTTTGGCGGTAGGCGGGTTATTTGTGATAATGAAAATCATATAATGGAGCCACGCAAGTAAAGGGTCCACAAAAGGATGTCACAAGTTTATCTAAATTTGCATGTATCTAGACATGGTTTAATGTGTAGATATATATAAATTTAGATAAAGTTAATACATCGTTCTATGTACGAAGGGAGTACTTAAATTTGTTCCCAGCTTAGCAGGGAACTATGTAATGAATCAGTCACGATCCATTCAATGGTCAAGTTGTAACATGTAACCAACTAATAATACTTGAAAGCTTCCATTTGATTGATCTTTTGGATCTAAATTAATGTCCGGAACGAAAAGTCTAAACGGAAGCTCAATGTGATCAATTAGCAAGAGACAGTTTTAGGAATATATACATTCATTGGTCAGTGCCCAACCAATATATAGTTACGTAGGATAACATTTATAACATCAAACTAATAAGAGTGTGAAATATAACTAACTATAAATATGTGACAGCTGACATTGGTTTGACCTTTCGTTCTAGGTTTGCAGAGGAAAAGGGACTAAGGGATATTGTCTAGCAAGGTAGGCCCCGTTGACGAGGACTTGCCAGCGCGGCAACTGCACAGGGTCCTCAAAGTTATTTGAAGGCCCAAATTATACTTAAGCAGTAAGTATCAACTAATTATTGAAAAAATAAAAGAAAAAATATCGAAGTTCCATCATCCATGATGGGAATAGGAAGAGAAGAAAGAAACGGCCCAGCCATGTCGTGGATGACGCCATCACAGCGTCGATTACCATGCAACATATTGTCATGGACGACATAGTTGATTGTACTTCCTCCGTAACAGATTATAAACAATGGCTGATTTTTGAATCAATGTTGTGTGACTCTTCAATTATAAACACTGATATACTTGTTACATTTAAGAATTGTGTTGAATGTGTGCATCACTTTGATGCAGAGGTCGGGGATCCGCAACCACATTTTTAAAAACAAAACCTACCGTATATGTATACCTGTTGTATGGTATCCCCATGTAATAGTCCGTATATATTCCAAGCCGGCGGCCAAGGAGAGCCTTACACTTGTTGCTCCTACACAAATCAATCTATCGATTCTTTCAGTATTGCACCACCAACAACCTCGCGCCATCCCTCTCCACCTCACGTTGAGTATGCCGCCGGCTCAGTTGCTATGATACCAAACATAGTACCTGAATCTTTCAGCCTTTTTGGAACCTCTATACACACAGGAACACAAATGGTTTTGGTGTCGGATTGTCTCTCATAGCCCAACTGTTCTTCTCAATTCTCATTAAAAGCAAACTGATTACACAACTTAAATAACAATGCATGCACACACGCACAGCCGGATGCAACACTCCCACTCAGACCACGATCGACCTGCATACAATAACCCACTACATGCGTGCAATGCTCAGCATTTTGGCGGTCTCTTCTCAAGAGCCACAGAACCCGGCCAACACAGCACGCATGCAGCAACTGTATCACCGATTCAGCCGGCTAATACTTGTACAGAACCATGACCATCTACGCCAAATACACCATCTCACCTTGCACACCCCCGCTGAACCAAAACTCCTACGTATGTACAGCCACACGGCAAGCTGAATGATCTCACCAAAACTACATGCATAACACAAACTAAACATGCAGATTCATGATGACAATATTAGTGCTAACATGTGATCCATGCTACTACATACGGTGATTTTTTCCCCCATCAAATAAAAAAAACATACGGTGATTTTCTTGCTGAATATGGGCATATGACACTTATTAATACCGAAACTGAGCTAACACGATCCTGGTTACGACTATGTCTACATGAACCGAGAATTCTGTAGATCAAAAGGAAATATAGAGAAACATCTACACCTACAACATGGCATGGTACATATCACTTTCTCACAATACACTTTTCTATCTCAAAATTATGTACATAACACTCTATTCTATCTAATCGGATGGCGGATTCGACCGCGTTAAACTTAAAAAAAACAATACACTTTTCTTTGAGATTCGATGCATTCATGTAGGTAAGAAATAGTTATATTTTATGAAACATAGATTCATTTAAAAAACATAGTCCCCTGTTTTGCGGTGTTGGAACTTGGAAGGGTTGAGAAGATTGTAAATGCATATAGAAAAAGTGTTTTTTTATTCATGTTGAAAATGATTTTTTACTATATTTACTTTGATATATGTTCCACATTTTCAGATCAGAATGAGAGGGAGAGGGTTTTTGTCGGCGTTAAAAAGAACCCGTCGATATAGACACAGAGTCGATGTTGTTGAAAGGGGATACAAGCTCATGTGCACCGATAATTCACTTGTGGTGTGGTAGGTGTGAAATTTTACATGCATGATATTTACATGTGTGACTTTAATTAAGAAGTCCGTGGCAATGAACGGTTGTTTAGCTAGTTGGTATAGATGTGGTTGGGATCTATTTTAGAGCAGTGTTACCTATGAAATTATACATATAAACATTTACACTTTGATATTTATAAGTCCACGGCAACGCATGGATATGTAGCTAATTGGTATGGATGTGCTATATATAAATTATTTGGTACATACTGGATCGTTATATATACCTGGAGAAATTGTGATACTGAAACATATATAGGACAGCCATCCTATTCCTAGCTACGTACTGCGCCATATTCTCCTGCCCAATTTGCAATTGCAGAGATCAGGTACTGGATTTGTTGTCGATCGACCATGGACACGCAGCTGCCAAAGTGCGACGCCAACTACGTCCCCCTGAGTCCCGTCACGTTTCTGCCTCGCGCCGCCGCCGTCTACGCCGACCGCACCTCGCTCATATACGGCGACACCACATTCACCTGGCGCCAGACGCACTCGCGCTGCTGCCGCCTCGCCGCAGCGATGCAGGCGCTCGCCGTCTCCAAGAACGACGTCGTATGTTCCTGCAAACACCTCAACTCTAGCTACTGTCCATATATATAGATATATAGCGGCTAACATTTTGTTATGGGAGGAGCTAGGTGTCCGTCCTCGCGCCTAACACGCCGGCGCTGTACGAGATGCACTTTGCGGTGCCCATGGCCGGCGCGGTGATCAACGCCATAAACACTCGCCTCGACGCCGCCGGCATTGCCACCATCCTCCGCCACGCGGCCCCGAAGCTCCTCTTCGTGGACTACCAGTACGTCCACCTCGGCACCCAGGCCCTCAAGAGCATCACGGACGCCAAGACCTTGCCGCTGCTGGTCGTGATCGACGAGCCCAAGACGATTCGTCCGCCGACAGGGGAGCCGCTGCGGTACGAGCAGCTCGTGGCGCGCGGCGATCCGTCGATGTACCCACCGCGCGACGTGGAGGACGAGTGGGACGCCATCGCGCTCAACTACACCTCCGGCACGACATCGTCGCCCAAGGGCGTGGTGTACAGCCACCGGGCGGCCTACCTCAGCACCATGGCGCTCCTGCTCCAGTGGGCGGTCGCCCACGAGCCGGTCTACCTCTGGTCGCTCCCCATGTTCCACTGCAACGGCTGGACCTTCACGTGGGGCGTGGCGGCGCGCGGCGGCGCAAACGTCTGCATCCGCGCGCCCACGGCCGACGCCATCTACTCCGCCATCGAAGCCCACGGCGTCACCCACATGTGCGCCGTGCCCGTGCTGTTCACTCTCCTCCTGGACGCCCGCCGTCAGCCTCTGCGCCGCACCGTGGAGGTGCTCACGGGAGGCGCGCCGCCGCCCGCGGCGCTGCTCGAGCGCGTGGAACGGCTGGGGCTACACGTCACGCACGCCTACGGCCTGACGGAGGCCACGGGCCCGGCCATGGTCTGTGAGTGGCGCAAGCGGTGGGACGCGCTGCCGGCGCCGGAGCGCGCGGCGCTCAAAGCGCGGCAGGGCGTGAGCGCACTCTCCCTCGCCGGCGCCGACGTCAAGGACCTGAAGACCATGGCGAGCGTGCCCCGCGACGGCTCCACCCTCGGCGAGATCGTGCTGCGCGGAAGCAGCGTCATGAAGGGGTACTACAAGAACCCCGAGGCCACGAGGGCCGCGTTCCGCGGCGAGTGGTTCCTGACCGGCGACGTGGGGGTGGTGCACCCGGACGGGTACGTGGAGATCAAGGACAGGTCCAAGGACGTGATCATCTCCGGCGGCGAGAACATCAGCAGCGTGGCGGTGGAGGCGGCGCTGTACGGCCACCCGTCGGTGCGGGAGGCGGCGGTGGTGGCCATGCCGCACCCGCACTGGGGCGAGACGCCCTGCGCGTTCATCTCGCTCAAGGAAGGCGCCTCCGAGGTCAAAGAGGAGGAGATCGTATCCTTCTGCCGGAGCAGGATGGCCCATTTCATGGTGCCGACCAAGGTGGTGTTCGTGGATGAGCTGCCCAAGAACGCGACGGGGAAGGTGCAGAAGCTCGTGTTGCGCGAGACGGCGCGCGGGTTCAGTCGTCGCGGGGCTTCCGAGAAGAGGAGGACTCATCCGCCGGTCCGGGCCGCCGTCGATGTGGCTGCAGAATCAAAGCTATAATTTCCATTAAATTCTCCAAAATCAGTCATGGCGCGGCCTTCCATTTGTTATGATTCTTTTTTTCAACCACATTTGTTATAATGTAGTCCTCGACTTTAGACTGTGGTCTGTGTAAGTCCTGCCAAAAATAAAGATTGTATGTACCTAGGTTTCATCTAAAAAAAGATCGTACTTCATAATTATATATCCACAAGTTCATTCAACTTCTATATGATTTATAAATTTTCCATAATTTCTGGCTGATGAACATGTACTACTTGATTTTTTCCGATAAAGGGAGCTTTTGTTTACTCCAATGTTCGCATCAAGCCGATAAAATCTAAACTGAGTTACACCATACTACAATAGTAACTGATTCTATGCAGATATTTGAGCCTAGACACCGTTTGAATGGTTACTGATTTTACTGCTAGAAATAGTATCTAATACTTTAATTTGTTCGTCCAGTGAAAATTGTGATTTATACACGAAATTATGTGGTAGTAACTTATAACTGAGAATATATAAAGGTTGAGTGCTTCAAGCAACGATAATGCCAACACAAATCTAATGTACTACGCGCATTAAAAAAAACCTCCACTAACCTAACACGAACTACAAAATATGATCATTTTTTGTTTGTTTTGTGATCTAGTATACAAAAATGTTCTTTCGGCTAAGATTCTAGAAACAAGTGACAATGCTCATTCTTAAGTTATGGTACATAAAATCAATAATATGAGTGAATTAAAGATAATATATTTTAACTTATAATTACAATTAATTTTAAATTTCTCATAATGTAAATTATGAGTTCTACTTCTCAATGATGATTCAACATTTTTACTGATATTAAATGAAGATGTAGAGGCCAAAAATCAGATGCACCAACTTTTATAAGCCACAACCATTGTTTTTGCCCTAGCGGCAGAAATGAGATGTATAATACACATTTTGAGTCATGTGACCAATTCTTTAAAGTGTCTACCATTTTTTAAATTCCTGAACTTTTTTTCTAGCTTTGTGAACATTTTTTCTCTAAAGAGAATTTCTTTGAACTCACAGGCATTTTTTATTTTGAACTATATGAACTATAAAAAAAGTGATTACTTTTCATGAACTTCCGAAATAAATTTCATAAAGAACACAAAACAACGTATATATTCAAAATGAAGATTAATAAATCTGGTGCCCCTTAATGGGCTGTTCAGGTAAGCCCTAGTTCGCAACTGAATGGACCTCATCTGGTATACCGGTGTATATACTTCGTACAACAGAGGATGTATAAAAACAAACTAGACGGGGGTACAACTAGACTGGGAGTAATTAGGGTAGTAAAATAGATGTCACCTATATAGAAAATATATGTGACAAGTATTTAAGGAGAAAAAATAAAATTGGAGTAACATAGGTACTTATCATCACATAGCGCTTTCCAAAATGATATGAGTCTAACCTATTAAAAAGTTTATCTATGTTACTATCCTTAAGTTATTTTGCACCATGGAGGTAGTAACATAAACTATCATGGGAAAAGCTAGCATAAGGCGCCGCACCAAAGCATCTGCATGCCACGGGTGATTTCGATAGTTTTTTCCTATAGGGAGAGCATGCATGCATGCAGTAGTGACATCATCACATTAATTGCCAAATTTAAAAATTCAAATGATTTATCTTCTAAACTGTTATTCCGATTAACCATCCGTTTGTACTGTTAGATTTGTCTCGACGAGCGCTTTAAAACTAAATCCATTGTTAATATGTTTAGATAAAAATAAAAATTATGAACCAGTTATCAGATTGCGATGCTATAACTATCACATTAATACAAACAATTATCAAGATAAGTCGAGATGAATTTTTACATGTTTTGCAACACTTGTGACACATCTACAAGCAGGTGTGGTGAACTTTTTCCATCACATCAATTACCAGATTAAACACTATATTTACCAGTTTTATATCGTATAGTTATCATGATAATTATACATGGTTATCATATAATTTTGTAGATATTTTTACACATTATAATGATATATACCGCTAGTGAGTAAGAGTTTCAGTGCTTTCAAGACCCAAGAAATAATATCGTTTCACATATAGCAGTACCATTTTGGTCTTATATAGATGTAGAATGGTGTACAGAAACCTGATAGTCAAGTTATTATAATGTGGTAAGTTAGTTATAATAATCTGATAGTTACTAAAGAAAAAAAGTTCACAAAACATGGCAACATGAGATCTAATTTTAAAGATTTAATCACGACTAAACCAACGGTGAAAACGGATTTTGAATCTGTCTAATCATATGAAAGATAAACCATTTTTAATCAAACAGTAAAGAGAATCTAAACGATGTCACTGCATACATGCAATGAAAGGAGCCGCCGCACGGTGGGGAAATATGCGGCGCCGTGTAGTCCTGTCCGTGACGTCGCTGAGCAAGCTGCACGGATATTTGACACGTGGCACAATTAACTTACAGGTAGGCATGCACATGTTCAGCTAGCTAGCTGGATCGTATGATCTGTGCTGTAAACACTTACATGATGGAATACACGGAGGATAAGATAATTCACTGGAAACGTTAAAAACATAGAAGTACCATGCACGCAGATGACGGTGTATAAAGTACACAGATATAACACAGAGTAAAAAATACACAGAACATGGAATACAAAGTACACATAGAATAGGAAGTACAGTACAAAGTAAAAAAACACGAAGTATAGTGTACATAGACACATGGAGTAATACTGCATGAAAAACGGAGTACAAATTACACAGAAGTGAGCGTACAAAATAGAGAGATGAGTACGTAGGTATAAAGGCGGAGGTTGGCATTGAGTACAAGTGAACATCTCGACACGTCAATCGACGCAGACGTTGTGCCAGCTGTCATTAGAGTTCACATCGCAGATATGATCGGCCTGGGAGACATATCCACCACGGCCGGCCGCATGAGCTTGCTCATCTCCTCCATGAACTCGTCCATGGCGGGTCCGGGCAGGCACACGGGCACAGCGACGCCATCCTCGCCCATGCTGTTCTTGACGGCGATGATGAAGCTGGCTACCCCCGGGACGACGCCGACGCCGCCCTTCGCCGGCCCGGCGTACACTGGCTTTCCCCATCCGTAGTCAAGGTCACGGATACCAGCCTTGGACACGTCTGACACCAGGTACGCGTTCGCCGCCGTGAAATGCGGCCGTCCCCGCTGCACCATGAGGCGTGCCACAGACCGCACGTATTCCAGGTCGACCTCCTTCTTGGCCTTCATCACCAGCTCCACCGCATAGCTGACAGGGTTCGCGCAGAGGTCGCCAGCGGTGGAGATGGCCACCGCAAGCGCGAACGCGTTACCGTAGTAGCCACGCGGGATGTTGCCGGCCAGTCCACGGCGCCCGCGGAGGTTGACGAGGCAGATCATCCGCATGGTCTCATCGGCGGCAGGGGCCAGTGCCATCGTGCGATACTTCCACAGGCACCCGGTGAGCAGCTCGAAAGTGGTGGCGCTGTGACGGAGAGAAGGCGGCAGGTGGGAGCGGACGGCGGCGAGCTCCCTAGGACCGAAGAACATGGAGCGGTGCGTCAGTGTCACTGTCATGTCCTCGAGGGGCACCATGGTGCCTGCAGCGGTATCAGCTGTCGACGACACAGTGTCATATTCGTGGTGCGCAAAGGCAAAGCTAGGCCGCGACGACGGGTCATCGTGCGCCGCCATCAGCAGCTCGCGCCCCCACACCGGCCGCACCGTAGGCGTCGCCGCTCCACGAGCCAGATCTGACACGGCGGACAGGAATAGCACCATCCCCGCCCCGTCCGCCATGGTGTGCTGCATCCGCACCCCAAACACGGAGCCTCCACATGCCAGCCGTGTCACCTGCACGCAAATATACCGACATTAACGGCGCATGCATACATGATAGTACATCATTGCATCCACAAGTAATTCTCAGGTTAAATGGTTAGGAAATAGTACTAGATTAGTATCGGGCTTTATATAACATTGTTTGTCACAAAAGGAATATCATAGCCACGGTTATGCAGTCTTCACCTCCTAAATATATATGACCTTCGGACGAGATTTAGTTGGGTCGACACTTACGGCTTGGAATGCCTTGTTGGATACTTGGATAGGTTGACTCATGTTCAACAAACTTAAGGCCCCGATGAGTTTCGTCGAAATCTATGCGCGAATGAAAAATTCATGAAACATTTCATGTATAGAGCGATAGTCCACTCTGACGTACGAAGATTCGGCTAAAAACTGAAAATGTTTACGTAATATCTTTGTAAGGGTGTCATATTGATAAATGATAACCTTGTTAACAGAATTTGATATGAAAGTACAAAGCCTATGTTTAGTCTACAACATGAGACAATTGAACATTTATTTTTTAGTGTAGTTTTGTACGTTCTATATTGTCAGCTGTCTAGATATCGTCTAACTTATGTTCTTCCAAGTGCGTTGTAAGTGTATTTGACAATCGGCTTCATGGGATTGATAAATATTTAGAACAATTATTAGGGCGGGGATGAAGAAATTATATGGTCGTTGTCTGTATAGAAATGATAAGATTTTTAATGATATTTTTTTTACTTGTTTGCAAGTTCTCTACCGGCGCATAGGTATTCACCGTTCATGGTCCAGATTACAACGACCAGCGTTTCGAGACCTCTTTACTACGGAGTCATGTACACGACTGGAAGAGTTGTTGGCAAGTGATATTTTTATCCAACATGGATGATCATTTGATAGGCGGATATGTTCCTCTGTAGACTTAGACGATCCCTCCTCTTTTATGGTTGTAATTCATCTTCAGCTGTTTTTTTGTTGTTTTGTAATGATAGATTTACGGTTGTGTGTATTTTTATGCAGAGTTCGGATGTAATACTTTGTAAGTAATAAATCCCTGTATAAAAAGAAGCCATACTCAGGTGTTATTTAGTCATTTCTCGTTCCCTTTGAAAATAACAAAACCGGTATTTATGCACTCATACTACGTAGGAGTACCTGGAAGAGGAAGAGCGGGGTGTCCAGGAGGGCATCGGAGCCGGGGATGTTGTACATGAGCTGGTCGAGGCCCGGGAAGGGCGGCTGGACGGCGCCACCGAAGTTTTCAAGGCGGACGTCGGCTTCGGCCTCGACGAACAGCACCCCCTCGCCGGTGCAGTCGACCGCGAGCTTGCGGCCCTCGAGCTCCCTCAGCCGGCCGGCGAACGGGTAGTAGTGCACGAGCGCCCTCGCGATGGCGTCCCGGAGCACCGCCGCGGCGCGGTCGCCGCCCTGCCGGAAGAAATGGATGACCGGGACGTGGAACCGCAGCGCTTCCTGGTCGTCGATGTCCGAGAGCAGCTTCAGCTCGCGCGGCGTCGGCGTAGCTGGCGCCACCAGCACAGCCGGCTGCCTCCGCACCGCGAACGACCTCAACGCCATCGACGAGCCCGCCATGGCTATGCACTCCTGCGGCCTATGTGACTATGTGTGTCGCGGCAGGTCGTGCAGGAGACGCAGGAGAGTCTTGTAGAGATGACGATACTTGCGTGAGACTGCTAGCCTTATATATAGGAAATCAAAGCGAAAGTACATAGGATGGTCCTGCCAACCGCTTGACACTGAACTTACCTTCTTCCGCTGCGTTTGATAACGAACCAACCTTGAAAATTTCAACAAAATCGGCTTCTCGATCGGCCCCTCATACTATTTAGGAAGGGAAAAAAATCAGTCTGGCAAAAAATTCAGAATAAATCTTTATACACGGATTCAAGTACGAAGTCGAGCTTTCATTAGATTTTTGAGAGATCCATCCAACTAGCTAAGCTAGCCAGTGGAACACATGTGCATCATAACCGTCAGGTAGTTGAATGCTTTATCCATGTTGGTATGTGCCTTTTTCATGTTGAGGTGCTCTGCTAGCTAGTGTCGAGGACAAAGACTTGAATTTATCGTTAAAGTGTGAAGGTTGTTGACTGAAACATATGGAGGAAAAATATGTTGTTTGCCTTGAAACTTAGTTAATTGTTCGAGTTGAATGTTTCGTCTGGGGTTTTCTTTCTCTAGGCACCATATAGCTACCCCGTACGCACCATTATTGGAGACAATACTGGAAGCAAAGGGAAGATGAGCAAATGTAAGAATGAGAAGGGCACTAGTCTCTTCATATGTCGGTGTTCCGCATATCATAATCTTGGGGTTCACCAAGACGTTCCTCGAGTTGCCGGTGGAAATGTTTCAGCCAAGATGATCGTTTTTTCTGTGTCGGGAAAGACCATTGTACAGATCGATATTCAGTGGCGGAGCTAGAGCAAAGGCAGCCGGAGTGCATCGCTGCGGAAATAGGTGCACACATGGACAAAATAATTAATTTTGGGGGTGCACATATGCTGAAAATCTATAGCTATACAAAGAAAAATAGACTTTGGGGGTGTCCTGTGCACCCCCCAAGATCAACGTGGATCCGCCAGTGTCGATGTTATATGAAGGATGGAGATAATATATTGAGTAGAAATAGAATACCGAGTGCATCTTTTCAAAGAACGGCTCCATATATAGAGCCATTTTGATTTTTGTTTTTGAAAAAAATACTTCTAAGATTCAAAGAAAATCTGAAAAAAAACATGATAGGTGTAGCATTAAGGTAATGATGATTTCTACTAAGGTGCAAAAAACTAACTTGAAATATTCCGTATTTTCGACTATGTAAAAATGATATACTTCTAGATATGACAGAATGAAATGTTGAAATTTTGCAAACCTTCAAATTTGTCAAGATTTCCCATTTTTATATAAGCCAGAATGCAAACTGAGTTCGTGTTAAAATTATGCAGCACCATAGAATATGTCATTTTCAACATTTGAATTTTTCAAAAATTTCTGGAACTTCAAAATATTTGACATTGACATGAAAAAAGGCTCCATGGAGCATGTCCTCCAAAACGAAGTTGCGGTAGAAGAACGGTGAACACATGTCGCCGCCCGCCGTGGATTATGGAAAGGAGATGAGGCATCGTCGTTGTCGAGTGTAAAGGACATTGCAAATGTTTGACTTGTTTTTGGTACGCAAATAGAAGATGCTTCGTCGCCTGCACTATACGGACGTGGTGAGAGAGAGCAGGGATGGTCAAGGAAAGTAGCATAGGCAGCGATCGTGCGGTCAAAAATAGAGAGTGCACTCAAACCAACTAAATAGTGCAGTTGTACTTATTATCATTTGAGTAACTTGTAAGGTGGGCCTCACAAATGTGAGGGCATCGTCTTATGCTTATTAAATATGTTTAATAAAGGTAGTTGTTGTATCATAGACATTGAAAGGACAAAAAAATAAACCGTAGCATTTTATTACTGTCGTATAATATGATAGATACAATATCACAGTGTAACCTTTGAATTTATGGGAGAGGAGATATTCTTACATCTCAAAAACACCATGTCACAGATTTTAGAATACCGTTTAAGTTGAATGCAATTTCAAATATATATTTCTGCTCTCTTCCTAGCATCCCCTATTCTTCATTGTACTCTTTCACTGAGATAACCATCTTTGTCCACTATGCCAACTTCAGCCTGAAAATGCTGTCAACATACTGCTGAACTGCTCATACACGCCATAAGTTTGGAGATTAATCTTCGCGAGAACTGACTTCACTCCCCAAATTCAGTGGGTTTCTTCCCATGCCTTGTCTGAATGGTGGACATGGACGGTTTTGGCACTGCCAAAGAAGAAACGTTGAAGCTGGAACTCGATCGTCCAGATTGTGTGGTGGGAATTGTGGAAAGAAAAAAATGAGCGGATTTTAAACGATCAAGAAGTTTCTGCCCTACAAACCTATGAGAGAAGATCATCGCCACGGCGGTTCATTGGTGTAGCGCAGAGAAAGCTGGGGTGCAGGCCATTGCCCATAGACCACGAGAACCAGAGTTAAATCCTGCTTAGTTTGCTGCTTTTTTTGTTTCAGTCAATGTTCTTGCTTCTGTGTTTCTTTACTTTTCAATTGTAATTTGCTCTTTCCTCCTCCTTTAATTAATGAAAGCAGCGGGGTCTGCGTGGTTTTCAGTCAGAAAAAAAACACGATAGTTTCTCAAGAGCTGCGGCAAGCTAAACACATCTTTAACAGATATCCATCGTTGTTCATTCTACAGAGCACACCAAATTCAATAAACACAACCAGCAACAGTAGGTAGAATGATCGATGCATGCATGTGCATGCTAGGTCTAGTACTTAATTAACTAAGAGAGGGTAGAACGTCGACATGATCCAGGAACTTTTTGAGGCAGCGGTTGTAAACGCACGGCCTCTCCAAGTGAGCTAGATGCCCCGCTTTCCTTATGGTTCGCAGCGTCGCCTTCTCGCCCAGCTCCCTGCATATATATATGTATGTTTCCATGATTAATCATTTCTCTAGAGTATATAGGTAGCTAGGTAACCGGCATTTTCTTACTCTTTTAGTCTCTGGCCAATCTCTAGAGGAAAGAAGTTGTCATTCTCTGCCCACAACAGAAGTATATTCTGCAAGCATGAAAGCCGATAAATCGTGAGAGACGAGTTAGACAAAGTTGATGCACTCCAACTTCAAAAGCCAAATATATTTGGGGACCCAGCGGAATGAAAATGTATAAGTTGAATTGTTGTGCTCTAGATTTATTCATATTTAAATAAAATTCAATAAATTTAAGTTTACTTTGAATTTGATACTAATATAATTCAGTTAATTAGGTAAAATTATATTTTAAACACACCAAAATGTCCAACATTAAGAAATTTCAGAGCATTTTATGTTTGACTCTTAAAAAATGCTACGCCTGATTTGACAACAAATAATAAAAGGGTTTTGCTAGGCACAGAAAAGTGCAACCGGAAATCCGGAATGAGTGGTATTTTTCACTATATCGCAGCTTCGCTTCTTTATTTAGAGTGACTTGAGACCTAAAAGTCACATTGATCTGAGATTTGTAAATTGTGAAAAAAGATGATGTTGCTTTGTCAATGCATGTTACCGTTGTGAGTAGTTAGCGTAAAACTACCACTTTACAGACTTAATCACAAAAAACTACCACTTTTGCCCGCAATCGCAAAAAACTACCACTTTTGGTCCGCTGATTGCAAATTGCGCTAAAAGTCGATTTGGCCGCGGATTGACACGAAAACTGACTGGGCGGGCCCACCCATCAGAGATTAGTGGCAAGGGATATCGTTTCGTGCCCGCAATCGCAAAAAACTACCACTTTTGCCCGCAATCGCAAAAAACTACCACTTTTGCCCGCAATCGCAAAAAACTACCAATTTTGCCCATTATTGCAATCTTACACAACAATAATAAAGATAGAAACATTATTTAGTCCTACACCAATAAAGCAATGGTAATGAGTAAGAAACATTATTGCATAACATGGAAGATGATGGGCAAAATTGGTAGTTTTTTGCGATTGCGGGCAAAAGTGGTAGTTTTTTGCGATTGCGGGCAAAAGTGGTAGTTTTTTGCGATTGCGGGCACGAAACGATATCCCTTGCCACTAATCTCTGATGGGTGGGCCCGCCCAGTCAGTTTTCGTGTCAATCCGCAGCCAAATCGACTTTTAGCGCAATTTGCAATCAGCGGACCAAAAGTGGTAGTTTTTTGCGATTGCGGGCAAAAGTGGTAGTTTTTTGTGATTAAGTCTGTAAAGTGGTAGTTTTACGCTAACTACTCTACCGTTGTTGATTTAGAGGAACCTAAGAGTCACAGTGATATATATATATATATGACATCATATCATTTGTTGGCACAAAGTAGAAACGATTTGCATAACCTGCTCAAAAACAGGTGATGGAACTGCTGTTTTGTCCCTGATTATCATATCTTCCAGCATCTCCCCTCTCTCTTTTCGGTTGCAAAACATCACCTGCACCAACAAATAACATGTATGAATATATTTCTGATGGCTTCTTGCAGATCGAACGGACGATTATACCTTCTGGAAATCCTTAACGATGCGACGGGGCAGCCACGGTTTCTTGTAGAAGGCGGTGGTGAAGAGCCGCATGACACCTCCCAAAGTATCTGGCAGCATGAGCTCCGTGGCAGACCCGACGCCGAACCTCTCAAGCAGGGCATCGTTCATGGCGGCCGTGTAGGACACCACGCCGCCGGAGACGACGACGGAGCGGACCAGGCCGGGAAACGCCGCCGCCATCTCGAACGCCACCAGCCCGCCGTAGCTGAAGCCCACGACGACGGTGCTCCGCTCCGCCACGCCGAGCTTCGCGAGACCCGCCGCGATGCACCGCGCCTGGAAGGCCACGGAGCGGTCCGGCGACGGCGACGTGGAGCCGCCGAAGTGGACGAGGTCGGGGACGTAGACCTTGTAGCCGCGCTTGGCCAGGGCGCCGACCTGGAAGCCCCACGTCATCATGCCGTCGCCCGCGAAGCCGTGCACCAGCACCACCGCGTGGCGCCTCTGCAGCTTCTCCTCCTCGGCCACCTTCTTCTGCTCGTCGGGGATCCAGAAGTTCATGACGGTGCCGGCGTCGTCAACGGCGACGGCCTGCTGCCGGAGTCCAGCGTTCTTGCCCAGACGGTCCACAAAGTGATCCCGTAGCACTTCCACCCAGTTCACCATCCTGGCTTGTTTCTTTCCTGCTTTCCCCTGTATTTTGCTTGATGATAGCTAGCTTATGGCGGGTGGGAGACTTGTATATAGTACGGGGAATGCATTTTTACTACCTACTGGCACAAGATCCATCGTTGATTCGTGCCCTAAGATCCGTGTCCCAGACACCTGTAAATTTACCGTAGTATATATACTCGGTGTGATTGTGTGAAGTGCTGCACCCCGGTTCATGTCAAGTGTCTCTCCAACATCCATTCCTATTTAAACTTGGCTCTACACGTGCAATTCCCGAGTTAGCTAGTTATTTTGAAAATCACATTATATATATGTATACAAGAATCTTCAAAAGTATATTTAGCTTACGTTATTTACTCTAATTACAACAATCAATTAATTACACCAAAGAGGAACAATTTCTAATCCACACATGATAATAATCAACAACATATTTGTAGGTGTATGACGTTTCTTCTAATTGATGATCCTAGCGAGTTAAACAAGCAACTCCAACACCCCCGCGTCGCCCGTGTCCGGCGACTCGGGGGAAACACTAGCCGCCGCCGGCCGAGAAGCCCGGTTCCCTCGTCACCGCGCCGTCGCCGCCGGAGGGAGCGCAGGCAAAGCCGCGCGCACCCAGGGAAGGTGGCGGCGGGGCGCTGGTTTCCTCTCCGCTTGAGTTGCAGGATGGAGGCACGTAGGCGCTGGCTGGCGTGGCGTTTGGCGGCGAGGGTCGCAGGTGCGGGTCGTCGGCGCGGTCGCGGCATGGCGGAAGCGCGGCGCGGAGGTTTGCTTGGCGGCGCTGGCCCGGGCTCGATCTGGGCCTCGTGTGGGCCCGGAGGGCCGCGCTGGTCTCCCGATGCTGCAGGTCTGGGCACGGTGATGTCAGGCGGCGTGGAGGCTGGATGTGGGCGCGGGGCTGGGCGAGGTGCTTCACGAAGGTGGAGGCGCTCCCGGGGGTGTGGATTCCGGTGCTGGATGTGGTTCCGGCGGGGCAGCACGTGTGGCATCCCTTGCTGTCGTACTCCGACATCTGGGCTACGAGGAAGCCGGGGCGGCGGCCCCGGATGGGTGTGGCTGCTTCGGCGGTGCGACATGGTTGTCTCGGCGTGAGGTGCTGCGTTCACCATGGTTGGCGGTGGAGGTTGGTGGTCGGCCACGGATGCGGTCTCCTACTTTGCGGCTCCTGATGCTTTGTGGGCGGGTCGAGCTCCGGGCGAAAGCCTTGCACCGGTCGGTGCCGACGGTGGCGACGCCTTTTGGGCGCCGTTCCCCTTCTTGTTGGCATCGTTGTGGAATCTCGACACCCGGCCCAACGAGAGTGGTCCGATGATCTTCGGGTGAAAGCCTAAGCTCCATCTGGGGTGGGCGGCGGTGACGGACGCGTCACTACCTTGTTGGAGGCGTCGTCTTGGAGTCATCGGCTCTCTCGGTGTGATGGGTCTGTGACGGATGGTGGACTGACGATTTGGTCGGGGAGGTGGACACTAGGGTGGCGGCCCTGGACGGTGGAGGTATGCCGAGGCGGCGGTCTCGGTCCCCTACGCTATGATGGTTCTATGAGGCAGAACCGTTGTTCAGCGTGGGTTTGGATGGCGGACTGGATGAAGACTGTGTGGGAAGAGGGTTCGTCGATCTGACTGGATCGTCTTTGGGCAATGCGAAGATCGATCTGGTTGTTACGTCGGGGCGGCGGCCCCGGCACAGGTGGTTTTGGTGGCGACCTGGATGAAGACTGCGCGGGCAGAGGGTTCGTTGACCATGACTGGATCACTTTCGGGCAATGCGAAGGTCGATCTGGTTGTTACGTCGGGGCGGCGGCTCCGGAGCAGGTGGTGTGTTGTGGCGTTTGTCGATTTGGGTCGTGTGGGCGACAGGTCGCATCGTTTGTGTCATTTTTTTGTACAGATTGTATGATTTTTGACCCGGTTTCCCTTATAAACTGGGTCAATTCTCTTCTATCTATTCGAGCAGTGGACTCAAAAAAACAAAAAACAAACAACTCCTTAACACGTCTCATTCAACTCATTTTATCAACCATCTCACAATAAACTCCGCTTGGGTCAACAAGTTCGAACCAAGACACGCTCAGTCACGAGCTACTCCTTTAGCCGGAGAGCTTTGAGTTTTAATTCAAGCCAGCCATTGTTGCTATTCATCAAGTGTTTTTTTTGCAGTATTCTTTGCGTTTGCTTGAAAATTGTTGTCTAGGCCAAGGAAATAGTTAAGCATTTGAAATTCTTGACAACCAATATTTTGAACATATTAGAAAGATATCTGAGAGTCATATATAAAATGTGCGCTTTCTTAATATCTGAGAGTCTAGATACATGTTCTTTTTGACAAATGAAAATCATCTAATTTTGCTAGTGCACTTATCAAACGACCACTATATGTCTATATCATTGGATTGAGCACATTGGATTTTTTTGAAAGACTACATATATCAAATAAGTCGGCTCCAGGACATGAACAGTACGCTTTTCTGCTGTCCACATTCCAGGGCACTATCGTACGGTTAGAAAGCATATGTGATGCAATATCGTGGGTGAAGCAAGAGCCTCCATGTGCATGTACACATCAGCGTCTTCTTAATCTAGACGGGCATATGTACCTAGCTAGGTAGTGATTGGTCGATGGGATGTATATTTCATGTACATGAGAACGTACGGTGCAACTTTTGAGAATCTGATCAGTCAACTTCGCCTTTATCTATATATATTTTAAAATTCTATTTATTTTTTCTAAAAATATTTGATGTTATCAGAGTTGAAATCCTTTTTTTCTATTTATTTTTTCTAAAAATATTTGAGCGATATTCAAACCATATTATGGTGAAAGGCCGACGTGGCAACGCCGCAAGTAACCTAAGCCACGTTAGAGGCATAAACTGTATTACATACTTCAAGAGCCGGGTTATAAGTTATAAGTTATAACCCCCAGAACCTGAAGCAAAGATTCTCGTGGACACTTTCAACTAGGGAAATGAAGCGTATATGTCAATGTCAATACTGCCGGATTCAGCCGTGAGTGGATATATAGATCGTGCATTTTCATTAGGAGAAACCGTATACATATTGAGTACTATGTCCCTATTTTGTGTGTTTGTGATCTCTTAAGTTATTCTTGTCCCCATTTCTGCGCACAAAACTTTAGTTGAATTTTTTTCTATAAATTACAAGACGGCTTTGAGTGGTTGGGGGCGTAAATGAAAACTCCATCCACCTGGTAGTAGCGTTGTTCTTTTGGGGAACTTCTCATTTGCACCTGGCATTTTTTCCTAAAGAAACTTTGTATGGATTGTTTTCACTAGTAGAAAACGGGCCATAGGACCAAACAGAAATACCCCATTTGTCCCGGTCGTATTACAAACCGGGACAAATGGGGTCAAATAGTTGGTCTCAGCCTACACGCGTTTTAAAATAGAACCTTTTGTCCCGGTTCCAGCCACGAACCGGGACAAAAGGTCACTGGACCCCATTTGTCCCGGTTCAAGCCACGAACCGAGACAAAAGTAGGTGCCTATATATTTAAAAATGGTTTGATACTTAAAAAATTCATTGTTGACACTTAAAAAATAGAAAATAATATTTATGAAAATAATTTAAATAATCCCTTCAACACGATTGTTTACTATACCAAGATGCACTCATTTGTAGAATATGAGATTTTTATCACAAATAATTTGAAAAATATGAATTAGATTCAAATAATCATCATAAACTCATTTAACTAGACGAAATTAGGTAGAAATCAATTAAAAACCTAATACTTGTATATTATCCATCATATGTGTACTAGTTTCCATGAAAATTAAATGGGTGTCATTTTTCATCATATTTTTTGTATTTTGTTCACAAAAAAAGACATTTTTGCACTTAAAAATGGAAAATGGTATTTATTAAAATTATTTGAAGAATCCCTTTGGCATGATTGTTTCTTATACCAATGCGCACCTATTTGTGGAATACAAGATCTGTATCACAAAATATACGGTGAAAATTACCGTAACTTGATCATTTGACTTGAAACTTCTAAATGTTTATAGATGATAGAATTTTTTGTGAGACTTTCGTTGCAAATTTTGTGAAAAGTCAAGTTTATCATTTTTCATGGCAACTAGTACACATATAAGGACCCCATGCCAAATGATATCCTTTTTGAGATGTTTATCATTCTGTTTTATTTTTTCGTTAAAACGATCAAAATAGTCGCGATGACTATTCATCAAAAGAGGTAAGATTTTCTAGAATTATCAATATTTCTGTGATATAACCAATAGTTGTGTACCTTAAAATGATTTTTCCAAAAGATTAAAACCAAACTATCAAATAGTTATAGCTCAAATTTGAATTAGTTTCGAATAATCGACATAAACTCATTTAACTAGACGAAATTAGGTAGAAATCAAGGAGAAACATAATACTTGAGGATTATCCATCATATGTGTACTAGTTTCCATGAAAATTAAATGGATGACATTTTTCATCATATTGTTTGTACTTTGCTCACAAAAAAAGTCATGTTTTGCACTTAAAAAATAGAAAATGATATTTATGAAAATGATTTGAAGAATTCCTTTGGCATGATTGTTTCTTATACCAATATGCACCTATTTGTGGAATATGAGATCTGTATCATAAACTATACCGTGAAAATGACCGTAACTTGATCATTTGGCTTCAAATTTCTAAATGTTTATAGATGATAGACCTTTTGTGAAGACTTTTGTTTCAAATATTGTCAAAAATCAAGTTTATTATTTTTCATGGCAACTAGTACACATATAAGGACCCCATGCCAAAGGATATCCTTTTTTTTAGATGTTTATCACTTTATTTCATTTCTTCCGTTAAAACGAAGAAAATGGTCGCGATGAGTATTCATCAAAAGAGGTAAGATTTTCTAGAATTATTAGTGTTTCTGTGATACAACCAATAGTTGTGTACCTTAAACTGATTTTTCCAAAAGATTAAAACCAAACTATCAAATAGTTGCAGTTCAAATTTGAATTAGTTTTGAATAATCGATTTAAACTAATTTAACTAGGCGAAAATTAGGCAGAAATCAAGAAAAAACCTAATACTTGAGTATTATCCATCATATGTGTACTAGTTTCCATGAAAAATAAATGGGTGCCATTTTCATCATATTTTTTGTACTTTGTTTACAAAACAAGTTATTTTTCGTACTTAAAAAATGGAAAATGATATTTATGAAAATAATTTGAAGAAACTCTTTGACATGATCGTTTCTTATATTAATATGTATCTATTTGTGGAATATGAGATCTGTATCATAAACTATGTCGTGGAAATGACCATAACTGATCATTTGACTTGAAACCTCTAAATGTTTATGGATGATAGACCTTTTTGTAAACACTTTTTTCAATTTTTGTCAAAAATCAAGTTTATCATTTTTCATGGAATGTCGTACACATATAAGGACCCCATACCAAAGGATATCTTTTTTGAGATGTTTCTCATTTTATTTATGTGATATAACCAATAGTTGTGTACCTTAAAATGATTTTTCAAAAAATCATTAAAACCTAACTATCAAATAATTATAGTTCAAATTTGAATTAGTTTCAAATAGACGACATAACCCTAAACCCTAAACCCTAAACCCTAAACCCTAAACCCTAAACCGAAATTAGCTAGAAATCAAGCAAAAACCTAATACTTGAGGATTATCCATCATATGTGTACTGGTTTCCATTAAAATTAAATGGGTGTCATTTGACATCATATTTTTTGTACTTTGTTCACAAAAAAGTAACATGATAGTTTCTTATTTCAATATGCACCTATTTGTGCAATATGAGATCTTTATCACAAATTATGCTGTGGAAATGACCATAATTTGATCATTTGACTTGAAACTTCTACATGTTTATAGATGAAAGACCTTTTTGTGAAGCTTTTTTTTGGAAATTTTGTGAAAATAAAGTTTATCATTTTTCATAGCAACTAGTACACGTATAAGGACCTCATGCCAAATGATATCCTTTTTAGGTGTTTATCATTTTATTTTTCCCTAAAACCGATCAAAATGGTCACAATGGCTATCTATGTTTCTGTAGTGCAAAAGATGATTTAGATGTCATATTTGAAATCCTCTAAGTTTTTTGATCAATTTAGACATTTTATTTGTTGAATTCTGATTTAAGGTTTTAAAGATACGAATTATTCCATAGTAAATAAAAAAAGGCAAAAATAAAATAATATTTATTTTATCATTATTTATTACAATATTATTATTATTCTATAGTCATTGTTATTTATTCAACTTAATTTTTATAATACAAGTAATGAAAAAATATAACATGATGACCGAGTGGTTAATACGATTGATAAGATAGTAATATCAGTAAGTTCTCAGTTCTCTCTTAGTATCTAATTTGAAAGGAAACTAAATGTTAAGCGTGCTGGGGTTGGAGTAGTCTGAGGATGGGTGACCGAACGGGAAGTTTGACTTAAGAATAAGTGTGTAGTTAGTGATGAAGTGTGTGAGTTAGTAGGTAATTAAATGTGTGGCTAAGTGAGAAACAAAAAAAAGAAATAGAAAACACGAAAGAAAAAGAAAAACATAATAGCAGCCAGCAATACGAACCGGGAAAGAAATACGAAAGAAAAAGAAAAACAGAAAATAGGAAAAAAACAAAAAACACTATTGTCCGGGGTCGTAATACGAACCGGGACAAATAGCCTCCGGCTAAAAGACTGGCTGACGCGGCCACGTGCCCCCCAATTGGTCCCGGGTCGTGGCGTGCCCGGGACAAAAAGCCACCCTATTTGTCCCGAACACGTGCCGGGACAAATAGCCCATTCGGCCCGGGACCAATAGCATGTTCTGCTCTAGTGTTTTCTTGCAAGAACAATGAGCCAATATGGGTGTTGTCTAAAATGGAGAGGGAGGGTAATGATCGACAAAGGTGAAGTTCAGGGTTATGATCCTTGAAACGGAGTTTCTATTCGACACTTTCAAGAGAACAACAAAGATGACGGTGTTGTTTAGTTTAGCCATTGATGCTAGATAATGCATTTTCACCCCGAAGAAACCCACATTCTAGCTGAATCTAGCTCTTCTTGTGTGTGTTTGTGATTTCTTATGTGACTTAATGAGGGCAGCCGCGCTGTGTCCAACTCCAAAATTTTCTTGTAACTTAATTAGGGCAGACTTTCAACAAATGAGAGATGCATGTATGTTTTGTTTGATTGATCTCGGTGGCTAGTTCATGCATTTTCATCGGGAGTATTATTGTGTGGTAGTGATCTCCTAAGCTATTCATGTCCCTATATAAAAATACATTAAAGAAAACAGTTGCAAGTCGTTTTCCATAAAAAGTAATCAACTTTAAGCGGTTCGGGGTCATCAGTGTAGACTTCCATCCGTGCACAAAATAGCATGACCCTTTTTTTAGAATTTTCAATTTGCACCAAACATATTGCTTACGTGTGAGGAGCCTGATATGGTTTGCTTTTTTTTCCGAAGCAATGAGCCAATGACATCGGTCGTCTTAGAGAGACAAAGAGGGGTACGTAATGACGACATTACATGAGGCAAAACTTACAGAAGGCAATGAAGAAACATTCCTAACCAATTGGTTCCTGCCATTCCAAATCTCTGAGACGGACAGAGCTTTTTACAGAGAGAAAGTAACGTAATCCCTGGGTAGTTCAAAACATACAAATATTTAGCCCGGTCCATAAAACTTTTTTTTTAATAATTAGCAAACTTTATTAAAGCAAACAAGCCGTCTCATTAAAAATCTCCCAGCCCACTTAAATGATCTGATGAGAAAAAGAGTACGTCAGAAACTTGTTGCCGCCATTGTTTACAAACGCCATCTGGTGAATCAAAAGACCAAACATGTCTATGTCTAAATAAACAGAGCCTCTCGCCGTGTTGTGTGGATCAACAACTAACCAGACCGACGCCAGTCTAAAATCAGGCCCAGGCCGCACGTCAAGCCTTTAAACAATGACAGCCCGTCTACTTACAAACGCAGCCCGGACAAAATCTCACGAAGAGGCGTTTACGAGACGCCGGTCTTAAATATATTCAGCCCATAACCGAATGGGCCACACCAACGACGCCACGTTCGTTAAAATTCTCACACCTACTTCAGTATGCTTCCTTGTTTTAGTGGCCTGATGTCTTTACTAATTCCACGAAACAGGCCGAAGCCCCGCTTTATAAATAAAGCCACAACGGCAGAACGATACAAAGTAGTGAGGCAGCCCTCTTACAAAGAAGATCCTAAGAAAACCAGGCTACAAAAGCCACATCGAAAACGTCGAAAGCGAATCAACACGACTATGAAGCCGGACAAGCACACCAGCTCCACGCTAAGACCTAACTCCCCTAAGCTCCACGACGACGCCCCCAAGAGGGGAACGGCGCAAAGCGTCGCCGCCGCCGAGTCCAGAAGGACTTGGGTTTTCACCCGGAACCCTGACACCAGGAAGATCACCAAGACGACGTCCTCAAGAGGAGAGCGGCACCCGTGAGCGTCGCCGTCGTCAGTGCCAAAGCACGGAGCTTTCGCTCGGTCACTCCCCTGTGTCACAAAGAGGGTCGTAGGACGCAAACCACAAGGAGCCAACTCGAGATCCAGGCACCACCGGAACGCGCCCGAGCCACCCTCCGCTGCACCGCTCGCTGCCCACGCAACCAACCAAACAATGCAGCCACCACCGTCGCCATGGTGCTCGCCGGAGAGCAACCCATGTGACCCGCCACCCAGGGCCGCCGCCCCGGCATCCGCACACTCCACCCTAAGACACGACGACAACCACACTGCAGGAACGACGGATCTGAGAGGGAAACCTAGCGCGCAACAGCCCGCTGGAGGGACCTCCCTCCATCAAAGCCGACCGGACACGGTAGCCGGAACAACCCAGACCCAACTAGCCTGGCCAGGCCCACCTGGCCCGGCCAGGCCCAGATCAGGCCCGTACCGATCCCGCCGCCATGCTGCAGCCCGCAGGCCGCCGCTGCCGCAGTCTCCACCACGCCACCACCACTTACCGCCGTGAGTACGCCGCCGGCCGTGGAGAGAGAAACGCCAAGCCCGGATCGATGTAGAGGCTGAGGGAGGAGGACACCCGAAGGGTCGCGGTCCCGGCCGCAGCCGCGCACCATCCTCCACCACGGTCCGCAAGCAGCAACGCTGCACCACCCTGTGTGGTCGCCGTGCCGCCGCCGTCCATGCCGCGGACGCCACCGCGCACATGAGTCCGCCCAATCGCCGCCAAGCCGCCACACCGCCGCAAGAACGGCCGCGCCATCGCGTCCCCGGCCAACACGAGGCCCAGGTAGGGCAGCTCGGCCCGCGCCAAGCTCACCCGACGAGGGAGCAGGACTTGCCTCGCCGCCGCCGGCGCCAACCGGGCCGCGCCCGGCGGCCTCTGCCGACGACGGCGAGGGAAGGAGGCGCGGGGGAGGGGTCTAGGCGGTGGAGACGAGGCCACGCCCGGCCGCCGCGGGGCGGCGCGGACGCGGGAGGGAGGAGGGGAAGAGGAGGGAGGGAGGGCGCGGCTCGCCGGCGACGGCGCGGGCTGGCGGCGGCTAGGGTTAGGGTTTGGTGGGAGGAGTCGCGTGGGGAGAGGAGGTCGACCGCAGCGTCCGAGCCCTTCCCGTCTTTACTAATTCCACGTCAAATAATTTGGATCAGAGGGAGTGCGGTTTGAAGACAAATATTCTCTTGTATCACATATGTGTGGGGTACATATTTCTAGGAAATACTTACTGTATAAATTGGTTCAATAGGCTAAGCTACATGAAACAAATATATTTTGACGATCGACACTGACCATTTCAATATGTTAAATAGAAAACTGTAAATCAAGTGGAACAGAACTGAAGCCACCGTACATGTAGGAAATCAGGACTGCATGGAACTAGAATAGTTGCGCCCTGGGAAAACTCATATCTCTACGCGGAATAAAGTTTAGATTAGCAGTAATCTCAGATCTTCCTTTATTTTGATCCTTCCAAAGACCAACCAAGTCCCTTGCATCTGTTTCAACAATAATGTTAAAATACAATACGGTTTAGATATATTTGGTAGTATTAGGATTGTAATCCAAATCTATCTCTGTTAGATTTCGTAGTCTTCAAGTTTTGTACCCTTTTATATATAGTCTTATTTTAATCAATCTAGTATTAATACAATACAACATATTCCGCAATCTTACATGGTATCAGAGCGGTTCGCTCCGCTATCTAGGGTTTAGCCACCACCGCTTCCGCCGCTCCGTCTCCATGATCGCCGGGAGCGTCGCATCTCGTAGCTAGTTTTTCTTCCAATTCCAATAAACCGGTTCATAGTTTTAACAATTTTCGTTTTTTTTCAATTAGATCTTGTAGCTACCAAATAGCCCTCTCGCCGCGTGAAATGGTCGCCTATTACACGGCTCACAAACTCTGCCTGGGGTGGGGGCTACCTATTATTCGTAGGCGGCGCCGTTCAGCGGATCATTCCAAGATCACATCGTTGCATGCATGCATGCGTGCTATGCATATGGAGCAAGATCGAAAGCTCTACTCGAAGCAGAAAGCTGATGGAGCAGCTAGCTCTACACCAAGCAATCAAGGATGCATCTGCCTCTAGTTGCACCGTGCTACTGCGCCGCCAAGTCGTCTACACCGCCAATACGCCGCCAAATCGTCATCAAGCCTCGCCGTCAAACATCGGGCCGCACCTGCATCGCGCGTGGTCATCATCGCCGACAAGTTCTACGCCAACATCTCGACATCTTCTACCTCTACATCACCGACAACTATCTACATCAACAAACGTCTTCAACATCCACGACACCATCTTCGTCCACCACAACCACGCAGCCAGAGTTGCAGTCTATTTTTATTTTGCACAATTTACTAGTTGCAACTTCTTCTTTTTTCGTCTTCTCCGGCAACAAACGGCGGAAAATCTGCGCTACGCGCCGCCGACCACGGAGATCTCCTCTGCTTTTTCATCCCGCTCTGACTCGCATGGTTAATGGTGGTCCCTTTCTTCGCATGTCCGGTACTGGCAACATCGACGCGTGCCTTCGTCCCTGACGCGCTCCCGAGTCTAGCAAGCTCAGCAAGGCGTGCCGCCTACCTCAACTACATCGACTCCAGCAAAATTCTACCCCAACTTCCTCAACAAACGGCAACATCGACCACAACTACATCGCCCATAACTTTTCTACATCGACATCGGCATCAAGGGTTATCAACTCGGCTTCTCTTCAGTTCACGACTTCAGATTATTTTCCAGTCAGACCGTACGCAACACTCCAGTTGTTCGCATCACTACCGATCCTACTGCGGGGGATGTTAGAGTAAAATACGGTTTAAATATATTTGGTAGTATTAGGGTTGTAATCCAAGTCTATCTCTATTAGGTTTCGTAGTCTCCAAGTCTTATACCCCTTTATATACAGCCCACCGTGGCTCATTGTAATCAATCTAGTATAATACAATATAACATATTCCACAATCTTACAAATAATCCGGGAAACACCACCATTAACGGCAATACGAAGCCCATCCCGAACAGCGATCGCCACCATAGTCATAGCATTGGCCGCATGTTCATATCAGATTGACTGGCCATGAAGCATCACCCCTTGATGGTTGCGCATCCATACCCGTGGATCCTTACCCACGCTCTGCATGGATGACCCATGGTTTCAATAATACAGTTTTTATTAATTTTAAAAATAATACTCCTACATGCTTTAAGAAATTTAAAAATATACGTGACGGATAAATGCTATGAGCGTGGCTCACGTGCCTCTGCATGCAACGAGCATGGTTGGCTGGCTGCGAGCCGCGCATGCATGCATGCGATGCGATGCCCTATCGATCGGTCCAGGTGTGGCTCAGCAGGTGTACGTACCGGTAATCTAACCAGCGATTGAGTGTATTATTTGTGAAACTTGTTTAAAAATGCATTATTTTTATAAATTAGTAAAAATGTGTTATTAAAAAAATAGGTTGGTAGCCTGTTAGCAGTGCAAGTTCCTTTCCTAAATAAAAATAAAAAACTGGAGAAGTTCCTATACTGGAATAGACACTCACTAGTTGAAGTTGAAGTTGAAGTGTGGACATTCATGAAGAGGTTCATCCTCAACTGCAAGCCACCAACACAGAATAAGATAGCCCACCATCCTTAAACGCTGCCGCTGCCATGGTTCCGTTGAATGTTAATCTACTACTACCCCTGCTAAGCAGCGCACTTACTCCTACGTAAGTAGGTCCAAAAGCAAGATCCGCTACATAGAGCTCGCCTTCACCCATGCATGCATCATCTACAGAAGAATGTACGTACTACCAGGTACCGAGATTGACACAACAGCCATCTCGCTGTCGACGACGGGTACGACCACAAAGCCGTTGCCAGAAGGATGAGAGTCGTACTCCTGTAATTTAGAGGAAAATTAACTAATTAATTAATTAATACTAATAGAGACTAGAGAGAGGACGATTGACGCTAAGGCATAACCGGCACGACAGCAGGTCAAGCAACCAACTGAATGGGGTTGTGGTCTGCAAGAGTCTCGGGGCAGCAGGGCCGCCCACGTCGCAATGAAAGGCACGACAGCCACCCGCATCAAACCGGCATTAGCAGTTGGCCAGTAGAAATAGTTAGTACATTAATCTCGATTGAGTTACACCTGCCTTTTTTGGTGGCTGGCCGGTACTATAGTTGTTTATCGTCGAATGTAAGACTAGTCATTGTGAGAGTAACATAGCTAGTAACCTAAGTGTCACGTAGTTACAGTAAAAATAATAATGTGGCGAATATTTAATGAAGAGAGAGGTGATGATGGTATCGTACGTACGTAACATAACGGATTTCGAAACAAAATGAGTCTATAGCTAATAATGCATGACTATGTGATAATACTCCTATGATACTCCCCCTATTGAGATAGTAACATAAACTAGTATCATAAGCATGATACCACTATATGATACTCCCCACTATGACTAGTTTAAGTGTGCGTAGCTAGGCCCTAGGCTGGCAACTAGTACTACTCCCTCTATCACAGTTTATAGAGCACGCACGTAGTTCAAGAATGAAATTTACCATTAATTTAAGTAACACAATTTAAATTTTATATTACAAAAATTATGTCATTAAAAACTTATTTTCAATATAAATCAAATGGTATAACTTTTGTAACATATAACTCATAATTTGTTGACTAAATCAAAAGGTCAAACTTTTTCTTAATGGTTGTGATTAATCTCCACCCCTAATCGCAGCCATTGATGTGCTTTAAAATTCGTGCAAAAAAACTTCCGGGAAAGCGCAGGAGCATTTCTCAATCATTTAAACTACATCTCCGATCCAGTTTGATATTGCACATAAATTTTCTCCTTTGGGTACCGTGTAAGAGTATCTCCAACAACATTAGTATGTTTTGGCTAACCAAACCGGTTATGGCTAGGAGAAAAACAATGTATGGGTAACCAACGTTTTCTCTCTTTTGTAGCATACCCAAAACTGGATATCCAAATTATTTGCACTCTGTACATCGCAATGGCATGTGGGGTCAACCAATCAGCCACCAATAGTACTCTTCTTTCTAAGAACTTAATTAGCTGAAGGACTTTGATCTCATTCTGGAAACGAAGGTTTCCGGCGCTTAGAACCTCTTAAGTCCAATAGGGTCTACTCTCTACACTACCAGCTAAGCTTATCGAGGTAAAGCTATGGGGTTTAAACATTGCTCGTTTAAGATTATTGTCTGAGATATGTTACTACTTCAATTCGTCAGGCTTGTTTTGGACCCTTGGATTGGCCTACAATTCGAGGATGCATGGCTTCATCAGCCTTGTTGCCAACTCTGCATGCATGCCAGTCTAAGACGACTATGCACATTCTCTTCTAATGTTATTACTAGTATGGATAGTTGCTACCTCTCGTGGCTGTCATGCTTTTTCTCTCAGAGTTTGGCATGAAGGCTGATGAGAATGGCTAGAGGCCGCCATCACCCTGATTACTTGGAAAAAACAAATTTTCAATGCCATTGGCGCTCGTGCAATAGATTAAAGAGGAGACTCATGAGAGAGCCAGAACTGGATTATAGCCGGTGCGAAGCTTTCAGTAGAAATTATCAGAAAATCGTAACTTTTTTGTTCATTCATTCCCTCTATCTTTGGTTGGATTCGGCTGTTCTATACTTTTGCTTCCGATATTAATATGAAAGGCAATGCTTTTATCTCATTCATTTATTAAAAAATATGTACCCGACTTTTAGGCTTTTACAACATGGATCGTTAACGATGGGTATCAATGCAAGGAAGTTGTGTTGGATTGGTCATCGATATTTACATCGGTTGTTCTAGGTATGTGGATCCGGTGGACTAACTGGGTGATGACGTAACCAAATACACTACATGTGTTATTTGTGCAGAACACCAGATCAGTATGGATCAATATTGAACCTCATATTATAAAATATATATGCATCTCAACCAATCAGTACTGTGAGGTACTGAATTGCAGATGCATTAAACAATGAATCTCGTGTATATTAAAAGCTACCCGGAATTATTTTTCTGCTTGTTGTACTGGACAACAAACCCACCGGCGCAAAATTGAATTATGCCACACAAAAAAATTCAATACGCGCTTACATAATGGTGTGTTTTGCGAAATCGTAATTTATCTGATCGTGTCATTATTTCTTCACTCTTTGTTTTTTTTGCACAAGTTCTTTACTCTCGTTATGCTGATATCTGATCGTGTGCCGGTAATCGTCACGTGGAACTGTAAGTGTGCGTAGCTTCCGAGGGTAACTGTACCGGCTAGAGAGTTCTCAAGAATATTTGTACGGGTTACTGATCTATGCATGTAGCGAAACCCTCTCTCTACGTGGATGTGCTTAGATAATCACTATTGGTGCGTGCCTAGCTAGACCAATCACCTCTGGCAATAATTTACGTGTATCTGATTTCCAATTCGATATCGGCCATCAGATATTCATTCTTTGATCAGTAATCGTTTAAGGCCAGAGTGACACAAAAATTTGTTTGAGAAAAAAGACAGTGGCACAAAAATCATCACCTTCGTGTGAGTGAGCGGATCGAGAGGACAGAAAGAACTAAATGATTATTCAGAATCAAAAATCAGCTGTCTAGCTACAATATGTGTAGCAAAGGTGCAAGATTATTAAAGCACACATACTTAGCAAAAACTAGGAGCTTAATTCAGCACCCATGCCAATATATATGGCCATAAAGCCCATGACAAAGACTGGCAGCTGTCTAGCGGTAGGCATTCATTCTCCCACTCACTACAATAGTGACACGAACTTGTCTCTTGTCTGGTTACAGCTCAAGGCCCATACCAAATGTGATGATCGATCTAGGTAGCTTCTCCGTCCGCTATAAGTAGCGGCCATGCACCCACATGGCCTAATTAAGCTACCCACAACGCATGAGAGCCGGCTTGAGTCCACCTCGATCTCCAGCTTCCAAGAGAGACGACCAGTATCTTCTTCTATAATTCCAGGTTCATCGATCTCGGTTCGTATATCGCAGCTAGTAGCTCGCCATGGACGCCGTCGCGGTGGCTGGGTGCTTCCGGGGAAAGACCGTCCTTGTAACTGGCTCGACTGGCTTCCTCGGGAAATGTATACCTATGCACATACAAAAATCATGCTAGATATGTGACATGCTACACACCAATTCCTTATCTGCATACGTATTTTACATGCAGTGCTGGTGGAGAAGATACTCAGGGTTCAGCCAGACGTCAAGAAGCTCTACCTGCTGGTGCGCGCGCCTGACGCAGCCTCTGCTGAGCAGCGTATCCTGTCCCAGGTAAGTCAAAATAATTGACAGTACACTAGCTAGTCCGTCGCCTCCTTCGGTGTTCATGTAATCGACTGGTTTGCGCAGGTGCTGGGGAAGGATCTGTTCAACACCCTGCGGGAGAAGCATGGTCTTGCTGGCTTCCAGAAGCTCATCAAAGAGAAGGTAGTTCCTCTCGCTGGAGACGTCGGGACTCGTGACTTCGGCCTCGATGGCTCCAGACTCGAGGACCTGTGTGAGGAGATCGACGTTATCATCCATGGGGCAGCGACAACTAGCTTTTATGAAAGGTACAACAATTCTGCGAGTATTCAGATTTTATATTTAAACGACACACAACCACAGAATTTTCATCACAAGCACTTCTATAGCTTTATACTTATCACATTTAATCAGTTATATCTACAACTACAGATTTTTTTCACCTTCCAGTTTGAATCTCTTCATATGGAATAGTCTAACTGACCAGACCCACATGTTCATGTGTTTTTCAATTAGTTATATGGCCTAATTTGTGATTTTAACTTGTATGTTTGAGGTACCAGTTGTATAGATATAAACACCGACACTAAAAAATTGTACTAACCTATAAACACAAACAAGGGGTTGGTGAACCTTCAAATGACATAAGACAAAATAAAGTCTAATCACCAAAAAAGATAAAATGGGCTGAATCACTACAAAAATAGAAATGGACAGGACTGAAAATCAGCTTCTATTGTTGATTGTTTGCATGTTCCTATTGCATGTACAGGTACGATGTTGCTTTGGCAACTAATGCATTAGGAGCACAATATGGATGCGAATTTGCAAAGAAGTGTCCTAATCTGAAACTACTGCTTCATGTTTCCACTGGTACGTGTTTGTTTACTTGTGTATCCAGTTGTCCACACAGTGCTTAGTTCATCTGAAATATAGCAGGATAACACAACACGATGAGAATATATATGCTTAATCGACTGCAATAACCATGTTTTTTCCCTCTATATTAGCTTTTGTAGCTGGTACCCAAGAGGGACTTTTACTGGAGAAAGCACTCAAGATGGGTGAATCACTACGACCGGGTTACCACTTGGACATCGAAGCTGAGTTGAAGCTGGTTGAGAAGGTCAAGACTGAATTCAAAACAGCCAAAAGTGGTAGCTCAGATCAGTCTGAGAAGACAACCATGAAAGAACTTGGCTTAAAGAGGTCTGACCAATATGAATATGTTAACCCCCTTAGCTTAAGAATATACATGACACTTTAGACATCGGCATGATTTCAACATGCAATTTTCTGAGCTATGTTGATAAAAATTATCCATGAAAAAATTGAACATTCAATATTTCACATGGCCAACGTAAATAACCTTTTAAATGTTCGTAGTTATAGTTTTTTTTATCAAGTGACTACATTTAGGGAGTTAATTTGAAATCAAATTATTGTGATAGTTATGTCATCCCTAAGGTAGCTGTCACAAGAAACACTGTCATCTTTAGACCTCTGGTTTGGACCATTTTAGATCATGACGCGGTCTATTTATAATGGTTGATCTAAAGTAAGCCTCGTAGGATCCCCATATATTGTATCATAAATAAGCCATATATAATACAGAACTATTATAGCAAACGCATAAGCATTTTCTAAATTTTACCAACACTAGATGAACTCTACTCAATGACTACTCTGGATGGTGTTATTTTTTTAAGAAAAATATTGATGAAAAGGTATAAGAATCTAACATTAATCAAAAGGTATGTATGAAAAATCAGCTTGACACACTATTTAAACTGTTTGTAAATATTTGAAGGGCTTGCCATTTTGGATGGCCAAACGTATATACATTTACCAAGGCTATGGGGGAGATGTTACTTGAGCAGCAGAGGGGAGATCTTCCTGTCGTAATTATTCGTCCCACCATGGTAACCAGCACTTATCAAGATCCTTTTCCTGGATGGATAGAAGGGGCAAGGTATGCTCAACATCTAAATGTACAACCAATTTATATATTTCAATGTTATATATATCTTGTGCAACTAATAACTGTTGTTTAATTACTACACTACATATATATCCAAGCTGGACATCACCACAACTGAAAATAAGTTCTCTGACTATTTTATCACAGGACAATCGATGCCCTCATTGTCGCCTATGATGAGCAGGCGTTCCCCTGTTTCGTAGGTGATCTCAAAGACACAATGGATGCGGTGAGTAATACATAATTATATAAATATGTTCTAGCAATTATAGTGTGGACAGAGTAATATAGCAACCTGATTAATTGGATTGCCTGTTAAACTTGAGAGATATTAATAGTCCATACATATAGGTTCCTGCTGATATGGTGGTAAATGCAACTCTGGTAGCCGGTGCTGTTCATTGGAATGAGAAAGGGCAAGTCATTTACCATGTGAGCTCAGCACTCCAAAACCCATTGACCGGTCACGTTTTCGAGGATGCGTGTTGGGATTACTTCTCCATCCATCCTCGTGTACTAGCGAATGGGAAACCCCTCCAAAATAGAAGGCCATACTTGTTTAAGAAATTCGCCTACTTCCGCGCATATCTGACCTTGATGTATAAGCTACCACTTGAGGTACAAAATAATATGTTTTATAATTCATACGCACATGCCAATATAGTATCTGTATGATGAATTGACCACATTTTTTGTCATATGTTTAATTACAACAGATACTGCATGTAGTGAGTCTATTATTCTGTGGGTTATTTTCACAATATTACCAGAAGCACAACCGAAGATACACATTCTTAATGCTCTTGGTCAAGCTGTATGCACCGTATGCCTTCTTCAAAGGATGGTGAGATCCAATTTCAACCAGTGTTCCATGACCTTGTTGGGCACTTAATTTGCGAACTTGCTATCTTAAGCACCGACAGTCTTTAATAACCTCGTTGCACACCTAATTTGTCTAGCTTCTATGTTATTGTTAGAGCTTATACACACCGATTAGATTTAGAGGGGTACTACTAGATAAGGTTCTTACTAGGGGTCTGGACAAACTGAAGAGTAGTATGGTCAACATACTGCAAATATATGCAAACTTCTACATTTGACTCGCATCACCCCACTTAGTTATTCCATACATTTACATAAGATAAGTAGTCCAAATTTTATTCATGTATTTGTTGTGACGTATATATGTGTTGATCTAATTTTCTTTGATGTTCTGTCTCTGAAGCTTTGATGACACGAACTTGACAAGGTTGAGGAAGGAAGTAAAGATGAACGGCAATGATGGTAGCCTATTTAACTTTGATCCCAAATCCATGGACTGGCACCAATATCTGTTGAACGTCCACGTCCCAGCTGTACTAAAGTATGGCCGCAAAAAGAAGGGAAGCGTGTAGCAAAGGAGCGGAATCTTCCTATTCTTTGAGATGAACGATACGCATTATTCTCCAACAAAAATGTATATCATACTGCTAAACAATACCATTTGTATTATGTGAAGCACATACAACTATGTGATATATGTTTATACAATTCACTGAGCAAATAAATACTCATAGTTCCCGGTATTTTTTGAATGTGATAGCATGTTCAATCAGATCAATGCCATGAAACTAGTTGTGTGTGTATGTATGGAAGAAGAAATGAATCAATTCTGAAAACCAAAAATGGAAGGTTGTATTTGCCAGCTACTCCCTCCGTTCTAAATTAGATGACTCTCTTTTGTCAAAAAGTGGATGTATCTAGATATGTTGTGAGTCTAGATACATCCACTTTTTGACAAAAGAGAGTCATCTAATATGAAACGGAGGGAGTATATCACTAGGACAAAGAACAATAAAGCATACCATGTCAATATTTGGGTTGGTGAATGATATTGCACATATTTATTTTTCTTTCTAAGAAAACACGACAATTCTGTTCAAGTGTATTAACCTGTTAGATCATAATCATATAGCTTGATACAAAGAGTTGTTCTTGTCTATATAGCTCGGTCCACCATGGGTCGTTGCTCCTTCTAATTTCGAAGCTGAGTTATTTCCCGCTGTAATGGAGCAAGTCCGTGAGGTGGCCAGCTTCTTCCCTCATATTCGGTGGGCTTCTGTCACCTTCGCTAATTTCTCTTGGTCCCCTCCTTCCCAATAGTCGCCAGTCCTTCATTGCCCTAACCACGTGGTCCATTACTCACATTTGACACTCTCTTCATAAGACCCCAAACAGCAAGGCTAAATCACAAGCAGGGAAATGTAACAAAAGAAATAGCAGATCTATGAAATCTTGGACAGGCTCAGATCACACAGTCTGAATATGTGATGCTACCATTTAAAATGTCTAGAAATGGCCGAAATCAAGAGTTTTATATGATTTCGTGAACATCCTGTGATTGGGTCCCGGACCATTTAAATCTACGTCGGACCCCAAAACAGTGTGCTATACCACACGAAAATGTCCAGAAATGTCCGAAATCACGAGTTTTTTATGATTTCATATAAATCGTGTGACGGTGTCCCGGACCATTTAAATCCACGTCGGACCCCAAAACCGTGTGCAATAGCCCACGAAAATTGTGGGACAGGGTCCCATACCATTTGAATCTACATCGGACCCCAAAACCGTGTGCTATAGCCCACGAAAACGGCCAGAATTGCCCGAAATCACGAGTTTTATATGATTTCGTGAAAATCATGTGACGGGGTCCTGGACCATTTAAATCCACGTCGCACACCAAAATCAAGCGCTATAGCCCACGAAAACGACCAAAATGCCCAAAATCAAGAGGTTTATATGATTTCGGCGTGTGACGGTGACCCGGCCCATTTAAATCCACGTCGGACCCCGAAACCGTGTGCTATAACCCACAAAAACGGCCAGAAATGCCCGAAATCAAGAGTTTTATATGATTTCGGGAAGATCCTGTGACGGGTTCCCGGACCATTTAAATCCAAGTCGGACCCCAAAACCGCTTGCTATAACCGACGAAAACGGCCAGAAATGCCCGAAATAAAGAGTTTTATATGATTTCGCGAATATCCAGTGACTGGGTCCCGGACCATTTAAATCCACGTCGGACCCCAAAACCGTGTGCTATAGCTCACGAGAACGACCAGAAATGCCCGAAATCATGAGTTTTCTATGATTTCATGAATATCGTGTGACTGGGTAACGGATCATTTAAATCCACGTCGGACCCAAAAACCGTGTGCTATAACCCACGAAAACCGCCAGAAATGCCCGAAATCACGAGTTTTCTATGATTTTGTGAAGATCGTGTTATTGGGTCCCGAGCCATTTAAATCCACGTCTAACCCCAAAACCGTGTGCTATAGCCCACGAAAACGGCCAGAAATGCCCGAAATCATGATTTTTTAATGATTTCGTGAAAATTGTGGGACGGGGTCTCAGACCGTTTGAATCTACGTCGGACCCCAAAACCATGTGCTATAGCCCACGAAAACGGCCAGAAATGCCCGAAATCACGATTTTTATATGATTTCGTGAAAATCGTGTTACGGGGTCCCAGACCATTTAAATACACGTCGGACCCCAAAACCGTATGCTATAACCCAAGAAAACAGCATGAAATGCACGAAATCACGAGTTTTATATATGATTTCGTGAAGATCGTGTGACTGGGTCCCGGACCATTTAAATCCACGTCGGACCCAAAAACCGTGTGCTATAACCCACGAAAACCGCCAGAAATGCCCGAAATCACGAGTTTTCTATGATATTGTGAAGATCCTGTGACTTGGTCCCGGACCATTTAAATCGATGTCGGACCCCAAAACCGTGTGCTATAGCCCACGAAAACGGCCAGAAATGCCCGAAATCACGATTTTTATATGATTTCGTGAAAATCGTGTGTCGGGGCCCCAGACCATTTAAATCCACGTCGGACCCCAATACCGTGTGTTATAACCCACGAAAACGGCCAGAAATGCCCGAAATCACGAGTTTTATATATGATTTCGTGAAACTCGTGTGAAGGGGTCCCTGACCATTTAAATCCACGCCGGACCCCAAAACCGTGTGCTATAGCCCACGAAAACGGCCAGAAATGCCTGAAATCACTAGTTTTATATGATTTCGTGAAAATCGTGTGACTGCGTCCCGGACCATTTAAATCCACGTCGGACACCAAAACCGTGTGTTATAGCCCACAAAAACAGCCAGAAATGCCCGAAATCACGAGTTTTATATATGATTTCGTGAAAATCGTGTGAAGGGGTCCCTGACCATTTAAATCCACGTCGGACCCCAAAACCGTGTGCTATAGCCCACGAAAACGGCCAGAAATGCCCGAAATCACTAGTTTTATAAGATTTCGTGAAAATCGTGTGGCTGGGTCCCGGACCATTTAAATCCACGTCGGACCCCAAAACCGTGTGTTATAGCCCACAAAAACAGCCAGAAATGACCGAAATCACGAGTTTTATATATGATTTCGTGAAAATCGTGTGAAGGGGTCCCTGACCATTTAAATCCACGTCGGACCCCAGAACCGTGTGCTATAGCCCACGAAAACGGCCAGAAATGCCCGAAATCACTAGTTTTATATGATTTCGTGAAAATCGCGTGATGGGTCCCGGACCATTTAAATCCACGTCGGACCCCAAAACCGTGCGCTATAGCCCACAGATTTCGTGAAAATTGTGAAACGGGGTGCCAGACCATTTGAATCTACGTCGGACCCCAAAACCGTGTGCTATAGCCCACGAAAACGGCCAGAAATGCCCGAAACCACGAGTTTTATATGATTTCGTAAAAATCATGTGACGGGGTCCCGGACCATTTAAATCCACGTCGGACACCAAAATCGTGCGATAGAGCCCATGAAAACGGCCAGAAATGCCCAAAATAGAGAGTTTTATATGATTTATTCGTGTGACGGGTTCCCGGCCATTTAAATCCACGTCGGACCTCAAAACCGTGTGCTATAACCCACGAAAACGGCCAGAAATGCCCGAAATCAAGAGTTTTCTATGATTTCGTGAAGATCCTGTGACTGGGTCCCGGACCATTTAAATCTACGTCCGACCCCAAAACCGTGTGCTATAGCCCACGAGAACGGCCAGAAATGCCCGAAATCATGAGTTTTCTATGATTTCGTGAAGATCGTGTGACTGGGTCCCAGACCATTTAAATCCACGTCGGACCCAAAAACCGTGTGCTATAACCCACGAAAACTGCCAGAAATGCCCGAAATCACGAGTTTTCTATGATATTGTGAAGATCATGTGACTGGGTCCCGGGCCATTTAAATCCACGTCTAACCCCAAAACCGTGTGCTATAGCCCACGAAAACGGCCAGAAATGCCCGAAATCATGATTATTTTATGATTTCGTGAAAATTGTGGGACGGGGTCCCAGACCATTTGAATCTACGTCGGACCCCAAAACCGTGTGCTATAGCCCACGAAAACGGTCAGAAATGCCCGAAATCACGATTTTTATATTATTTTCGTGAAAATCGTGTTACGGGTCCCAGACCATTTAAATACACGTCGGACCCCAAAACCGTGTGCTATAACCCACGAAAACAGCCAGAAATGCCCGAAATCACGAGTTTTCTATGATATTGTGAAGATCGTGTGACTGGGTCCCGGGCCATTTAAATCCACGTCTAACCCCAAAACCGTGTGCTATAGCCCACGAAAACGGCCAGAAATGCCCGAAATCATGATTATTTTATGATTTCGTGAAAATAGTGGGACGGGGTCCCAGACCATTTGAATCTACGTCGGACCCCAAAACCGTGTGCTATAGCCCACGAAAACGGTCAGAAATGCCCGAAATCACGATTTTTATATTTTTTCGTGAAAATCGTGTTACGGGGTCCCAGACCATTTAAAAACACGTCGGACCCCAAAACCGTGTGCTATAACCCACGAAAACAGCCAGAAATGCCCGAAATCACGAGTTTTCTATGATATTGTGAAGATCGTGTGACTGGGTCCCGGGCCATTTAAATCCACGTCTAACCCCAAAACCGTGTGCTATAGCCCACGAAAACGGCCAGAAATGCCCGAAATCAAGAGTTTTATATGATTTCGTGATGATCCTGTGACTGGGTCCCAATCCATTTAAATCGACGTCGGACCCCAAAACCGTGTGCTATAGCCCACGAAAAC
This sequence comes from Poa annua, assembly GCA_026929855.1. Lineage (NCBI taxonomy): Eukaryota > Viridiplantae > Streptophyta > Magnoliopsida > Poales > Poaceae > Poa > Poa annua. Next base: position 88,279,570 of record CM049432.1, read on the forward strand.
GGCCAGAAATGCCCGAAATCACGAGTTTTATATGATTTCGTGGAAATCGTGTGACTGAGTCCCAGACCATTTAAATCCACGTCGGACCCCAAAACCGTGTGTTATAGCCACAAAAACAGCCAGAAATGCCCGAAATCACGAGTTTTATATATGATTTCGTGAAAATCGTGTGAAAGGGTCCCTGACCATTTAAATCCACGTCGGACCCCTAAACCGTGTGCTATAGCCCACGAAAACGGCCAGAAATGCACGAAATCAGTAGTTTTATATGATTTTGTGAAAATCGTGTGATGGGTACCGGACCATTTAAATCCACGTCGGACCCCAAAACCGTGCGCTATAGCCCACAGATTTCGTGAAAATTGTGGGACGGGGTGCCAGACCATTTGAATCTACGTCGGACCCCAAAACCGTGTGCTATAGCCCACGAAAACGGCCAGAAATGCCCGAAACCACGAGTTTTATATGATTTCGTAAAAATCGTGTGACGGGGTCCCGGACCATTTAAATCCACGTCGGACACCAAAACCGTGCGATATAGCCCATGAAAACGGCCAGAAATGCCCAAAACAGAGAGTTTTATATGATTTATTGGTGTGACAGGGTCCCGGCCCATTTAAATCCACGCCGGACCCCAAAACCGTGTGCTATACCCACGAAAACGGCCAGAAATGCCCGAAATCAAGAGTTTTATATGATTTCGTGAAGATCCCGTGACTGGGTCCCAGACCATTTAAATCTACGTCCGACCCCAAAACCGTGTGCTATAGCCCACGAGAACGGCCAGAAATGCCCGAAATCATGAGTTTTCTATGATTTCGTGAAGATCGTGTGACTGGGTCCCGGACCATTTAAATCCACGTCGGACCCAAAAACCGTGTGCTATAACCAACGAAAACCGCCAGAAATGCCCGAAATCACGAGTTTTCTATGATATTGTGAAGATCGTGTGACTGGGTCCCGGGCCATTTAAATCCACGTCTAACCCCAAAACCGTGTGCTATAGCGCACGAAAACGGCCGGAAATGACTGAAATCAAGAGTTTTATATGATTTCGTGAAGATCGTGTGACGGGGTACCGGACCATTTAAATCCACGTCAGACCACAAAACCGTGTGCTATAGGCCAAGAAAACGTCCAGAAATGCCCGAAATCAAGAGTTTTATATAATTTCGCGAAAATCGTGTGACGGGGTCCTAGACCATTTAAATCCACGTCGGACCCCAAAACCGTGTGCTATAGCCCACGAAAACGGCCAGAAATGACTGAAATCAAGAATTTTATATGTTTTCGTGAAGCTCATGTGGCTGGGTCCTGGTCCATTTAAATCCACGTCAGACCCCAAAACCGTGTGCTATAGCCCACGAAATTGGCCAGAAATGCCCGAAATCAAGAGTTTTTTTCTGATTTCGTGCAAATCGTGTGACGGTTTCCGTAGGCATTTAAATCCACGTCGGACCCCAAAACCGTGCGCTATAGGACAAAACAGCCGGAAGTGCCCGAAATCACGAGTTTCTTATGATTTTCTGAAAAGCATGGGACGGGGGTCCCAGATCATTTAAACCACATCGGACACCAAATCGTGTGCTATAACCCACAAAAACGGCCAGAAATGCCCGAAATCAAGAGTTGTATATGATTTTGTGAAAATCGTGTGACGGGGTCCCGGACCATTTAAATCCATGCCGGACCCCAAAACCGTGTGCTATAGCCCACGAAAACGGCCAGAAATGCCCGAAATCATGATTATTTTATGATTTCGTGAAAATAGTGGGACGGGGTCCCAGACCATTTGAATCTACGTCGGACCCCAAAACCGTGTGCTATAGCCCACGAAAACGGTCAGAAATGCCCGAAATCACGATTTTTATATTTTTTCGTGAAAATCGTGTTACGGGTCCCAGACCATTTAAATACACGTCGGACCCCAAAACCGTGTGCTATAACCCACGAAAACAGCCAGAAATGCCCGAAATCACGAGTTTTCTATGATATTGTGAAGATCGTGTGACTGGGTCCCGGGCCATTTAAATCCACGTCTAACCCCAAAACCGTGTGCTATAGCCCACGAAAACGGCCAGAAATGCCCGAAATCAAGAGTTTTATATGATTTCGTGATGATCCTGTGACTGGGTCCCAAACCATTTAAATCGACGTCGGACCCCAAAACCGTGTGCTATAGCCCACGAAAACGGCCAGAAATGCCCGAAATCACGAGTTTTATATGATTTCGTGGAAATCGTGTGACTGGGTCCCAGACCATTTAAATACACGTCGGACCCCAAAACCGTGTGTTATAGCCACAAAAACAGCCAGAAATGCCCGAAATCACGAGTTTTATATATGATTTCGTGAAAATCGTGTGAAAGGGTCCCTGACCATTTAAATCCACGTCGGACCCCTAAACCGTGTGCTATAGCCCACGAAAACGGCCAGAAATGCACGAAATCACTAGTTTTATATGATTTTGTGAAAATCGTGTGATGGGTACCGGACCATTTAAATCCACGTCGGACCCCAAAACCGTGCGCTATAGCCCACAGATTTCGTGAAAATTGTGGGACGGGGTGCCAGACCATTTGAATCTACGTCGGACCCCAAAACCGTGTGCTATAGCCCACGAAAACGGCCAGAAATGCCCGAAACCACGAGTTTTATATGATTTCGTAAAAATCGTGTGACGGGGTCCCGGACCATTTAAATCCACGTCGGACACCAAAACCGTGCGATATAGCCCATGAAAACGGCCAGAAATGCCCAAAATAGAGAGTTTTATATGATTTATTCGTGTGACAGGGTCCCGGCCCATTTAAATCCACGCCGGACCCCAAAACCGTGTGCTATACCCACGAAAACGGCCAGAAATGCCCGAAATCAAGAGTTTTATATGATTTCGTGAAGATCCCGTGACTGGGTCCCAGACCATTTAAATCTACGTCCGACCCCAAAACCGTGTGCTATAGCCCACGAGAACGGCCAGAAATGCCCGAAATCATGAGTTTTCTATGATTTCGTGAAGATCGTGTGACTGGGTCCCGGACCATTTAAATCCACGTCGGACCCAAAAACCGTGTGCTATAACCCACGAAAACCGCCAGAAATGCCCGAAATCACGAGTTTTCTATGATATTGTGAAGATCGTGTGACTGGGTCCCGGGCCATTTAAATCCACGTCTAACCCCAAAACCGTGTGCTATAGCGCACGAAAACGGCCGGAAATGACTGAAATCAAGAGTTTTATATGATTTCGTGAAGATCGTGTGACGGGGTACCGGACCATTTAAATCCACGTCAGACCACAAAACCGTGTGCTATAGGCCAAGAAAACGTCCAGAAATGCCCGAAATCAAGAGTTTTATATAATTTCGCGAAAATCGTGTGACGGGGTCCTAGACCATTTAAATCCACGTCGGACCCCAAAACCGTGTGCTATAGCCCACGAAAACGGCCAGAAATGACTGAAATCAAGAATTTTATATGTTTTCGTGAAGCTCATGTGGCTGGGTCCTGGTCCATTTAAATCCACGTCAGACCCCAAAACCGTGTGCTATAGCCCACGAAATTGGCCAGAAATGCCCGAAATCAAGAGTTTTTTTTTCTGATTTCGTGCAAATCGTGTGACGGTTTCCGTAGGCATTTAAATCCACGTCGGACCCCAAAACCGTGCGCTATAGGACAAAACAGCCGGAAGTGCCCGAAATCACGAGTTTCTTATGATTTTCTGAAAAGCATGGGACGGGGGTCCCAGATCATTTAAACAACATCGGACACCAAATCGTGTGCTATAACCCACAAAAACGGCCAGAAATGCCCGAAATCAAGAGTTGTATATGATTTTGTGAAAATCGTGTGACGGGGTCCCGGACCATTTAAATCCATGTCGGACCCCAAAACCGTGTGCTATAGCCCACGAAAACGGCCAGAAATGCCCGAAATCATGATTATTTTATGATTTCGTGAAAATAGTGGGACGGGGTCCCAGACCATTTGAATCTACGTCGGACCCCAAAACCGTGGACTATAGGCCACGAAAACGGCCTGAAATGCCAGAAATCACGAGTTTTTAATGATTTCACAAAAATCGTGTGACTGGGTCCCGGACCATTTAAATCCACGTCGGACCCAAAAACCGTGTGCTATAACCCACGAAAACAGCCAGAAATGCCCGAAATCACGAGTTTTCTATGATATTGTGAAGATCGTGTGACTGGGTCCCGGGCCATTTAAATCCACGTCTAACCCCAAAACCGTGTGCTATAGCCCACGAAAACGGCCAGAAATGCCCGAAATCAAGAGTTTTATATGATTTCGTGATGATCCTGTGACTGGGTCCCAAACCATTTAAATCGACGTCGGACCCCAAAACCGTGTGCTATAGCCCACGAAAACGGCCAGAAATGCCCGAAATCACGAGTTTTATATGATTTCGTGGAAATCGTGTGACTGGGTCCCAGACCATTTAAATCCACGTCGGACCCCAAAACGGTGTGTTATAGCCACAAAAACAGCCAGAAATGCCCGAAATCACGAGTTTTATATATGATTTCGTGAAAATCGTGTGAAAGGGTCCCTGACCATTTAAATCCACGTCGGACCCCTAAACCGTGTGCTATAGCCCACGAAAACGGCCAGAAATGCACGAAATCACTAGTTTTATATGATTTTGTGAAAATCGTGTGATGGGTACCGGACCATTTAAATCCACGTCGGACCCCAAAACCGTGCGCTATAGCCCACAGATTTCGTGAAAATTGTGGGACGGGGTGCCAGACCATTTGAATCTACGTCGGACCCCAAAACCGTGTGCTATAGCCCACGAAAACGGCCAGAAATGCCCGAAACCACGAGTTTTATATGATTTCGTAAAAATCGTGTGACGGGGTCCCGGACCATTTAAATCCACGTCGGACACCAAAACCGTGCGATATAGCCCATGAAAACGGCCAGAAATGCCCAAAATAGAGAGTTTTATATGATTTATTCGTGTGACAGGGTCCCGGCCCATTTAAATCCACGCCGGACCCCAAAACCGTGTGCTATACCCACGAAAACGGCCAGAAATGCCCGAAATCAAGAGTTTTATATGATTTCGTGAAGATCCCGTGACTGGGTCCCAGACCATTTAAATCTACGTCCGACCCCAAAACCGTGTGCTATAGCCCACGAGAACGGCCAGAAATGCCCGAAATCATGAGTTTTCTATGATTTCGTGAAGATCGTGTGACTGGGTCCCGGACCATTTAAATCCACGTCGGACCCAAAAACCGTGTGCTATAACCCACGAAAACCGCCAGAAATGCCCGAAATCACGAGTTTTCTATGATATTGTGAAGATCGTGTGACTGGGTCCCGGGCCATTTAAATCCACGTCTAACCCCAAAACCGTGTGCTATAGCGCACGAAAACGGCCGGAAATGACTGAAATCAAGAGTTTTATATGATTTCGTGAAGATCGTGTGACGGGGTACCGGACCATTTAAATCCACGTCAGACCACAAAACCGTGTGCTATAGGCCAAGAAAACGTCCAGAAATGCCCGAAATCAAGAGTTTTATATAATTTCGCGAAAATCGTGTGACGGGGTCCTAGACCATTTAAATCCACGTCGGACCCCAAAACCGTGTGCTATAGCCCACTAAAACGGCCAGAAATGACTGAAATCAAGAATTTTATATGTTTTCGTGAAGCTCATGTGGCTGGGTCCTGGTCCATTTAAATCCACGTCAGACCCCAAAACCGTGTGCTATAGCCCACGAAATTGGCCAGAAATGCCCGAAATCAAGAGTTTTTTTCTGATTTCGTGCAAATCGTGTGACGGTTTCCGTAGGCATTTAAATCCACGTCGGACCCCAAAACCGTGCGCTATAGGACAAAACAGCCGGAAGTGCCCGAAATCACGAGTTTCTTATGATTTTCTGAAAAGCATGGGACGGGGGTCCCAGATCATTTAAACCACATCGGACACCAAAACCGTGTGCTATAACCCACAAAAACGGCCAGAAATGCCCGAAATCAAGAGTTGTATATGATTTTGTGAAAATCGTGTGACGGGGTCCCGGACCATTTAAATCCATGTCGGACCCCAAAACCGTGTGCTATAGCCCACGAAAACGGCCAGAAATGCCCGAAATCATGATTATTTTATGATTTCGTGAAAATAGTGGGACGGGGTCCCAGACCATTTGAATCTACGTCGGACCCCAAAACCGTGTGCTATAGCCCACGAAAACGGTCAGAAATGCCCGAAATCACGATTTTTATATTTTTTCGTGAAAATCGTGTTACGGGGTCCCAGACCATTTAAATACACGTCGGACCCCAAAACCGTGTGCTATAACCCACGAAAACAGCCAGAAATGCCCGAAATCACGAGTTTTCTATGATATTGTGAAGATCGTGTGACTGGGTCCCGGGCCATTTAAATCCACGTCTAACCCCAAAACCGTGTGCTATAGCCCACGAAAACAGCCAGAAATGCCCGAAATCAAGAGTTTTATATGATTTCGTGATGATCCTGTGACTGGGTCCCAAACCATTTAAATCGACGTCGGACCCCAAAACCGTGTGCTATAGCCCACGAAAACGGCCAGAAATGCCCGAAATCACGAGTTTTATATGATTTCGTGGAAATCGTGTGACTGGGTCCCAGACCATTTAAATCCACGTCGGACCCCAAAACCGTGTGTTATAGCCACAAAAACAGCCAGAAATGCCCGAAATCACGAGTTTTATATATGATTTCGTGAAAATCGTGTGAAAGGGTCCCTGACCATTTAAATCCACGTCGGACCCCTAAACCGTGTGCTATAGCCCACGAAAACGGCCAGAAATGCACGAAATCACTAGTTTTATATGATTTTGTGAAAATCGTGTGATGGGTACCGGACCATTTAAATCCACGTCGGACCCCAAAACCGTGCGCTATAGCCCACAGATTTCGTGAAAATTGTGGGACGGGGTGCCAGACCATTTGAATCTACGTCGGACCCCAAAACCGTGTGCTATAGCCCACGAAAACGGCCAGAAATGCCCGAAACCACGAGTTTTATATGATTTCGTAAAAATCGTGTGACGGGGTCCCGGACCATTTAAATCCACGTCGGACACCAAAACCGTGCGATATAGCCCATGAAAACGGCCAGAAATGCCCAAAATAGAGAGTTTTATATGATTTATTCGTGTGACAGGGTCCCGGCCCATTTAAATCCACGCCGGACCCCAAAACCGTGTGCTATACCCACGAAAACGGCCAGAAATGCCCGAAATCAAGAGTTTTATATGATTTCGTGAAGATCCCGTGACTGGGTCCCAGACCATTTAAATCTACGTCCGACCCCAAAACCGTGTGCTATAGCCCACGAGAACGGCCAGAAATGCCCGAAATCATGAGTTTTCTATGATTTCGTGAAGATCGTGTGACTGGGTCCCGGACCATTTAAATCCACGTCGGACCCAAAAACCGTGTGCTATAACCCACGAAAACCGCCAGAAATGCCTGAAATCACGAGTTTTCTATGATATTGTGAAGATCGTGTGACTGGGTCCCGGGCCATTTAAATCCACGTCTAACCCCAAAACCGTGTGCTATAGCGCACTAAAACGGCCGGAAATGACTGAAATCAAGAGTTTTATATGATTTCGTGAAGATCGTGTGACGGGGTACCGGACCATTTAAATCCACGTCAGACCACAAAACCGTGTGCTATAGGCCAAGAAAACGTCCAGAAATGCCCGAAATCAAGAGTTTTATATAATTTCGCGAAAATCGTGTGACGGGGTCCTAGACCATTTAAATCCACGTCGGACCCCAAAACCGTGTGCTATAGCCCACGAAAACGGCCAGAAATGACTGAAATCAAGAATTTTATATGTTTTCGTGAAGCTCATGTGGCTGGGTCCTGGTCCATTTAAATCCACGTCAGACCCCAAAACCGTGTGCTATAGCCCACGAAATTGGCCAGAAATGCCCGAAATCAAGAGTTTTTTTTTCTGATTTCGTGCAAATCGTGTGACGGTTTCCGTAGGCATTTAAATCCACGTCGGACCCCAAAACCGTGCGCTGTAGGACAAAACAGCCGGAAGTGCCCGAAATCACGAGTTTCTTATGATTTTCTGAAAGCATGGGACGGGGGTCCCAGATCATTTAAACCACATCGGACACCAAATCGTGTGCTATAACCCACAAAAACGGCCAGAAATGCCCGAAATCAAGAGTTGTATATGATTTTGTGAAAATCGTGTGACGGGGTCCCGGACCATTTAAATCCATGTCGGACCCCAAAACCGTGTGCTATAGCCCACGAAAACGGCCAGAAATGCCCGAAATCATGATTATTTTATGATTTCGTGAAAATAGTGGGACGGGGTCCCAGACCATTTGAATCTACGTCGGACCCCAAAACCGTGTGCTATAGCCCACGAAAACGGTCAGAAATGCCCGAAATCACGATTTTTATATTTTTCGTGATAATCGTGTTACGGGGTCCCAGACCATTTAAATACACGTCGGACCCCAAAACCGTGTGCTATAACCCACGAAAACAGCCAGAAATGCCCGAAATCACGAGTTTTCTATGATATTGTGAAGATCGTGTGACTGGGTCCCGGGCCATTTAAATCCACGTCTAACCCCAAAACCGTGTGCTATAGCCCACGAAAACGGCCAGAAATGCCCGAAATCAAGAGTTTTATATGATTTCGTGATGATCCTGTGACTGGGTCCCAAACCATTTAAATCGACGTCGGACCCCAAAACCGTGTGCTATAGCCCACGAAAACGGCCAGAAATGCCCGAAATCACGAGTTTTATATGATTTCGTGGAAATCGTGTGACTGGGTCCCAGACCATTTAAATCCACGTCGGACCCCAAAACCGTGTGTTATAGCCACAAAAAACATCCAGAAATGCCCGAAATCACGAGTTTTATATATGATTTCGTGAAAATCGTGTGAAAGGGTCCCTGACCATTTAAATCCACGTCGGACCCCTAAACCGTGTGCTATAGCCCACGAAAACGGCCAGAAATGCACGAAATCACTAGTTTTATATGATTTTGTGAAAATCGTGTGATGGGTACCGGACCATTTAAATCCACGTCGGACCCCAAAACCGTGCGCTATAGCCCACAGATTTCGTGAAAATTGTGGGACGGGGTGCCAGACCATTTGAATCTACGTCGGACCCCAAAACCGTGTGCTATAGCCCACGAAAACGGCCAGAAATGCCCGAAACCACGAGTTTTATATGATTTCGTAAAAATCGTGTGACGGGGTCCCGGACCATTTAAATCCACGTCAGACACCAAAACCGTGCGATATAGCCCATGAAAACGGCCAGAAATGCCCAAAATAGAGAGTTTTATATGATTTATTCGTTTGTGACAGGGTCCCGACCCATTTAAATCCACGCCGGACCCCAAAACCGTGTGCTATACCCACGAAAACGGCCAGAAATGCCCGAAATCATGATTATTTTATGATTTCGTGAAAATAGTGGGACGGGGTCCCAGACCATTTGAATCTACGTCGGACCCCAAAAACCGTGTGCTATAGCCCACGAAAACGGTCAGAAATGCCCGAAATCACGATTTTTATATTTTTTCGTGAAAATCGTGTTACGGGGTCCCAGACCATTTAAATACACGTCGGACCCCAAAACCGTGTGCTATAACCCACGAAAACAGCCAGAAATGCCCGAATTCACGAGTTTTCTATGATATTGTGAAGATCGTGTGACTGGGTCCCGGGCCATTTAAATCCACGTCTAACCCCAAAACCGTGTGCTATAGCCCACGAAAACAGCCAGAAATGCCCGAAATCAAGAGTTTTATATGATTTCGTGATGATCCTGTGACTGGGTCCCAAACCATTTAAATCGACGTCGGACCCCAAAACCGTGTGCTATAGCCCACGAAAACGGCCAGAAATGCCCGAAATCACGAGTTTTATATGATTTCGTGGAAATCGTGTGACTGGGTCCCAGACCATTTAAATCCACGTCGGACCCCAAAACCGTGTGTTATAGCCACAAAAACATCCAGAAATGCCCGAAATCACGAGTTTTATATATGATTTCGTGAAAATCGTGTGAAAGGGTCCCTGACCATTTAAATCCACGTCGGACCCCTAAACCGTGTGCTATAGCCCACGAAAACGGCCAGAAATGCACGAAATCACTAGTTTTATATGATTTTGTGAAAATCGTGTGATGGGTACCGGACCATTTAAATCCACGTCGGACCCCAAAACCGTGCGCTATAGCCCACAGATTTCGTGAAAATTGTGGGGACGGGGTGCCAGACCATTTGAATCTACGTCGGACCCCAAAACCGTGTGCTATAGCCCACGAAAACGGCCAGAAATGCCCGAAACCACGAGTTTTATATGATTTCGTAAAAATCGTGTGACGGGGTCCCGGACCATTTAAATCCACGTCGGACACCAAAACCGTGCGATATAGCCCATGAAAACGGCCAGAAATGCCCAAAATAGAGAGTTTTATATGATTTATTCGTTGTGACAGGGTCCCGGCCCATTTAAATCCACGCCGGACCCCAAAACTGTGTGCTATACCCACGAAAACGGCCAGAAATGCCCGAAATCAAGAGTTTTATATGATTTCGTGAAGATCCCGTGACTGGGTCCCAGACCATTTAAATCTACGTCCGACCCCAAAACCGTGTGCTATAGCCCACGAGAACGGCCAGAAATGCCCGAAATCATGAGTTTTCTATGATTTCGTGAAGATCGTGTGACTGGGTCCCGGACCATTTAAATCCACGTCGGACCCAAAAACCGTGTGCTATAACCCACGAAAACCGCCAGAAATGCCTGAAATCACGAGTTTTCTATGATATTGTGAAGATCGTGTGACTGGGTCCCGGGCCATTTAAATCCACGTCTAACCCCAAAACCGTGTGCTATAGCGCACTAAAACGGCCGGAAATGACTGAAATCAAGAGTTTTATATGATTTCGTGAAGATCGTGTGACGGGGTACCGGACCATTTAAATCCACGTCAGACCACAAAACCGTGTGCTATAGGCCAAGAAAACGTCCAGAAATGCCCGAAATCTATAATTTCGCGAAAATCGTGTGACGGGGTCCTAGACCATTTAAATCCACGTCGGACCCCAAAACCGTGTGCTATAGCCCACGAAAACGGCCAGAAATGACTGAAATCAAGAATTTTATATGTTTTCGTGAAGCTCATGTGGCTGGGTCCTGGTCCATTTAAATCCACGTCAGACCCCAAAACCGTGTGCTATAGCCCACGAAATTGGCCAGAAATGCCCGAAATCAAGAGTTTTTTTTTCTGATTTCGTGCAAATCGTGTGACGGTTTCCGTAGGCATTTAAATCCACGTCGGACCCCAAAACCGTGCGCTGTAGGACAAAACAGCCGGAAGTGCCCGAAATCACGAGTTTCTTATGATTTTCTGAAAAGCATGGGACGGGGGTCCCAGATCATTTAAACCACATCGGACACCAAATCGTGTGCTATAACCCACAAAAACGGCCAGAAATGCCCGAAATCAAGAGTTGTATATGATTTTGTGAAAATCGTGTGACGGGGTCCCGGACCATTTAAATCCATGTCGGACCCCAAAACCGTGTGCTATAGCCCACGAAAACGGCCAGAAATGCCCGAAATCATGATTATTTTATGATTTCGTGAAAATAGTGGGACGGGGTCCCAGACCATTTGAATCTACGTCGGACCCCAAAACCGTGTGCTATAGCCCACGAAAACGGTCAGAAATGCCCGAAATCACGATTTTTATATTTTTTCGTGATAATCGTGTTACGGGGTCCCAGACCATTTAAATACACGTCGGACCCCAAAACCGTGTGCTATAACCCACGAAAACAGCCAGAAATGCCCGAAATCACGAGTTTTCTATGATATTGTGAAGATCGTGTGACTGGGTCCCGGGCCATTTAAATCCACGTCTAACCCCAAAACCGTGTGCTATAGCCCACGAAAACGGCCAGAAATGCCCGAAATCAAGAGTTTTATATGATTTCGTGATGATCCTGTGACTGGGTCCCAAACCATTTAAATCGACGTCGGACCCCAAAACCGTGTGCTATAGCCCACGAAAACGGCCAGAAATGCCCGAAATCACGAGTTTTATATGATTTCGTGGAAATCGTGTGACTGGGTCCCAGACCATTTAAATCCACGTCGGACCCCAAAACCGTGTGTTATAGCCACAAAAACATCCAGAAATGCCCGAAATCACGAGTTTTATATATGATTTCGTGAAAATCGTGTGAAAGGGTCCCTGACCATTTAAATCCACGTCGGACCCCTAAACCGTGTGCTATAGCCCACGAAAACGGCCAGAAATGCACGAAATCACTAGTTTTATATGATTTTGTGAAAATCGTTGTGATGGGTACCGGACCATTTAAATCCACGTCGGACCCCAAAACCGTGCGCTATAGCCCACAGATTTCGTGAAAATTGTGGGACGGGGTGCCAGACCATTTGAATCTACGTCGGACCCCAAAACCGTGTGCTATAGCCCACGAAAACGGCCAGAAATGCCCGAAACCACGAGTTTTATATGATTTCGTAAAAATCGTGTGACGGGGTCCCGGACCATTTAAATCCACGTCGGACACCAAAACCGTGCGATATAGCCCATGAAAACGGCCAGAAATGCCCAAAATAGAGAGTTTTATATGATTTATTCGTGTGACAGGGTCCCGGCCCATTTAAATCCACGCCGGACCCCAAAACTGTGTGCTATACCCACGAAAACGGCCAGAAATGCCCGAAATCAAGAGTTTTATATGATTTCGTGAAGATCCCGTGACTGGGTCCCAGACCATTTAAATCTACGTCCGACCCCAAAACCGTGTGCTATAGCCCACGAGAACGGCCAGAAATGCCCGAAATCATGAGTTTTCTATGATTTCGTGAAGATCGTGTGACTGG
>CM049432.1:88292614-88453460 GCA_026929855.1 Poa annua
AGTTTTTTTTATGATTTCGAATAAATCGTGTGACGTGGTCCCGGACCATTTAAATCCACGTCGGACCCAAAAACCGTGTGCAATAGCCCACGAAAACGGCCGGAAATGACTGAAATCAAGAGTTTTATATGTTTTCGTGAAGATCATGTGACTGGGTCCCGGACCATTTAAATCCACGTCGGACCCCAAAACCGTGTGCTATAGCACACGAAAACGGCCAGAAATGCCCGAAATCAAGAGTTTTATATGATTTCGTGAAAATCGTGTGACGGGGTCCCTTACCATTTAAATCCACGTCGGACCCCAAAACCGTGTGCTATCGCTCACGAAAACGGCCAGAAATGCCCGAATTCAAGAGTTTTATATGATTTCGTGAAAATCGTGTGACGGGTCCCGGACCATTTAAATCCACGTCGGACCCCAAAACCGTGTGCTATAGCACACGAAAACGGCCAGAAATGCCCGAAATCAAGAGTTTTATATGATTTCGTGAAAATCGTGTGACGGGGTCCCTTACCATTTAAATCCACGTCGGACCCCAAAACCGTGTGCTATCGCTCACGAAAACGGCCAGAAATGCCCGAAATCAAGAGTTTTATATGATTTCGTGAAAATCGTGTGACGGGTCCCGGACCATTTAAATCCACGTCGGACCCCCAAAACCGTGTGCTATACCACACGAAAATGTCCAGAAAAGCCCAAAATCACGAGTATTTTAAAATTGATTTCGAATAAATCGTGTGACGTGGTCCCGGACCATTTAAATCCACATCGGACCCCAAAACCGTGTGCAATAGCCCACGAAAACGGCCGGAAATGACTGAAATCAAGAGTTTTATATGTTTTCGTGAAGATCATGTGACTGGGGTCCCGGACCATTTTAATCCACGTCGGACCCCAAAACCGTGTGCTATAGCACACGAAAACGGCCAGAAATGCCCGAAATCACGAGTTTTATATGATTTAATGAAAATCCTGTGACGGAGTCCCTGACCATTTAAATCCACGTCGGACCCCAAAACCATGTGCTATAGCCCACGAAAACGGCCAGAAATGCCCGAAATCAAGAGTTTTATATGATTTCGTGAAAATCGTGTGATGGGGTCCCTGACCATTTAAATCCACGTCGGACCCCAAAACCGTGTGCTATAGCTCACGAAAACGGCCAGAAATGACCGAATTCTTTAAAGAGTTCTATATGATTTCGTGAAAATCGTGTGACGGGTCCCGGACCATTTAAATCCAAATCGGACCCCAAAACCGTGTGCTATACTACACGAAAATGTCCAGAAAGCCCAAAATCACGAGTTTTTTTTATGATTTCGAATAAATCATGTGACGTGGTCCCGGACCATTTAAATCCACGTCGGACCCAAAAACCGTGTGCAATAGCCCACGAAAACGGCGGAAATGACTGAAATCAAGAGTTTTATATGTTTTCGTGAAGATCATGTGACTGGGTCCCGGACCATTTAAATCCACGTCGGACCCCAAAACCGTGTGCTATAGCACACGAAAACGGCCAGAAATGCCCGAAATCAAGAGTTTTATATGATTTCGTGAAAATCGTGTCACGGGGTCCCTTACCATTTAAATCCACGTCGGACCCCAAAACCGTGTGCTATCGCTCACGAAAACGGCCAGAAATGCCCGAATTCAAGAGTTTTATATGATTTCGTGAAATCGTGTGACGGGTCCCGGACCATTTAAATCCACGTCAGACCCCAAAACCGTGTGCTATAGCACACGAAAACGGCCAGAAATGCCCGAAATCAAGAGTTTTATATGATTTCGTGAAATCGTGTGACGGGGTCCCTTACCATTTAAATCCACGTCGGACCCCAAAACCGTGTGCTATCGCTCACGAAAACGGCCAGAAATGCCCGAAATCAAGAGTTTTATATGATTTCGTGAAAATCGTGTGACGGGTCCTGACCATTTAAATCCACGTCGGACCCCAAAACCGTGTGCTATACCACACGAAAATGTCCAGAAAAGCCCAAAATCACGAGTATTTTTTTATGATTTCAAATAAATCGTGTGACGTGGTCCCAGACCATTTAAATCCACATCGGACCCCAAAACCGTGTGCAATAGCCCACGAAAACGGCCGGAAATGACTGAAATCAAGAGTTTTATATGTTTTCGTGAAGATCATGTGACTGGGTCCCGGACCATTTTAATCCACGTCGGACCCCAAAACCGTGTGCTATAGCACACGAAAACGGCCAGAAATGCCCGAAATCACGAGTTTTATATGATTTAATGAAAATCCTGTGACGGAGTCCCTGACCATTTAAATCCACGTCGGACCCTAAAACCATGTGCTATAGCCCACGAAAACGGCCAGAAATGCCCGAAATCAAGAGTTTTATATGATTTCGTGAAAATCGTGTGATGGGGTCCCTGACCATTTAAATCCAAATCGGACCCCAAAACCGTGTGCTATACTACACGAAAATGTCCAGAAAAGCCCAAAATCACGAGTTTTTTTTATGATTTCGAATAAATCGTGTGACGTGGTCCCGGACCATTTAAATCCACGTCGGACCCAAAAACCGTGTGCAATAGCCCACGAAAACGGCCGGAAATGACTGAAATCAAGAGTTTTATATGTTTTCGTGAAGATCATGTGACTGGGTCCCGGACCATTTAAATCCACGTCGGACCCCAAAACCGTGTGCTATAGCACACGAAAACGGCCAGAAATGCCCGAAATCAAGAGTTTTATATGATTTCGTGAAAATCGTGTGACGGGGTCCCTTACCTTTTAAATCCACGTCGGACCCCAAAACCGTGTGCTATCGCTCACGAAAACGGCCAGAAATGCCCGAATTCAAGAGTTTTATATGATTTCGTGAAAATCGTGTGACGGGTCCCGGACCATTTAAATCCACGTCGGACCCCAAAACCGTGTGCTATAGCACACGAAAACGGCCAGAAATGCCCGAAATCAAGAGTTTTATATGATTTCGTGAAAATCGTGTGACGGGGTCCCTTACCATTTAAATCCACGTCGGACCCCAAAACCGTGTGCTATCGCTCACGAAAACGGCCAGAAATGCCCGAAATCAAGAGTTTTATATGATTTCGTGAAAATCGTGTGACGGGTCCTGGACCATTTAAATCCACGTCGGACCCCAAAACCGTGTGCTATACCACACGAAAATGTCCAGAAAAGCCCAAAATCACGAGTATTTTTTTATGATTTCGAATAAATCGTGTGACGTGGTCCCAGACCATTTAAATCCACATCGGACCCCAAAACCGTGTGCAATAGCCCACGAAAACGGCCGGAAATGACTGAAATCAAGAGTTTTATATGTTTTCGTGAAGATCATGTGACTGGGTCCCGGACCATTTTAATCCACGTCGGACCCCAAAACCGTGTGCTATAGCACACGAAAACGGCCAGAAATGCCCGAAATCAAGAGTTTTATATGATTTCGTGAAAATCGTGTGACGGGGTCCCTTACCATTTAAATCCACGTCGGACCCCAAAATCGTGTGCTATCGCTCACGAAAACGGCCAGAAATGCCCGAAATCAAGAGTTTTATATGATTTCGTGAAAATCGTGTGACGGGTCCCGGACCATTTAAATCCACGTCGGACCCCAAAACCGTGTGCTATACCACACGAAAATGTCCAGAAAAGCCCAAAATCACGAGTATTTTAAAATTGATTTCGAATAAATCGTGTGACGTGGTCCCGGACCATTTAAATCCACATCGGACCCCAAAACCGTGTGCAATAGCCCACGAAAACGGCCGGAAATGACTGAAATCAAGAGTTTTATATGTTTTCGTGAAGATCATGTGACTGGGTCCCGGACCATTTTAATCCACGTCGGACCCCAAAACCGTGTGCTATAGCACACGAAAACGGCCAGAAATGCCCGAAATCACGAGTTTTATATGATTTAATGAAAATCCTGTGACGGAGTCCCTGACCATTTAAATCCACGTCGGACCCCAAAACCATGTGCTATAGCCCACGAAAACGGCCAGAAATGCCCGAAATCAAGAGTTTTATATGATTTCGTGAAAATCGTGTGATGGGGTCCCTGACCATTTAAATCCACGTCGGACCCCAAAACCGTGTGCTATAGCTCACGAAAACGGCCAGAAATGACCGAATTCTTTAAAGAGTTCTATATGATTTCGTGAAAATCGTGTGACGGGTCCCGGACCATTTAAATCCAAATCGGACCCCAAAACCGTGTGCTATACTACACGAAAATGTCCAGAAAAGCCCAAAATCACGAGTTTTTTTTTATGATTTCGAATAAATCATGTGACGTGGTCCCGGACCATTTAAATCCACGTCGGACCCAAAAACCGTGTGCAATAGCCCACGAAAACGGCCGGAAATGACTGAAATCAAGAGTTTTATATGTTTTCGTGAAGATCATGTGACTGGGTCCCGGACCATTTAAATCCACGTCGGACCCCAAAACCGTGTGCTATAGCACACGAAAACGGCCAGAAATGCCCGAAATCAAGAGTTTTATATGATTTCGTGAAAATCGTGTCACGGGGTCCCTTACCATTTAAATCCACGTCGGACCCCAAAACCGTGTGCTATCGCTCACGAAAACGGCCAGAAATGCCCGAATTCAAGAGTTTTATATGATTTCGTGAAAATCGTGTGACGGGTCCCGGACCATTTAAATCCACGTCAGACCCCAAAACCGTGTGCTATAGCACACGAAAACGGCCAGAAATGTCCGAAATCAAGAGTTTTATATGATTTCGTGAAAATCGTGTGACGGGGTCCCTTACCATTTAAATCCACGTCGGACCCCAAAACCGTGTGCTATCGCTCACGAAAACGGCCAGAAATGCCCGAAATCAAGAGTTTTATATGATTTCGTGAAAATCGTGTGACGGGTCCTGGACCATTTAAATCCACGTCGGACCCCAAAACCGTGTGCTATACCACACGAAAATGTCCAGAAAAGCCCAAAATCACGAGTATTTTTTTATGATTTCGAATAAATCGTGTGACGTGGTCCCAGACCATTTAAATCCACATCGGACCCCAAAACCGTGTGCAATAGCCCACGAAAACGGCCGGAAATGACTGAAATCAAGAGTTTTATATGTTTTCGTGAAGATCATGTGACTGGGTCCCGGACCATTTTAATCCACGTCGGACCCCAAAACCGTGTGCTATAGCACACGAAAACGGCCAGAAATGCCCGAAATCACGAGTTTTATATGATTTAATGAAAATCCTGTGACGGAGTCCCTGACCATTTAAATCCACGTCGGACCCTAAAACCATGTGCTATAGCCCACGAAAACGGCCAGAAATGCCCGAAATCAAGAGTTTTATATGATTTCGTGAAAATCGTGTGATGGGGTCCCTGACCATTTAAATCCAAATCGGACCCCAAAACCGTGTGCTATACTACACGAAAATGTCCAGAAAAGCCCAAAATCACGAGTTTTTTTTATGATTTCGAATAAATCGTGTGACGTGGTCCCGGACCATTTAAATCCACGTCGGACCCAAAAACCGTGTGCAATAGCCCACGAAAACGGCCGGAAATGACTGAAATCAAGAGTTTTATATGTTTTCGTGAAGATCATGTGACTGGGTCCCGGACCATTTAAATCCACGTCGGACCCCAAAACCGTGTGCTATAGCACACGAAAACGGCCAGAAATGCCCGAAATCAAGAGTTTTATATGATTTCGTGAAAATCGTGTGACGGGGTCCCATACCATTTAAATCCACGTCGGACCCCAAAACCGTGTGCTATCGCTCACGAAAACGGCCAGAAATGCCCGAATTCAAGAGTTTTATATGATTTCGTGAAAATCGTGTGACGGGTCCCGGACCATTTAAATCCACGTCGGACCCCAAAACCGTGTGCTATACCACACGAAAATGTCCAGAAAAGCCCAAAATCACGAGTTTTTTTATGATTTCGAATAAATCGTGTGACGTGGTCCTGGACCATTTAAATCCACGTCGGACCCCAAAACCGTGTGCTATAGCACACGAGAACGGCCAGAAATGCCCGAAATCAAGAGTTTTATATGATTTAATGAAAATCCTGTGACTGGGTCCCGGACCATTTAAATCCACATCGGACCCCAAAACCGTGTGCTATAGCCCACGAAAACGGCCAGAAATGACTGAAATCAAGAATTTTATATGTTTTCGTGAAGCTCATGTGGTTGGTTCCTGGTCCATTTAAATCCACGTCAGACCCCAAAACCGTGTGCTATAGCCCACGAAATTGGCCAGAAATGCCCGAAATCAAGAGTTTTTTCTGATTTCGTGCAAATCGTGTGACGGTGTCCCTAGGCATTTAAATCCACGTCGGACCCCAAAACCGTGCGCTATAGGACAAAAACAGTCGGAAGTGCCCGAAATCACGAGTTTTTTATGATTTTCTGAAAAGCATGGGACGGGGGTCCCAGATCATTTAAACCACATCGGACACCAAAACCGTGTGCTATAACCCACAAAAACGGCCAGAAATGCCCGAAATCAAGAGTTGTATATGAATTTGTGAAAATCGTGTGACGGGGTCCCGGACCATTTAAATCCATGTCGGACCCCAAAACCGTGTGCTATAGCCCACAAAAATGGCAAGAAATGCCCGATATCAAGAGTTTTTTATGATTTCGTGAAAATAATGTGACTGGGTCCCGGACCATTTAATCCATGTCGGACCCCGAAAACGTGTGCTATAGCGCACGAAAACGGCTAGAAATGCCCGAAATCAAGAGTTTTATATGATTTCGTGAAAATCGTGTGACGGGTCCCGGACCATTTAAATCCACGTCGGACCCCAAAACCGTGTGCTATCGCTCACGAAAACGGCCAGAAATGCCCGAATTCAAGAGTTTTATATGATTTCGTGAAAATCGTGTGACGGGTCCCGGACCATTTAAATCCACGTCGGACCCCAAAACCGTGTGCTATACCACACGAAAATGTCCAGAAAAGCCCAAAATCACGAGTTTTTTTATGATTTCGAATAAATCGTGTGACGTGGTCCCGGACCATTTAAATCCACGTCGGACTCCAAAATCGTGTGCTATAGCACACGAGAACGGCCAGAAATGCCCGAAATCAAGAGTTTTATATGATTTAATGAAAATCCTGTGACTGGGTCCCGGACCATTTAAATCCACGTCGGACCCCAAAACCGTGTGCTATAGCCCACGAAAACGGCCGGAAATGACTGAAATCAAGAGTTTTATATGATTTCGTGAAGATCGTGTGACGGGGTCCCGGACCATTTAAATCCACGTCAGACCACAAAACCGTGTGCTATAGGCCAAGAAAACGTCCAGAAATGCCCGAAATCAAGAGTTTTATATAATTTCGTGAAAATCGTGTGACGGGGTCCTAGACCATTTAAATCCACGTCGGACCCCAAAACCGTGTGCTATAGCCCACGAAAACGGCCAGAAATGACTGAAATCAAGAATTTTATATGTTTTCGTGAAGCTCATGTGGCTGGGTCCTGGTCCATTTAAATCCACGTCAGACCCCAAAACCATGTGCTATAGCCCACGAAATTGGCCAGAAATGCCCGAAATCAAGAGTTTTTTCTGATTTCGTGCAAATCGTGTGACGGTGTCCCTAGGCATTTAAATCCACGTCGGACCCCAAAACGTGCGCTATAGGACAAAAACAGCCGGAAGTGCCCGAAATCACGAGTTTTTTATGATTTTCTGAAAAGCATGGGACGGGGGTCCCAGATCATTTAAACCACATCGGACACCAAAACCGTGTGCTATAACCCACAAAAACGGCCAGAAATGCCCGAAATCAAGAGTTGTATATGATTTTGTGAAAATCGTGTGACGGGGTCCCGGACCATTTAAATCCATGTCGGACCCCAAAACCGTGTGCTATAGCCCACAAAAACGGCCAGAAATGCCCGATATCAAGAGTTTTTTATGATTTCGTGAAAATAATGTGACTGGGTCCCGGACCATTTAGTCCATGTCGGACCCCGAAAACGTGTGCTATAGCGCACGAAAACGGCTAGAAATGCCCGAAATCAAGAGTTTTATATGATTTCGTGAAAATCGTGTGACGGGTCCCGGACCATTTAAATCCACGTCGGTCCCCAAAACCGTGTGCTATACCACACGAAAATGTCCAGAAAAGCCCAAAATCACGAGTTTTTTTTATGATTTCGAATAAATCGTGTGACGTGGTCCCGGACCATTTAAATCCACGTCGGACCCCAAAACCGTGTGCAATAGCCCACGAAAACGGCCGGAAATGACTGAAATCACGAGTTTTTTATGATTTCGTGAAAATCGTGTGACGGGGTCCCGGACCATTTAAATCCACGTCGGATCCCAAAACAGTGTGCTATACCACACGAAAACGTCCAGAAATGCCCGAAATCACGAGTTTTCTATGATTTCGTTTAAATCGTGTGAAGGGTCCTGGACCATTTAAATCCACGTCGGACCCTAAAACCGTGTGCAATAGCCCACGAAAACGGCCAGATTTGACAAAAATCAAGAGTTTTATATGTTTTCGTGAAGATCATGTGACTGGGTCCCGGACCATTTAAATCCACGTCGGACCCCAAAACCGTGTGCTATCGCACACGAAAACGGCCAGAAATGCCCGAAATCAAGAGTTTTATATGATTTTGTGAAAAACCTGTGACGGGGTCCCAGACCATTTAAATCCACGTCGGACCCCAAAACTATGTGCTATAGCTCACAAATACGGGCAGAAATGCCCGAAATCATGAGTTTTTTATGATGTCGTGAAGATCGTATGACTGGGTCCCGGACCATTTAAATCCACTAGGACCGTAAAATCGTGTGCTATAGCTTACAAAAACGGCTAGAAATGCCCGAAATCACGAGTTTTTTATGATTTCGTGAAAATCGTGTGACGGTGTCCCTAGGCATTTAAATCCACGTCGGACCCCAAAATCGTGCGCTATAGCCAAAAAACGGCCAGAAATGGCCAAAATCACGAATTTTTTTGCATGGGACGGGGTCCCAGATCATTCAAATCCACGTCGGACCCCAAAACCGTGTGCTATAGCCCACGAAAACGGCCAGAAATGCCCGAAATCACGAGTTTTTAATGATTTCGTGAAAATCGTGTGACGGGTCCTAAACCATTTAAATCCACATCGAACACCAAAACCGTGTGCTATAACCCACGAAAACGGCCAGAAATGCCCGAAATCAAGAGTTTATATGATTTCGTGAAAATCGTGTGACGGGTCCCGGACCATTTAAATCCACGTCGGACCCCAAAACCGTGTGCTATACCACACGAAAATGTCCAGAAAAGCCCAAAATCACGAGTTTTTTTTTATGATTTCGAATAAATCGTGTGACGTGGTCCCGGACCATTTAAATCCACATCGGACCCCAAAACCGTGTGCAATAGCCCACGAAAACGGCCGGAAATGACTGAAATCAAGAGTTTTATATGTTTTCGTGAAGATCATGTGACTGGGTCCCGGACCATTTTAATCCACGTCGGACCCCAAAACCGTGTGCTATAGCACACGAAAACGGCCAGAAATGGCCGAAATCACGAGTTTTATATGATTTAATGAAAATCCTGTGACGGAGTCCCTGACCATTTAAATCCACGTCGGACCCCAAAACCATGTGCTATAGCCCACGAAAACGGCCAGAAATGCCCGAAATCAAGAGTTTTATATGATTTCGTGAAAATCGTGTGATGGGGTCCCTAACCATTTAAATCCACGACGGACCCCAAAACCGTGTGCTATAGCTCACGAAAACGGCCAGAAATGACCGAATTCTTTAAAGAGTTCTATATGATTTCGTGAAAATCGTGTGACGGGTCCCGGACCATTTAAATCCAAATCGGACCCCAAAACCGTGTGCTATACTACACGAAAATGTCCAGAAAAGCCCAAAATCACGAGTTTTTTTTATGATTTCGAATAAATCGTGTGACGTGGTCCCGGACCATTTAAATCCACGTCGGACCCAAAAACCGTGTGCAATAGCCCACGAAAACGGCCGGAAATGACTGAAATCAAGAGTTTTATATGTTTTCGTGAAGATCATGTGACTGGGTCCCGGACCATTTAAATCCACGTCGGACCCCAAAACCGTGTGCTATAGCACACGAAAACGGCCAGAAATGCCCGAAATCAAGAGTTTTATATGATTTCGTGAAAATCGTGTGACGGGGTCCCTTACCATTTAAATCCACGTCGGACCCCAAAACCGTGTGCTATCGCTCACGAAAACGGCCAGAAATGCCCGAATTCAAGAGTTTTATATGATTTCGTGAAAATCGTGTGACGGGTCCCGGACCATTTAAATCCACGTCGGACCCCAAAACCGTGTGCTATACCACACGAATGTCCAGAAAAGCCCAAAATCACGAGTTTTTTTATGATTTCGAATAAATCGTGTGACGTGGTCCCGGACCATTTAAATCCACGTCGGACCCCAAAACCGTGTGCTATAGCACACGAGAACGGCCAGAAATGCCCGAAATCAAGAGTTTTATATGATTTAATGAAAATCCTGTGACTGGGTCCCGGACCATTTAAATCCACGTCGGACCCCAAAACCGTGTGCTATACCACACGAAAATGTCCAGAAAAGCCCAAAATCACGAGTATTTTTTTATGATTTCGAATAAATCGTGTGACGTGGTCCCGGACCATTTAAATCCACATCGGACCCCAAAACCGTGTGCAATAGCCCACGAAAACGGCCGGAAATGACTGAAATCAAGAGTTTTATATGTTTTCGTGAAGATCATGTGACTGGGTCCCGGACCATTTAAATCCACGTCGGACCCCAAAACCGTGTGCTATAGCACACGAAAACGGCCAGAAATGCCCGAAATCAAGAGTTTTATATGATTTAATGAAAATCCTGTGACTGGGTCCCGGACCATTTAAATCCACGTCGGACCCCAAAACCGTGTGCTATAGCCCACGAAAACGGCCAGAAATGACTGAAATCAAGAATTTTATATGTTTTCGTGAAGCTCATGTGGCTGGGTCCTGGTCCATTTAAATCCACGTCAGACCCCAAAACCGTGTGCTATAGCCCACGAAATTGGCCAGAAATGCCCGAAATCAAGAGTTTTTTCTGATTTCGTGCAAATCGTGTGACGGTGTCCCTAGGCATTTAAATCCACGTCGGACCCCAAAACCGTGCGCTACAGGACAAAAACAGCCGGAAGTGCCCGAAATCACGAGTTTTTTATGATTTTCTGAAAAGCATGGGACGGGGTCCCAGATCATTTAAACCACATCGGACACCAAAACCGTGTGCTATAACCCACAAAAACGGCCAGAAATGCCCGAAATCAAGAGTTGTATATGAATTTGTGAAAATCGTGTGACGGGGTCCCGGACCATTTAAATCCATGTCGGACCCCAAAACCGTGTGCTATAGCCCACAAAAACGGCCAGAAATGCCCGATATCAAGAGTTTTTTATGATTTCGTGAAAATAATGTGACTGGGTCCCGGACCATTTAATCCATGTCGGACCCAGAAAACGTGTGATATAGCGCACGAAAACGGCTAGAAATGCCCGAAATCAAGAGTTTTATATGATTTCGTGAAAATCGTGTGACGGGTCCCGGACCATTTAAATCCACGTCGAAACCCAAAACCGTGTGCTATACCACACGAAAATGTCCAGAAAAGCCCAAAATCACGAGTATTTTTTTATGATTTCGAATAAATCGTGTGTGGCGTGGTCCCGAACCATTTAAATCCACATCGGACCCCAAAACCGTGTGCAATAGCCCACGAAAACGGCCGGAAATGACTGAAATCAAGAGTTTTATACGTTTTCGTGAAGATCATGTGACTGGGTCCCGGACCATTTTAATCCACGTCGGACCCCAACACCGTGTGCTATAGCACACGAAAACGGCCAGAAATGCCCGAAATCACGAGTTTTATATGATTTAATGAAAATCCTGTGACGGAGTCCCTGACCATTTAAATCCACGTCGGACCCCAAAACCATGTGCTATAGCCCACGAAAACGGCCAGAAATGCCCGAAATCAAGAGTTTTATATGATTTCGTGAAAATCGTGTGATGGGGTCCCTAACCATTTAAATCCACGACGGACCCCAAAACCGTGTGCTATAGCTCACGAAAACGGCCAGAAATGACCGAATTCTTTAAAGAGTTCTATATGATTTCGTGAAAATCGTGTGACGGGTCCCGGACCATTTAAATCCAAATCGGACCCCAAAACCGTGTGCTATACTACACGAAAATGTCCAGAAAAGCCCAAAATCACGAGTTTTTTTTATGATTTCGAATAAATCGTGTGACGTGGTCCCGGACCATTTAAATCCACGTCGGACCCAAAAACCGTGTGCAATAGCCCACGAAAACGGCCGGAAATGACTGAAATCAAGAGTTTTATATGTTTTCGTGAAGATCATGTGACTGGGTCCCGGACCATTTAAATCCACGTCGGACCCCAAAACCGTGTGCTATAGCACACGAAAACGGCCAGAAATGCCCGAAATCAAGAGTTTTATATGATTTCGTGAAAATCGTGTGACGGGGTCCCTTACCATTTAAATCCACGTCGGACCCCAAAACCGTGTGCTATCGCTCACGAAAACGGCCAGAAATGCCCGAATTCAAGAGTTTTATATGATTTCGTGAAAATCGTGTGACGGGTCCCGGACCATTTAAATCCACGTCGGACCCCAAAACCGTGTGCTATACCACACGAATGTCCAGAAAAGCCCAAAATCACGAGTTTTTTTATGATTTCGAATAAATCGTGTGACGTGGTCCCGGACCATTTAAATCCACGTCGGACCCCAAAACCGTGTGCTATAGCACACGAGAACGGCCAGAAATGCCCGAAATCAAGAGTTTTATATGATTTAATGAAAATCCTGTGACTGGGTCCCGGACCATTTAAATCCACGTCGGACCCCAAAACCGTGTGCTATACCACACGAAAATGTCCAGAAAAGCCCAAAATCACGAGTATTTTTTTATGATTTCGAATAAATCGTGTGACGTGGTCCCGGACCATTTAAATCCACATCGGACCCCAAAACCGTGTGCAATAGCCCACGAAAACGGCCGGAAATGACTGAAATCAAGAGTTTTATATGTTTTCGTGAAGATCATGTGACTGGGTCCCGGACCATTTAAATCCACGTCGGACCCCAAAACCGTGTGCTATAGCACACGAAAACGGCCAGAAATGCCCGAAATCAAGAGTTTTATATGATTTAATGAAAATCCTGTGACTGGGTCCCGGACCATTTAAATCCACGTCGGACCCCAAAACCGTGTGCTATAGCCCACGAAAACGGCCAGAAATGACTGAAATCAAGAATTTTATATGTTTTCGTGAAGCTCATGTGGCTGGGTCCTGGTCCATTTAAATCCACGTCAGACCCCAAAACCGTGTGCTATAGCCCACGAAATTGGCCAGAAATGCCCGAAATCAAGAGTTTTTTCTGATTTCGTGCAAATCGTGTGACGGTGTCCCTAGGCATTTAAATCCACGTCGGACCCCAAAACCGTGCGCTACAGGACAAAAACAGCCGGAAGTGCCCGAAATCACGAGTTTTTTATGATTTTCTGAAAAGCATGGGACGGGGTCCCAGATCATTTAAACCACATCGGACACCAAAACCGTGTGCTATAACCCACAAAAACGGCCAGAAATGCCCGAAATCAAGAGTTGTATATGAATTTGTGAAAATCGTGTGACGGGGTCCCGGACCATTTAAATCCATGTCGGACCCCAAAACCGTGTGCTATAGCCCACAAAAACGGCCAGAAATGCCCGATATCAAGAGTTTTTTATGATTTCGTGAAAATAATGTGACTGGGTCCCGGACCATTTAATCCATGTCGGACCCCGAAAACGTGTGATATAGCGCACGAAAACGGCTAGAAATGCCCGAAATCAAGAGTTTTATATGATTTCGTGAAAATCGTGTGACGGGTCCCGGACCATTTAAATCCACGTCGAAACCCAAAACCGTGTGCTATACCACACGAAAATGTCCAGAAAAGCCCAAAATCACGAGTATTTTTTTATGATTTCGAATAAATCGTGTGTGGCGTGGTCCCGAACCATTTAAATCCACATCGGACCCCAAAACCGTGTGCAATAGCCCACGAAAACGGCCGGAAATGACTGAAATCAAGAGTTTTATACGTTTTCGTGAAGATCATGTGACTGGGTCCCGGACCATTTTAATCCACGTCGGACCCCAACACCGTGTGCTATAGCACACGAAAACGGCCAGAAATGCCCGAAATCACGAGTTTTATATGATTTAATGAAAATCCTGTGACGGAGTCCCTGACCATTTAAATCCACGTCGGACCCCAAAACCATGTGCTATAGCCCACGAAAACGGCCAGAAATGCCCGAAATCAAGAGTTTTATATGATTTCGTGAAAATCGTGTGACGGGGTCCCTGACCATTTAAATCCACGTCGGACCCCAAAACCGTGTGCTATAGCTCCCGAAAACGGCCAGAAATGACCGAATTCAAGAGTTCTATATGATTTCGTGAAAATCGTGTGAAGGGTCCCGGACCATTTAAATCCAAATCGGACCCCAAAACCGTGTGCTATACCACACGAAAATGTCCAGAAAAGCCCAAAATCACGAGTTTTTTTTATGATTTCGAATAAATCGTGTGACGTGGTCCCGGACCATTTAAATCCACGTCGGACCCAAAAACCGTGTGCAATAACCCACGAAAACGGCCGAAAATGACTGAAATCAAGAGTTTTATATGTTTTCGTTAAGATCATGTGACTGGGTCCCGGACCATTTAAATCCACGTCAGACCCCAAAACCGTGTGCTATAGCACACGAAAACGGCAAGAAATGCCCGAAATCAAGAGTTTTATATGATTTCGTGAAAATCGTGTGACGGGGTCCCTTACCATTTAAATCCACGTCGGACCCCAAAACCGTGTGCTATCGCTCACGAAAACGGCCAGAAATGCCCGAATTCAAGAGTTTTATATGATTTCGTGAAAATCGTGTGACGGGTCCCGGACCATTTAAATCCACGTCGGACCCCAAAACCGTGTGCTATACCACACGAAAATGTCCAGAAAAGCCCAAAATCACGAGTTTTTTTATGATTTCGAATAAATCGTGTGACGTGGTCCCGGACCATTTAAATCCACGTCGGACCCCAAAACCGTGTGCTATAGCACACGAGAACGGCCAGAAATGCCCGAAATCAAGAGTTTTATATGATTTAATGAAAATCCTGTGACTGGGTCCCGGACCATTTAAATCCACGTCGGACCCCAAAACCGTGTGCTATAGCCCACGAAAACGGCCGGAAATGACTGAAATCAAGAGTTTTATATGATTTCGTGAAGATCGTGTGACGGGGTCCCGGACCATTTAAATCCACGTCAGACCACAAAACCGTGTGCTATAGGCCAAGAAAACGTCCAGAAATGCCCGAAATCAAGAGTTTTATATAATTTCGTGAAAATCGTGTGACGGGGTCCTAGACCATTTAAATCCACGTCGGACCCCAAAACCGTGTGCTATAGCCCACGAAAACGGCCAGAAATGACTGAAATCAAGAATTTTATATGTTTTCGTGAAGCTCATGTGGCTGGGTCCTGGTCCATTTAAATCCACGTCAGACCCCAAAACCATGTGCTATAGCCCACGAAATTGGCCAGAAATACCCGAAATCAAGAGTTTTTTCTGATTTCGTGCAAATCGTGTGAACGGTGTCCCTAGGCATTTAAATCCACGTCGGACCCCAAAACCGTGCGCTATAGGACAAAAACAGCCGGAAGTGCCCGAAAGCACGAGTTTTTTATGATTTTCTGAAAAGCATGGGACGGGGGTCCCAGATCATTTAAACCACATCGGACACCAAAACCGTGTGCTATAACCCACAAAAACGGCCAGAAATGCCCGAAATCAAGAGTTGTATATGATTTTGTGAAAATCGTGTGACGGGTCCCGGACCATTTAAATCCATGTCGGACCCCAAAACCGTGTGCTATAGCCCACAAAAACGGCCAGAAATGCCCGATATCAAGAGTTTTTTATGATTTCGTGAAAATAATGTGACTGGGTCCCGGACCATTTAATCCATGTCGGACCCCGAAAACGTGTGCTATAGCGCACGAAAACGGCTAGAAATGCCCGAAATCAAGAGTTTTATATGATTTCGTCAAAATCGTGTGACGGGTCCCGGACCATTTAAATCCACGTCGGTCCCCAAAACCGTGTGCTATACCACACGAAAATGTCCAGAAAACCCCAAAATCACGAGTTTTTTTTTATGATTTCGAATAAATCGTGTGACGTGGTCCCGGACCATTTAAATCCACGTCGGACCCCAAAACCGTGTGCAATAGCCCACGAAAACGGCCGGAAATGACTGAAATCACGAGTTTTTTATGATTTCGTGAAAATCGTGTGACGGGGTCCCGGACCATTTAAATCCACGTCGGATCCCAAAACAGTGTGCTATACCACACGAAAACGTCCAGAAATGCCCGAAATCACGAGTTTTCTATGATTTCGTTTAAATCGTGTGAAGGGTCCTGGACCATTTAAATCCACGTCGGACCCTAAAACCGTGTGCAATAGCCCACGAAAACGGCCAGATTTGACAAAAATCAAGAGTTTTATATGTTTTCGTGAAGATCATGTGACTGGGTCCCGGACCATTTAAATCCACGTCGGACCCCAAAACCGTGTGCTATCGCACACGAAAACGGCCAGAAATGCCCGAAATCAAGAGTTTTATATGATTTTGTGAAAAACCTGTGACGGGGTCCCAGACCATTTAAATCCACGTCGGACCCCAAAACTATGTGCTATAGCTCACAAATACGGGCAGAAATGCCCGAAATCATGAGTTTTTTATGATGTCGTGAAGATCGTATGACTGGGTCCCGGACCATTTAAATCCACTAGGACCGTAAAATCGTGTGCTATAGCTTACAAAAACGGCTAGAAATGCCCGAAATCACGAGTTTTTTATGATTTCGTGAAAATCGTGTGACGGTGTCCCTAGGCATTTAAATCCACGTCGGACCCCAAAATCGTGCGCTATAGCCAAAAAAAACGGCCAGAAATGGCCAAAATCACGAATTTTTTTGCATGGGACGGGGTCCCAGATCATTCAAATCCACGTCGGACCCCAAAACCGTGTGCTATAGCCCACGAAAACGGCCAGAAATGCCCGAAATCACGAGTTTTTAATGATTTCGTGAAAATCGTGGGACGGGTCCTAAACCATTTAAATCCACATCGAACACCAAAACCGTGTGCTATAACCCACGAAAACGGCCAGAAATGCCCGAAATCAAGAGTTTTATATGATTTTGTGAAAATCGTGTCACGCGGTTCGGACCATTTAAATCCTTGTCAGAACCCAAAATCGTGTGCTATAGCCCACAAAAACGGCCAGAAATACCCGAAATGAAGAGTTTTATATGATTTCGTGAAAATCGTGTGACGGGGTCCCGGACCATTTAAATCCACGTCGGACCCCAAAGCCGTGTGCTATAGCCCACGAAAACGGCCAGAAAAGTCTGGAATCACGAATTTTTTATGATTTCGTAAAAATCGTTAGACGGGGTCCCGGACCATTTAAATCCACGTCGGACCCCAAAACTGTGTGCTATAGCCCGCGAAAACGTCCAGAAATGACCGAAATCAAGAGTTTTATAAGTTTTCGTGAACATCATGTGACTGGGTCCCGGACCATATAAATCCACGTCGGACCCCAAAACTGTATGCTCTAGCCCACGAAAACTGCTAGAAATGCCCGAAATCAAGAGTTTTATATGATTTCGTGAAAATCGTGTGACGGGGTCCCGGACTATTTAAATCCACGTCGGACCACAAAATGTGTGCTATAATCCACGAAAACAGCCAGAAATGCCCGAAATCACGAGTTTTTTTATGATTTCGTGAAGGTCGTGTGACGGGGTTCGAGAATATTTAAATCCACGTCGGACCCTAAAACCGTGCGCTATAGGCCACGAAAATGGCCAGAAATTCCCGAAATATTGGGTTTTATATGATTTCATTAAGATCGTGTGACGGGATCCCGGACCATTTAAATCCACGTCGGGCCCCAAAACCTTGCGCTATAGCCCACAAAAACGGCCAGAAATGCCCAAAATCACGATTATTTATATGATTTTGTGAAAATTGTGGGACGGGTCCCAGACCTTTAATCCACGTCGGACCCCAAAATCGCGTGCTATAGCCCACGAAAACGGCCAGAAATGCCCGAAATCAATAGTTTTATATGATTTCGTGAAAAACGTGTGACGGGTCCCGGACCATTTAAATCCACGTCGGACCCCAAAACTGTGTGCTATAGCCCACAAAAAAGGCCAGAAATATCTCAAATCACGAGTTTTTTATGATTTCGTGAATATCGTATGACGGGGTCCTGGACCATTTAAATCCACGTCGGACCCCAAAACCGTGTACTATAACCCATGAATACGGCCTGGCCCAAAATCACTAGTTTTCTATGATTTCGTGAAAATCGTGTGACTGGGTCCTGAAGCATTTAAATCCACATTGGACCCTAAAGTCGTGTGCTATAGCCCATAAAAACGGCCAGAAATTTCCCCCAATCTCCACCCCTAATGACAGCTATTGATGTGTTTTAAAATGCGTGCAGAAAAACTTCGGCAAAAGCACAGGAGCTCTTCTCGTATAGAGGCCGATCCTGCCCTAGGTTCATTCCCTGTTTCACCCATGTGCAGGGGAAAACACACAAATCCAATCGATCGACTTGCCGTCTGGCAGGCCCCGGCATCACGACGTGTCAGTTGAGTGGATTTTCTTCTTAGGCCATCCACTGTGGTGGAAAAGTGTTTTATAAACTGGTTAGAAACATAACACGCTATCGATTCAAGGATCTAGCGCACATAAGAAAACCACATACATGGTTTGGTTCAAGTTTGATTCCCTCTTATAAAATATAGTTTCTAATCGTATATGTTCTATGCAAATCTAATCATCACTGGACACATGTAAACCAGTAATTGAGAAAGACTTTTTGAATATTTGCAAGATAGGTCCAATGTCTGCTCTTGAACTGATGCTACACATAGCAGCAAAACACAAGCGAATCGTTCGATTTATTGAACCGGATACACATAGTGTATGGTCTTAGTGCGGGTCCCATGGGTCCCACATGGTGCGTCACTATATCGGTCGGGCGTGTCCCATTTCTCAATTGGGCGATCCCGCATGGTGGGTCCCATATAGTAGAGGAGTGGCAGCAACATGATGGGTTCGACATGTCTAGTGTAGTGGGTTGGGTCCGATATGTCAATTGGGGTTGGCGGAACCCACGTGTCAGGATAAATCAGTTGGGTAGTGGGAACCACATGTAGACTGGATGGGTTGGTTGGGGCACACATGTCGTGTGTGGTCTCGAGTGGTTCCGACATGTCAAGTGGGGAAGCACGTGTCGTCGATGTCGATTATTTGTCTTGTTGCTAATCCGATGTTCTGAACCATTGAAAATTTGAGAGTCACTCGGCTACCAAGTAGATCCAATCCCGATTTGATGATATAATGTTCCATGCAGTCCTGTGGTTCGATCAGTGCTGGATTAGTTCCGTTGCACCTCAAGAATGAG
Organism: Poa annua; assembly: GCA_026929855.1. Lineage (NCBI taxonomy): Eukaryota > Viridiplantae > Streptophyta > Magnoliopsida > Poales > Poaceae > Poa > Poa annua. The sequence goes on from CM049432.1 coordinate 88,312,255, forward strand.
ACGATGTACATCCACTTAGCAGTTGGCTTGCCTCCCACTAAGATCTGAAATATGGGAACTCCACGTGGTCATGTGCCGCCATCCACAGGGATATAATTAAGTTGAGATAGTACGAAATCCAGTATTCTGTATTAGAAACCAACTTCCGATATCTTGAGCATCACACACACACAAAATAAAATAAAAGGAAGAACATACATTTTCGAATCAAGAAACTTCTACAAGTAGTCCAAGGATGTTAGCCAAGAGTAGAGGATCGAGGAGCTCCTTGTGATCCAGCCGTTAATGCTTGGGACAATGGGGAATTTTTACGGGATATCGGTGGATGGACGTAGCCCAGGGGCCGTCCTGGGCGTTCGGCGCGGGCGGCCGGATGCACTCCCAGGCTGCGCTGTTGCACTTGAATCCGGAGCCGAAGCCGATCATCCACACGCGGTCTCCCTTGCGCATGCGGCCCTTGGCCTCGACGTAGGCCAGCTCGTACCACAGCGAGCTGCTCGACGTGTTCCCAAAACGGTGCAGCGTCATCCGCGACGCCTCCACGTCCTCGTCGGAGAGCCCCAGGCTGGCCTGCAGCTCGTCGATCACCGCGTGGCCTCCGGCGTGGATGCAGAAGTGCTCGAACGCCCTGCGGAAGTCCGGGATGTACGGCTTCAGCTTCACCCCCCGCTTGCCGCCGGCCACCACCTTCCGCGCCAGCAAGGAGAAGGCGAACCTGAGCTGCTCGCTCACCGGCAGAACCAGCGGCCCCATCGCCGTGATGTTGGCCTTGAGCGAGCGGCCGGCGATGCTTATCAGGTTCTTGCTGAGGTTCACCCCACGGTGGCCCTCGCCGTCCTCCTCCTGGAACACGCACTGGTACGCGCTGTCCTGTGCGGCGGTCAGCGTCCGCACCACGTGCTTCAGCCGGAACCGGGCCTTGGCGTTCGACGTGGACATCAGCGCCGCCGCGCCGCCCATGCGGAAGAGGCAGTTGGGCAGGAGCATCGACGGCTTACTGCCGACGTAGGTGTTGGGCGTGAGGGTCTCCGTGGACACCACCAGCGCGTGCGCGCCGCGGGGGGCTGCCTGCAGGAGGCTCCTCGCCAGCCCCACGGCGATGACCCCGGCGCTGCACCCCATGCCGGACAGGTTCGCGACGCGGATGTCGTCACGCAGCCTGTACTTGTTCGCGATCATGTCCGCCAAGGACGGGATGGGGCAGAACAGGCTGCAGTTGACGATGAGTATGTCGATGCGGCCGGGTGCGATGCCGGTCTTGGCCAGCAGGTCGTCGATGGCCGAGAATGCCACCAGCTCGAACTCCTCGCGAGCGGCGTGCAGGGTGCAGTACTTGTAGGCCGGGATGTAATGCGTCGCCGGGGGCACACAGGTCTCCTCGCCGATCCCGGACCGCTCCAGGAGGCGCATCATGAACCCGAGGCTGCGATGCTCCTCCTCGTTCAACGCCTAGTTTGCCCACCTCCAGGAAGGTGGCGAGCGTGACGCGGCAGGTGCTCGGGGTGCGGAAGCCGGCGTAGTCGACCAGGTACACTGTAGGCGCGCGCAGCATGAGGTAGACGATGGCCGCTGCCGCTACGAGGAAGCAGGCCAGGAAGATGTCTACGATTCGGAGGCCGTCGAGCCAGCTGGCATTGGCAAGCTCCTCCGGCATGATCAGCCACACCATTGCGCGCGACGTGGAGCACGATGACAGTGTGGAATTATGGTGCGACGGAGATCAGCCTAACGGCGGTGGACTTATATATATAAACCCAGCTTATAGGCTTCTACCACGGTGCGTGCAATGCAGTCATATCATACCCGTTAAAATATATATTGGTATACTCATGAACTCCCTAGCTCCGTTCCCAAAAATAAGTGTTTTAGGAGATGCATTGCATCCACATTATTTGGACAAATCAAAGACACTTGCTGTGGGAGGGAGGGAGTATTACATTTAGCAACATGTAGAGTTTAGCCACAAGGCCTCAAACCGTCTATTGTACATATCTTGGTTCCTAAATTCAGATAAGCGGCAACTCCTTTCTCAACTATTTGTCTTTGTGCTCATGCTCGGTTTTTGCCGACTTGGCAAAGATTCACACACGGAGAAAAACGCTCTAAAAATTAATGCACTTGAAAAAGAAACAAATGAATACTTGATCGGCAATGAAAAAACACTCGTCAAAGGAAATCTGTCGCCTAAGCAACTCCGCGATTGTCCCCTATGGCCATAGTTGACCGAGAGTAGATTACGTGGTTGCTTTGTCGAGAATTTTTTTTATCTCTTTTCCTCATTTTCCATATCCATGTCACCCACATTTGGCAGGGGTTGTATTTATCATTCCAAGTAATGTTTGCAAGTGGAGTTATGAAATTATGGATACAAAAACTTGTTTTCTTATAGAAGTCCAAGTAATCTCTTGCCCGACACTTCTCTCATAGTATAGAAGTCCAACAAACAAACAATTTTGTCTCATTCCACTGTTGAAGCTGAGTTTTGTGTCATTTCCACTCACATTAAATGTTCTCTGGCTTAATTGATGGCTTCTGGTTTATCATGCAGTCTTGTATGATGAACCTACAAAATTTATCTTTGAGAATAACAAAACTAGTAGTGTGAGGAGCCTTTCGTTAATCTCTAAGACTACCTCGTAGTGTGAATAACAAAACTAGTAACATCAGTGACACGTAGGCACAAACAATGACGTGACATGCAGTTAAAGACAAAAGCAACAAATAGATGAAACATAGCTAGTTATCATGACATCACACTTCCTAATGAAATATATGTCTATAAAGTAATAAAATGAACAGGTCTACATTATCACACTAGTGACACTTTATAACACCATAAAGGTTAACAAACACTAATAATGTGTGCATTTTAGTAGTCTAAATTACTCCCCAGAGTATGGTCAGCCGATATCATAAATCAGATGATGTTGTGTCTGATTCCCTTCTCTCTAGCTACGTGCCCCCTTATAATATTGCACCCTCCACGCTTGTCCCTCCTATCCTCTCTTCTTCAGTCGGAAAGATAAACGAGGGATTTTAAAACCCATCAATTATTTTTGTAAAAGGTGGAGAAGGAGAGGAAAATCAGTATTTTGATTGGCTCTATTGATCGTGTCGGGCGGAAGAAAAATCATCAGTGGGAGCTAACTATATATTTAGAATAGAAGATATGCTCCCCTATCACCTCAGCTTATCGATGTGAGATACTGCAGATGCATTGAGCTTTAATATTTTCAACAGAGTCGCACATATACGATATGCTAGCCGTATTTTTTTTATTCTTGTCCTACTAGACAACAACGTATAAGTGTGTGTGTGTGTTAAAAAAACACAACAAACGCGTTTGCAGATTGGAACGTATGTATAAGTTCCGATATATCTGAAGTCGATCATGCCAGCAATAACCTGCATGCATGTTGTTTTCGATTAAAAAAACTCATTTTAAGAGTGAGTGTGGTTGAGATAAAGAGTTAAATACACTATAGGTACATGTACTATATGTCAAAGCACATACCTGTACTCAGTAATATGCTCAATACGGTACCTGAACTTCACTTGTGGTGATTATAAGGTACCTAGTTCACGTAGACCTTCGTATTTTATCTGTGTGGAAATATGTTGACTAGCTGTCCAGTCAAACCTCTCCTCAAGGCCCACATGTCAGTGAATGAACGCAAAGAATTGAACAATCTGTGACGTCAGCAATGGAGGATCGTCTCGGTTGATCACGTCGCTCAATGATTGAGTATGATCTGGGACGCGCGCGAGGGCGCAGAGTCTGCAACGCATTGTCGGGGACCAAAGGGTGGCGCCGCTACGGAAAATAGGTCACCGAAGAAGCAACCGTGACCGCGGCACCGTGGAGCCACGGCCGGCGATGAACTACACGGTGGTAGAGCTACGGTCTACAAGGAGCACATCTGGGAGCATATATAGGTGCACACCGGGCGTGAAGACATGACTGACTTACCAAGGCGAGGTCGACAATAGTGGCGAGCTTGTGGAGTTGGCAGCGGCTGGAGTTGAGGAAGAAGCTTGAATTCGCTCGGTTCAGGCCATCCTGGCACAAGCTACTTGACAGGATGGACGAAAGGAAGGCGGCGGGGTTCGTGGCTTTCTCAGATTTGTCTAGGGAGGTTGGAGACGGCGGCACGGTGCGGCGGCAGAAGCGGCTACGGTTTCTTCGGAGAGGAACAGAGGGGGAGAGAGAGAGTGAGTAAGGAGGAGGGAGAGAGGAGGAGCATCACGGCGTCTTCGTGGTTTATCCTCACGAGCTATTACACAAGCAGGAGGTGGCGTGCACGGCATCGACACGGTGACAGGCTCCTCGTCGATCCAGAGAGAGGAAAAAGAAACGTAAGAAAGGCAACACATATACTGCAGTATTATATGTATAATAGATTAAAACTATATAATTTGTGACAAATTCTAACGTGTCCGGGTAGCTAGCTCGTTTTGTGTACTTCTCTATGGTAATGGTTCGAATCTCACGTACTACAATTTTATGTGTTCATTTCTTTGCGTTCATTCACTGACATGTGGGTCCTAAGAAGAGGTTTGACTAATCGGCTAGTCAAAAGACTTCCACCTAGATAAAATACGGAGCTCTACATTGAACCAGCTACTGTACAGTCACCATAAGTGAAGTTCAGATACCGTACTGAGTGTATTCCTAAGTACAGGTACCGTACTGTGCTTCGACATATAGTATAGGTACCTAGAGTGTATTTAACTCTGAGATAAATATCGCAGTCCGTCTACTCGATTAATTTCAGTATCGGAGCGCATATAATATTCAGAGCATCGACGTCCGCTGTCCCTGTTGACTCCTTTGTGACAGAACTCCCAGATCTCGAGGGATACCATATCTTCAAGTAAAATGTCGTCAAGATATATGGGTGGTGTTGGCTATCTTGCATCATGCATGCATGGTGCGCGCACACAACCTATAATTTTTAATCTCTCCCCTCGAGGGGTAACCAAAAAATCAGAGTGTTATTGGGACGGATATTGCAACCGTATCGCGGGATTCACTATCGGAAAAAAAATCTTAAATATACATGCAGCTACATGCTTGAGTTTATCTAATAAAACCTGCTATAGGAAACATTGTGTGTTGGTTGGCTTGGCCGGATATTCCAGTCTGTCCAAATAATAAGATTTTCCTTCTGATCGTGTAGATCGTGACTAGGGAGTACATGCATGTTTCCCTTGCGAAAGATTTTCTTGATATCACGAGGGTTCTATATATTAGAATTATTTTCAAGCCGAGTTTTCCCTTGACGTGCATGATGTTAGAGATAGCATGTCTAGAGTTCTACCCGTAAACTCGTCAAACCTGTAAAATTCCGGTGAGTTTACAGCTCCAGACGGCGGTTGCAGGTCCAAACCCCCACGCCCCCACACACTCGAACCCTAGTTCCTTGCCAGCTCCGTCGCTTGAATCCGCAGCTCCGGCTAGCGATTCAGTGAGCTTCGACTGCGGAACCTGTGATGACGCTCGACCAAGACGTATTTGGGGTCAGCGTAGGAGGGCCCCCAAGACGTTGCGCGCCGATGACCCAGAGCGCGGAGGAGGCCGAGAAGAAGTGGCTCGACGAGGCGCTGGCGAAAAAGCGGTCCGATGCCGCCGTCATCCCTCGCGTGGTAAGCCCTAAAATCTCCTCCGCCGCGCAGGTACGCAAACATCTTTGAGGCGGGTCGTCTTCTCGCGCTCCGGGGCCTCCCTCTCCCCTTCTACCGGACATCGACTCCGAAATGGACTCCTCACTCATTATCGAATGCAACGACTACGCCATGGACACAGACTATGAGGAGCTCGCCCTTGAGCGGGAGGAGTTCGTTTGCGAGTGCGAAGCAGAGATCGTGCGCGAGTCGGAGAAGCCGTGTTTAAAATGTGAGCTCCTATTTATGTAAAATGTGAAAGCAAAATTTATGTAAAATGTGAAAGCAAAATTTAAATATGTAGTTCATGTTTACGGTTACTGATCTTTATGATTGTTTAGGAACCTGAATTTTGCATTTACAGTTGACTAAAATTTGCGTTTATAGTTAACATGTACCATGTACCGCTAGAGATGCTCTTACACCATAGCTTTCCGTTGGCATGGAGCATAATTTAGCACCAAGGCACAGAAGGCGCCAAGGTACAAAAGGGAGGGCACACGTAACCTAAAAACCCTCGGGACGAAAACAACTGAAACATTATGAAGCCACCGATACATGCTCCTTCCATCCCCATTTATGTAACCTAAAAACCCTCGGTCGTCGTCTCGGCAGTTTCCCGTAGTGAAACACCATAAGAACCTTGGCCGTGTCGCCGATCCTGAAAACAAGGCTACATGCTTTCTAAAATTCAAATTTGACCAAGAATTAGTCAAAATAGATGCCAATAGAATCATGTCCAAAAGAGGTTTCAAGTGGTGTGACTTTTATGATACATCACACATGTTTTGTTGATCAAAGTTAAATTTGAAAGATTGTGCGTCTTCTTCGTTTCGGCAATGATGGGAGCACGGATATTATTATTTTTTACATGGTCCTAGTAGGAACTTAGTAGAACAGTAACATAATTGATGTGTTGGAATAATAATAAAAAAATCGACCGAGTCTGGATGTGTGATCCGGGAATTCAAAATAAGAAAAAGGATCATAAGCCAGTTTGGGCCTACTTACACCATTCCATAGCAGAGAGACCATGCATGCCATCGTGGGTCGTGTTGCTGCTGGCTGACGAGTTGTTTCGGCCCGCCTAGGTGGGCCGGGACACTATCTAGCTAGTACTATTAACCTATAAGTGATAATTTGATCCTTCTTTTTGAAACAAAAGTTGCTCAGTACCCAGTTTTTTTTTTTGAAATTTGCTCAGTACCCAGTTGATCTCAAGTGCGTTCCATCATGCATGCCCATTGTATATGCATACATATAGTTTATCTCTTGGTGCAAATTACAGAACCCTGGATGGATACAAGCAAAAGTAAACTATATATGATCAAGGTGAACCGACCGACCGATGAGTTCACTTGTGCGGGATGGGGGCGCCGGCGCCACGGCGGTTGGTGTCCGGCGGAGGGTCCACGTACCCGTAGTCCTCGTCTTCCTCCTCCGCTCCAGCCAGCTGCCTCCTACCGCCGGCGCCTCCCGTCTCCACGTCGCTGAAGCTCGTCACGCGGGCACTAACCAGCAGCATCGCAGGCGCCGCCATGGCCGGCGGCCGGTGCACGGTGCTGCCGCACACCCCGCGAATAGCCAGCAGCATGAGTACCAATGCCGCCTCCGGCCGCATGATCGATCGATCGACGCGCGCGCCTGCCGCCTTGCAAGCTCTAGTCGTCTCTAGCTACAACCGTGTTTAATTGTATGCAGTATGCTGATCCCGGCGGCGGCGTCCGGCATGCGCGCGAGCTGGGGTCATGCATGCAAAGGGCGTGGTGCAACGATCGCTGTATAAGAGGGCATGGAGTGGAAGCGGGAGAGCGGACAAACGGCGTCGGGAAGGCTGTTATTCGATGAGAGCTGAATGCGGCGAGGTGATCGCGCCGTCCACGCCTGAACCACACCAGGTGTCGATCAGGCATGTCCATGGAGCGTCCTGCGAAATTGTTTCTCCGACCGGCAAATCCCGCGTGATTCCTCGAGTTCTGCTGCAGGCCTTCCACAAGATCGGATGCAAACACAAGATCAGTGTCGTAGTCCACCTTAATTTGAATGCTCTCTATGGCTAATTAGCTCGACAATAGGATCTTTGCATGCATGCGATTGCGAGGGACCAAGTTGTGCCTGTAATTTCACAGCTCCTCCTTGAACAGTTTCAGCTTAAGTTTCTAATGTGACCAAATGTGTTTCCGCCCCATCCTTGGAGTTGGCCCAATATCTTTGACAGTTTTTGCTGCAGCTCTGTTAACGTCACCGCAGTTCCTGTAATTATCCTGCCAAACCTGCTTCAACAACGGTGAGAATTCATTGTGTGTTTCCCACATTAGCTAGTGCCTGAAGTTTCCCCTGCTGTTTCGTATGATTAAGCTAACTCAGTGTTGCTTTTTTATATATATTTATTTTCTGGTGGACAGCCCAATCGCAGAGACAAATTAAATCAAGTAAATCGTCTCTTCAGTTTAAGGTACAAATGGATTATGCGCACCTTCCCTTTTCGACTCTTTCATATACCACGCTTAATTTGTCGGGTCAGATAATTGATAATTTCTCTGTGAACAGAAAAAATATAATTTTCCATTCAAAGTTGCAACATGGCTTTAGTTTCCCTGTGTTATCCTACCGACAGGACGCATTATTATCTATCTAATAAAGGTACCTTCAATGATTAAATTTAAATGGATTGGACTCACTACTATTATTTAGTATGATCAACTCTATCTTTTAGGCTTTTGTTTCCGTGCCTTGAATGATAAAAATATCTATGCTAAAGGGTCTTTATTTCACATTAATTCTAGATACATACTTCTTCAAATGGAATATTAGGCACTATATTGCTCTTTGATCACAAATATATAACATATGTGATCATTCTTTTTACTCATACCTCAGTGTAAGTATGCGCATAAGTGGTTTGCTTATTTATTCAGATGGTTCCATTATACAAAAAGGAGTAAAAAAACATTTTTTTCATGCAAATATAGTACCAAGGTAGAGTTTGGAAGCATTCAAGTTACAGGTAAGCTGCAACTATTGAAGAAAAAAATCAGTGTCTTAAAACAAATAAAATGCTGGTATAAGTAAGAGAAGATGGTCCATTCAACTCTGTATTATGTGATTCGCCAAGTTAAAGTAAATACCTCCTTAATCAAAGTTCTTAATGGAAATCAATCGATACATATTTCACAAAAAAAAAAGTAAAATATGAGGAGGGCACAGTGATTGAATGCTATGTTATGTAGACTGCTCCATATGCCTTCCTAGGGTAGAGATACTTCTTCGAAAACATAGCTATCCAATTGACAGTATTTTTTCGCGAAAATACAAGAACCTTGGGCTTCATATCATTGCAAATTTGCAATGCTAAGGAAAGTTTCGGAAAAGCTTAGATAAAGGCAAGGAACGACACAAAATATAACACTGATTCATTGTAGCAACCTGGGGTAGAACCATAAGGTGGTACTTGCCCAAAGAATAGAATCTTTTTTATGCTAGGCCTAGAATCCTTTTTATGCTAGGCATTAAAAACTATATTCTCCATTTTCGTTCATACCTTCTGTTCTCTTTTGATGAAATTACATAATATGCATATGTAAATGACATAATCTGGAGAGGATGGATTTTCTGGATACCGAACATGATGGATTTGCAAGAAGCATGTACTAGTTTCACTACTACGGGATCAGTTCTGCAATACACAAGGATGTGGTGCAAGGCAATGCCCTCCAGAATTGTCTGCTTCTAGAACCATGGGCCAAACCTTCCTGGCTAAATCACATTGTGTCAAGAGGTGTAAAATGGTATCTTCCTCTATAACACAAGATAAAATTATAAAAACCCACCACAATCACGGTTAGGTTTTCACATAATCACCGGGATTCTTATAAATTACGCACAGCCACCGGTCCAGCGTTAATTATTTTCAGACAGCCACCACTCGTCAGCTAACCGCGCACGACGCTCAGTTAAAACAGATTATGACAAGGGGGCCTTGGAGTGATGTGGCAATTTAGACAACCGCCGTTAGACTAAGCCCACCTGTCAGATTCATTTGGGCTTTTATGCAAAAAAAAATGTGGGACCCACCTGTCAGTTTTGTCTCTCCTCTAAAATATAATGAGATGGCTTGAAAAAAAACCAACCCAACTGGCGCCGGCGAGGATCCAGTCCTTCGCGGTGGTAGAGCACGCGGAGCAGGTGGTGTTCTTCACGAGTATCACGACTTCGCGATCAGGAACGCCGACATGTGCGTCGAGACCAGCAGGGCGCTGCTCGCCAAGGCCGCTGGCGCCAAGACGGCATGAACCCAAGTCTGAAGATGGGCAGTGGCGCGTAGCAGGGCACGGGGCGGGGCGGGCAGCCGGGCGGGCGGCAGCGGGGGACGTGGCAGGGCGCGGGGCGGGCGGCAGCGCGGGGCGTGCAGCGGCGCGGGGCGGGCGGCGTCGCGGGGCGTGCAGCGGCGCGGGGTGGGCGGCGTCACGCAGCAGGGCGCGGGGCGTCGCGGGGCGCGGGGCGAGCGATGGCGGGGGGCGGGCGGCGGCGCGCAGCAGGACGTGGGGCGGGCGGCGGCGCGCAGCAGGACGCGGGGAGGACGGCAGCACGGGGCGGGCAGCGGCGCATCGGCGCGTGCATGCAGCATGGTAGCAGGCACGAGGTGTGGCCCGACCAGAACGAGCGCCTGCTCCGGTGCTCGCCCGGTGCACGGCCGGCGATACACAGGGAGACGACGATGTCATGTTCCTCATTTTTATTTTGAGATATTTAATTTCTGAAAAATTGCATAAAATTCCAAAATTAACAACAATTCATGGCGCACCACGTGTGGTCTGAAACTGGGCCCTTCCTGCTAGAATCATGTTTAACTGGCCGTCGTGCACGGTTAGCTCACGAGTGGTGGCTATCCGAAAGTTATTAGCGCTGGACCGGTGACGTTGTGCAATTTTTGGAAATTCCGGTGGTTTTACGAAAAACTAGTCGTAATTGTAGTTGTTTTTTGTAATTTTCTCATAACACAGAGAGGTTATCGCACAAGATGGCCCAGCCTTGCTTCTCTAGCTTATCAGCAGTCAAACACTTCACCGACAACCGAGAACAGTTAATTCTCCGAGGTTGTATTACATATGGAAGCAACAAAGTTACAAAACTTACTTGGGGACCAAATCTCATCTCAAAATACGTATTTATGCAACGACATCACAAAGATACAGAACTAGGTTCTGCATTCCAAAGCACAGATGGTTATGATGTTGTAATTTCCTTTGTTTTTAAAAAAATGATATTTTTTATACCAGTGTACCTTTCATTGTCTTATAATGGCAATAATACTGAATCGTCTCACTCAGTTGGTTAGCGAGTTCTGTACCATCTTAGGGGGAAAGTCCTTTTAAACTTATTTTATATAAGGTGGCGTCGCATTTCTTAGGAAGGGCTCGACAGTTTCACATCTCTCTCTCAGCCAATGCACACTGATAATACTGTGGATTATTTTCAATTTATACAAGTACCGTATTCTCTGGAATCTGGCAATACATCGTCTTGACAAAACCGTCCTTGCTTTTCCTTGGAATTTTGTTGAATTATGCTACAAAGAGTAGCCATAAGATTGTAATGCAAATGAGCTTCGTTTACATTGATCATAATGCATTCATATAATTTTGTAGTTGGAGGATCTCTTACTGCACTAAACGGCGATGATTAAATCCTTTGTTCATACATGATGCTATCATGCCTTTTGTGACATCATGGCGTATGTCCGTGACTCAAAATCAATCGCCGTTCACGAACATAATGTCAGTGAATCTCATCTAAATCTCAAGTCGCGTCGTGGTGTGTTTGGAGCCGCTTTGATCGGTGGAGGGTGACCTCCTACCAGCCGCCCCCGAGAATGATTGATGATAGTAAGCCATATACCTCGAGAGGGCCACGACAATATACTGCATTCTGTAATAAGCCATGTATATGTCACAATGAATGCACGACAGTCACTTGTGTCAGCGACAGAAAAACCTCCACCTTCAAGCAGATATGCTCGGTTGGGTACACTTAAACATAAGTTGCTACTATAATCCATATACAAGATATTTTACAACTCCAAAACATGTGGACACCACGGCTAGAATTGTACCGATGGAACTTTGTTAGCTACAGTATAAATGAAGCCATCACCACGAATTTCTAGAGCAGCAGGCATATCTAAGTGGTAGCTTATCCCCTACAGCTGATAAGATTGTTATTTTCGTTCTCTGATCAAGAGATGCTTCTCTTCTCCACCATCGTGGTACTTGTTTCTCTTTACTTGTACTTGAGGATGAGGTCAAGTAGATCCAAGCTCCCCACAAACTGGCCAATATTGCACAGGTTTCCGTCCTTGATGGCCAACCTTCACAACATACATGGCTACTTAACCCTAGTCCTCGCCGGGTCGGGCCACAACTTCAGGGCGCATGGTCCACCAGGGATGGGGATGCGGTTCTTCGTCACCTGTGACCCTGCCAACGTTCGGCACATCTTCACGACGAACTACACCAACTACCCCAAGGGCGCGGAGTTTGCCGCCGTCTTCGACATCATGGGCGGCAGCCTCTTCACCACCGACGGCGAGACGACTCACCGGATGCACGTCAACGCCCAAAAGTTCTTTAACAACCAGATGTCCATCGGCCGTGTGGCGGCTCACTGTCGTGACAAGGTGGAGCATGGCGTGCTCCCGTTCCTTGTCCAGATGGCTAGCACCGGCACTTCGTTCGACATTCAGCAACTGATGGGGCGGTGTATGCTGGACCTAACAACCCTGATGGTCTTCAGTGTCGACCCTGGCCTCCTCTCATCCTTGGCGCCCATGCGATCCATGGATGTCTCGAACGCCATGGACACGGTCATGGAGTTAGGCTTCCTCAGGAATACAATTCCGGTCTTTTGCTGGAAAGCTATGAGGTGGCTAAATATCGGTGCTGAGAGAAAGCTCCGCACTGCTCACAGGGTGCTACGCGGGTTCAATGAGGAGATGCAGGAGAGCCGGCGGAAGATCAATAATGCAACACATGAAGTTGATGTAGTGGATATGTTCTCTGCCTGCTTGAACGACCCACTCTATGACGATCATGAAGTGCTTCGTGCGACGCTCATCGGCTCCTTGCTCGCTGGACGGGACACGGTTGCCACGACCCTGTCATGGATCTTCTACAACCTCGCCCAAAATCCACATATGGTGTCAACTATCCGCAATGAACTCGCACCCATTGCATCAGGCAAAGTGGCCGGAGCCATGGTGATCTTTGAGCCAGAAGAGACCAAACCTCTGGTCTACCTGAGAGCCGTCTTGTACGAGACTCTCAGGTTGTACCCACCGGGGCCTATCGAGCGCAAAACAGTGGCCTTCAATGATATCATGCCAAGTGGTCATGAGGTGTGCGCCGGCGACGCCATATATATTTCTCTCTACTCTATGGGGAGAATGGAAGGCATTTGGGGTACAGAGTGCCTCAATTATAATCCAGATAGGTGGCTCTCAGAAGACGGCAGCAACAACCTAAGGCATGTACCATCTCACAAGTTCTTGGCCTTCAACTCTGGACCGAGGGCTTGCCCGGGCAAGGAAATCGCGGTTATGCAGATGAAGACAATTGTTGCTGCCGTGGTGTGGAACTTCGATATGGAGGTGTTGGAAGACCAGACCATCAAGCCCAAGTCATCTTGTTTACTGCAGATGAAAAATGGGCTCAAAATGAAGTTGAAGAAGCGAGAAATGTAACAATTAGCTTTATTTGTGTGTCAACGTACTTATAGGTTTGAAATATGAAAGGTTTGAATGTGTTGGTCATTTGGTTAGGCTGATGTGTCCTATGTATGGTACGGTGCTGAGGATTGCTGTCATCCTCTCGAAAGTAAACAAACAGGGTATGTGATAACCTAAGTGTGATATCGTAGTAGCTTTAATAGAACAAGAAAAGTCGTATGTGCGCTTGTATGAGTGGCGTTTTTATTTGTCCCAAAATATTCTCCTGAAGGATTAGTCTTCCAACAAGTAGAAAATCTTCGTTTGTACTTGCGGCTTCCTAGAAAGTCCTATTTTAATTTTTTTTAAAGAAAAGAAGAAAGTCCTATTTGGGCTATTGATCTGTGTCGCTACCGGACCAGAAACCATGGTTGTTGCCATTTGGGCTAGTGTTGGGCGTCGCTCAAGCGGCCAGCCATGACGACCTAGCTGACTGCTGCCGATCCGGCGCCCCCCTCGCCCCTCGGTATCGCCGGCTCCAATGACGGCCACCGCCGCCGCACGGCCAGGGCCAATTTCCGGCCACCCAAGCAGGCGAGCAGAGAACTCCAGCCTCACTGTCACTGCCTCAGTGCTCCAGGCCACACGTATATATCGATCTCAGCTATCCAATTGACAGTGTATTTTCTCGAGAAAATACAAGAGCCTTGCGCTTCATATCACTGCAAATTTGCAATGCTAAAGGAAAATTTCTGAAAAGCCTTGATAACATAAGGTGATACTATCCCAAAGCATAGAATCCTTCTTCATGCTAGGCAACTACAGCAGGATAGGTGTGTCTTGTGTATTTATCTCACCCTTGCAATTTTTTGTTTGAAAGATGAGAAAATAATTATTGAATTTTCTTTTCTGACTTGTTCTACATATACATGCTATACTTCGACATAAATAGCAGTGTTGGATTAGGTGGCGCCTAGGCACCGTTTATGCACGTTTAGGCACTAGGCGATGGACAAACGCCTCGCCTAGGTCATAATCGGAACTCTAGGCAATACAATTAAGAAATTATCTTTTCTAGCAAGAAATTCATACATTCTTGCACTTACAAATAAAATGGACCATAATTTAATGCCAATTGTTGTTAGTTTGCTCATTTATATGCGTTAACTTGGTATGTGTAGATATAGAATAATCCAAATATACACTTTATGGCAAAAACTATATACCGCCTAGGTCACGCCTGATGCGATTAAGCATCGCTTAGGTGCTAGGCGAATGCCAACCGCCTCGCTTACGCCTAGCACTTTCTTCAACCTTGATAAATAGTAGTAAAAGTTACTTGTGTTTCTAAACTATATTCTCCATAGTTGTTCATAACTTATGTTGTCTTTTGATGAAATTACAGAATATGCATATGTAAATGACATAATCAAAATATTTTGGAACAAATAAAAACGCCTCCCGTGCAAGGGAGTGGGCCACTTGCTAGTTCTATTAAAGCTACCACGAGATCACACTAAAGGTTATCACATCGCCTTTTTTTTTACTTTCAAGAGGATGACAACAATCCTCAGCACCCCCATACATAGGACGCATCAGCCTAACCAATGACCAACACCTGCAAACCTTTCATGTTTCATTTTTCGTCATAACCACGTGGCAATTCTTATAAAAATATATAGCACGACATAGTAAACAAACACGACATTGAGGCTATCGTGCAGAAACTATAAGTACGTTTACAGACAAATAAAGCCAATTGTTACATTTCTCGCTTCTTCAGCTTCATTCTGAGCCCATTTTTCATCTGCAGTAAAGTAGATGACTTGGGCTGGATGGTCTGCTCTTCCACCAGCTCCACATCAAAGTTCCACACCACGGCAGCGACAATTGTCTTCATCTGCATAACCGCGATTTCCTTGCCCGGGCAAGCCCTCGGTCCAGAGTTGAAGGCCAAAAACTTGTGAGATGGTACGTGCCTTAGGTTGTTGCTGCCGTCTTCTGAGAGCCACCTATCTGGATTATACTTGAGGCAGTCTGCACCCCAAATGCCTTCCATTCTCCCCATAGAGTAGAGAGAAATCAATATGGAATCACCGGCGTACACCTCATGACCACTTGGCATGATATCATTGAAGGCCACTGTCTTGCGCTCGATAGGCCCCGGTGGGTACAACCTGAGAGTCTCATACAAGACGGCTCTCAGGTAGACCAGATGTTTGGTCTCTTCTGGCTCAAAGATCCACATGGCACCGGCCATCCCACCAGCTACTTTACCTGATGCAATGGGTGAGAGTTCATTGCGGATCGTTGACACCGTCTCTGGGTTTTGGGCGAGGTTGTAGAAGATCCATGACAAGGTTGTTGCAACCGTGTCCCGCGCAGCAAGCAAGGAGCCAATGAGCGTCGCACGAAGCACTTCATGATTGTCAAAGAGTGGGTTGTTTAGACAGGCTGAGAACATATCCATTACATTAACTCCATGTCCTACATTGATCTTCCGATGGCTCTCCTGCATCTTCTCATTGAACCCGCGTAGTACCCTGTGAGCAGCGCGGAGCTTCCTCTCGGGCCCAATATTTAGCCACCTCATTGCTTTCCAGCAAGAGACCGGAATTACATTCCGGAGGAAGCCTACCTCTAGGACCGTGTCCATGGCTTCCGAGACATCGTCCATGGTTCGCATGGGCGCCAAAGATGAGAGGAGGCCAGTGTCGACACTGAAAACCATCAGGGTGGTCAGGTCCAGCATACACCGCTCCATCAGTTGTTGCATGTCGAATGGAGTACCGGATATGGCCATCTGGGCAAGGAACGGGAGCATGCCATGCTCCACCTTGTCGCGACAGTGAGCCGCCACACGACCAATGGACAACTGGTTGTGAAAGAACTTCTGGGCATGCACGTGCATCTGGTGAGTCGTCTCACCGTCGGTGGTGAAGAGGCTGCCACCCATGATGTCGAAGATGGCGGCGAACTGCGCTCCTTTGGGGTAGTTGGTGTAGTTCGTTGTGAAGATGTGGCGCACGTTTGCAGGGTCACAGGTGACGAAGAACCGCATTCCCGTCCCTGGTGGACCGTGCGCCCTGAAGTTGTGGCCTGACCCGGCGAGGACTACGGTTAAGTAGTCAAGTATGTTGTGAAGGTTGGCCATCAAGGACAAGAACCTGTAAAATAGGATTGGCCAGTTTGTGGGGAGCTTGGATCTTCTAGACCTCAAGTACAAGTGGAAGGAAACAAGTAGCACGAGAGTGGCGGAGAAGAGAAGCATCTCTTGAGAGAAGGAAAATAACATTCTTACCAGCAGTACGTAGGGGGATATGCTACTACGTACGTACTTAGCTAGAAATGTGTGGTGATGCATGGCTTTATTTATACTGTAGCTAACTAAGTTCCATCATGGCATCATCCATCGGTACAAGTATAATTCTACACGTTTTGGAGTTCAAAATATCTTGTATGCATGTGGAGTATAGTGTTATAGCGACAACTTTCTGTTTTAAGTGTATCCACCCGAGCATATCTGCTTGTAGGTAGAGGTTTGTATGTCGCTATGACACAAGTGACTATCGTGCCTTCATTGTTGCCCCATTATTAGTGTGCATTGGCTGGGAGATAAATGTAGAACTGTCAAGCCTTTCCTAAAAAATGTGATACCACATTGTATAAAATAAGTTTAAAAGGATGGTATAGAACTTGCTAACCAACTGAGTGAGACCATTCAATATTATTGCGCATGGTACAAACCTAGCTTGCTAACCAACTGAGTGAGACCATTCAATATTATTGCCATTACAAGACAATGAGAGGCGTACATTGGTACAACAAATGTCATTTTATAACTAAGGACAATAAAACATCATAACCATCTGTGCTTTGGACAGCAGAATTAGCTCTGTAACTTTGTGATACCGTTGCATAAATGCGTATTTTTAGATAAGATTTGGTTCCTAAATAAGTTATGTGACTTTGTTGCTTCCATATATAATACAACCTCGGAGAATTAACTGTTTGGCTGTTGGTAAATCGATGTTTGACTACTGATAAGGCTGGGCCATCTTGTCCCATAACCCCTTTGTATTATATTATAGAGGAAGGTACCATTTTGCACCTCTTGACACAATGTGATTTAGCCAGGCAGGTTTGGCCGGTTGGCCCATGGTTCTCTCCGGCACAGCATCACGGCAATCACCTCGGTGCTCTATGATAGAAGCAGAGAAATATGGAGGGCATTGCCTTGCACCACATCCTTGTGTATTGCAGAACAGATCCCGTAGTAGTAGAGAACTTGTCTGTGGCAAGATGGTTAGGAGGATGGTTGTATCCCCAACCCACCAGAGTTCAAACCCCAGATTTGACGCTGGTGTTTCTCATTTAGACGAAATATTTTTTCAGTGGGAGGCGACGTTCCCGTCGACAGCGAGGCGCCTATGGTGACTTCGTCAATCTCAAGACACCATAGGCGCCTCAGTCTCTCGGAGGTGCTCATAGGGGTAGGGTGTGCGTGCATGCGTTCATATGGGTGAGTGTGTACGCGTGTATATGAGCGCTTGCGTTGTACTATGTTTCTAAAAAAAAGATCCCGTAGTAGTGAACCTAGTAATTCTAGAGCTACAAATCCATCATGTTCGGCTTCTAGTAAATCCATCTTCTCATATTTGTCTTCCAAGAACCAGAAAATCTTTGTTTGTACTTGCAGCTTCCTAGAAAGTCCTCTAGAAATGCTTGAGCTGCAAATAACTCTAGCTCCACGCACCACAGTATAGCGAGAAGTTTAGATGTGAGTAAAATATCGAAATCAAAGGCTGGTAATAAGCACATGAAGAAATATACTTATAATGGTATTTTAGTTCAGGTTCACCTAATAGCCAAAAGCGGCATGACAAGCCTGGTCGAAAAGGGTACCAAACTATAACCTTACTAACATGAATTTTAGTTCTGAAATATACAAGCATCTATTTCTGAACATTTATGCGTGAATCAAGAAATCATAGCGATTTTTGTAAATTATAGCCTGTCATATGCACTCTTGGAAGCACTCACAGAAAAAAGAACAGTGAAAACGCCGGAACAAAAGATCACTTGTAAAGGAAGAAAAATCCAAGGCCAAAGCAATGAGTGAGAAAAAAGCCATAAAATAACTTAATTTTTTCTATAGAGGACACTGAGTTGCACATGTTCATAAGTATGAACAAGAAGAAAATGCCTATGGAAGATCCAACGAAATCCGACTCATAACCAGCCAAGTCAGGTTCAGATTCAAGTCAAGCACACCAATCGAGACGGGAAGGCCTCATCCCCCGTGACGACCTACTCACCTTGTAGATTAGCATGTTGCCCTACTCTTTGTGTAACAAATGTTTTCTTGATTCTGCCTAGTTTTCATAATAGATTGCAAAAATAAGTTAACACTTCACAATCAAATAACTACATAGTAGGTCTAGAACGTTGGTTTTTTATATGAATGGTGCCTATGTTTTGTCTGCGTGTGTTGCAAATTTGGTGTCCGAAGATCGGATCAATTCAACATTTCAATGTGGACGAATTCATTTTGAAGTGATAGTCTTTATGGGCACGTCAGAAACTTGCCGGTTAGCATCAACAAAGTCGGCAAGTTCCAATAAGGAAACGGCGATATCGGCACGACCGCGCCCCACTCTAACGGTGATAGTGATCGTTAGGTGGTTCCAAGACCTCGGTGCGCTAGGGGCTCCTTTGTACTTCTTGTGAATTTTCATAAGCGGGTCTCTTATCTCTTAATTAGGAAAATAATAATAAACTTAGAATGCTCGGAAATCCCTTTTGACTCGAGCGACCAGATGCGCCTATTATGAAAAAACACATTCCATAATGTTACAAGGTTTGAAAAGTGTCCGGGTTTATATCGAGATATTTTATGTTGGTACACAAAGTTCTACAAAAAAAAACTATGTAAGATAGACAAAAACATTATCTCTCAATTTCAAACACTGAAATTATCTTTTCATAGAGAGCAGAAAAAAATATCTTTCACGAAACTTTGTGTGACAACACAAAAAAGACTGAAGTACCCTCAAAATCTTTTAAAATGCATTTCCCATAATGGTACTAGATGATCACTTGTTTTTTTTAGTATACCGCTTGGTGCTTTTGTAGGCGTAAAGCATACTCATGATACTTGTTTACGTTAGGTGCTTAGGCGTAAAACGGCCGTTTACTTTCTTCCATTTTCCTTGTTAGAGAAAAAAAAGACAAAAACCGAGCCACCCGACGCAGTCGCCGTCGTCGTCGTCGTCCCCGAAGCGTTCGTTCCCGGCGACTCGGAGGTTGCGCCGGCGCCGGCGCCTGCCACGACGAGGTACTCCGTCCCGAACTCCACCTCTCTCCGTACCAATCACCCCGCTCGATTCGAGTCCACAGGGATGCGCTGCCAGTTCGGCCCTGTAATCTGGCTGCTGAAATGGGCGACTTGAGTAACCTACAATCATCCAAGGATCTGTGATCCAGAGGCGAAATCTTGGAGGCTTCAAATTTCAAATCTGGCCCAGTAGTTTTGTAGTGCCGTTCTGTTAGCCGCTTATGGGGAGTCAAATCTGAATCTTGTTAGGTGAAGAGGCAGAAGCTGTTGTCTTTGTTCGGTTCGGTGCAAGGAAAGGCCGTGCTTTTGGGAAGCTAACGAGGGAGGCGGGAGATCCGAAAGTCGTTGTGGTTTGCTTACAATCTGACAGCATGAATCTCAGACCAGACTTGGGAGTTTTTTTTTCATTGGGCTTAAGAGTGTTGGTACTGTCTGAAAGAATATATCTTTGGCACTGTCTGAAATTAGTTGTCTGTTAGACTATCAGATACTCTCTCGCGAGATAGTAATATGGTCCTTCCGTTGCTTCAGCAATGTTTAGAGTCTAGTGAGGTTTTCTGCTTCTTATAAGGCACGGTAGCCCGCGATGTCTTCCATTTGACTGCATACTCTTTATTACTGGAAACATCACATTTTGCCAACCGAAAGGAAACCGTTTAATCCATGTATCATGGCTGTTTGCTTCTTTCAGATGGAGGATGGCGTGTCTACCTATACTGTCGATGAGGCACTTATCTCAATGGGGTTTGGAAAATTCCAAGCATTTGTGCTTGCTTATTCCGGGATGGCTAAGATCTCGGAGGCGATGGAAATGATGCTTCTGTCGTTTGTTGGGCAATCGGTTCAAGCTGAGTGGGGTCTTTCTGCACAGGAAGAGAGTCTCATCACAAGTGTCGTATTTCTAGGGATGCTTGTGGGAGCATACTGTTGGGGCTTAGTTTCAGACAACTATGGGAGAAGGTAGGTCCTTTCCTGCTTCTTCCGGATCAATATCACTACCCAGTTCCGCATCATTTCCTAAAATGATGATCTTGTTATTAACTATTCTCGCAATACCGCTCCTCTATTTTCTGTTGAAAATTTGCCTTCCCAATATATTCACCCTAGTACCGTGATTTCTCTTGTGTGGACATTTCAGCCAAGTAATGTTTCCGGTGATATTTATTCAGTACTATATGGACATAAAACCTATCACTTGGTCCCTTTAATTTAATCTAGATTAGTTGAGTTTGACTAATTAGGATGTCGATGCTACAGCTTGACGGCTTGATAGCCTTCAAGGTGAGAGCCAAGAGGTTCTAGCTATAGGATGACCTCTATAGCGGATTGATACAGACAGAACATCGTGGTTAGGTGGTAAATTTGCTGTGGCCGCATCGCAGCAGCTGCACCTTATTGCTTTTTTTAGTTCAAATTGTAAGTGGGAAAACTAGATTCGTTGACTCTTCCGTTTCCTTTTGCATGCAAGGATAAGGAGAAAACTGTTTGGATTAAGTAGGAGTTATTGATGCAGGGAGTCTAGTTGGTACTTTCTATTTTAACTAACAGTTTTTGGATATTTCTGCCAGTCATCTGATTTGCCTGATCTGTTATCAATCTTCAATTGTACTAAGAGCTGTTCTTTTTGTATATCTGTTTTTGTCAGTATTCATATTTTACACTCTGTAAATATTTTCTTTCTCATTGTAGCCACTTCGTACTTCTCCAGGGTTGGGTTCAATTTCACAGCCCTTGTAACCGGTGGGGCTGGTCTCCTCAGTGCCTTCGCGCCAAACTATTCATCTTTGATTGTACTAAGATTTCTAGTTGGCGTTGGACTAGGTGGTGGACCAGTTCTATCTTCTTGGTTTCTAGAGTTTGTCCCTGCCCCTAACCGGGGAACTTGGATGGTTATTTTCTCAGCATTTTGGACCATTGGTACAATAATGGAAGCTTCACTTGCTTGGGTAAGTTCCTACATTTTGCATAAGTATTAACCCTATCTGTGTAATCTATTGAAGTTATTGATGGCATAAACAGGTCAAAGGACACGGACAATTCACTCTTATTTGTAGCTGTACCTATTTAAACAACGACGTTAATGTGTAGGCACTTATCTGCTTAATTTGCAGGCTGTGATGCCAACTTTTGGCTGGAGGTGGCTGCTAGCACTCTCATCATTGCCATCATTTGCCCTACTACTCTTCTACCCAATGACACTTGAGTCACCAAGATACTTATGCATGAAGGGCAGAATAGCCGATGCATTGCATGTTATGGAAACAATGGCACGAGTAAACCGTGTAGCTCTCCCTTCTGGACGGCTCACTTCTGGCCATCGAATGGAGCTCCATGAGATTTCAGATTCCTCAGAAACTGCGCAGTTGGTTTCAGCTAGGAAAACCAACCCTGTTGACAATGCTAGCAAATCTGGGATTGGGGGCCTCAATGCCATCTTACGGCTTCTGTCACCAAATTTAATTAGATCAACTCTTCTTCTTTGGACTGTCTTTCTTGGTCTCGCCTTCTTATACTACGGTCTTGTTTTGCTAACCTCAGAATTGAGTCACGGAAATAGGATTTGTGGCTCAGAAGGAGGAGTAGCAATAGAAACGACCCACACAGTCGATGCTAATCTGTACAGGAACGTGTTCATTACTAGCTTTGGAGGTATGTGTGCTTTGTCCTAAGGACAATTATATTTGTTTAGAAACCCTTTCTTGAGAATCCTTCACACTCATGTCGCATTGATTGATGCAGAGGTTCCTGGCCTTATTCTGTCCGCCGCCATTGTGGACAAGTTCGGGCGCAAGCTCTCGATGTCCTCAATGCTCTACATCAGTTGCCTGTGCATAGCTCCTCTCATGTTCTCTCAAACAGAATCTCTGACAACCGTCTTCTTGTTTGGAGCACGGATTTGCATCTCCGCAAGCTTCATCGTCCTGCACATCTACGCTCCTGAGGTAAGTCCATGCATGCCTGCACTCTACTAACTAAAATCTCTGTTTTCAAGCATCTCATCGAAGCATTGTCTCCCTACTGCAGATATACCCAACAGCGGTCAGGGCGACCGGCGTTGGGTTCGCAAGCTCGATCGCCCGCTTCGGCGGGATCCTGTGCCCTCTCGTGGCCGTGGGCCTGGTGCACGCGTGCCACCAGACCGCGGCCATCGTGGTGTTCATCTCTGTGATGCTTGTGTCGGCTGTCGCCGTGTCGTACTTCCCCCTGGAGACAAGTGGGCGGAAATTGAGCGACCACATTGCGTCATAGAGCAGAGCTAGAACAGACCACCTGACATTGCTGCCGTCGTCAGCATTAGATGCAACATATACACGATACTACAGAGTTGAGACCATGGTGGATTTTCTAGGCTATTTTTGTTTCCCTCTGCAAGGGCATAGAGAATACTAGAAAAGAAGTGAAGGAATCCGGATATTGTTAATTACACTGCTTTCAGCAGATATGTACACACTGATATATGCTATGATTGCCTAGAGCAATATTTCACTCATGATCTGGAATGTCCATTTTACCATGGCCAGCAGAACAATTAGGTTGTTTTACAGAGGCAGAACAATTAGGTTTGTGCAATAGAGATTCAGCATACTTTTTTTTTCCATCAATCATCATTATTTTCTTCCAATTTTTTCCTCTCAGTCTACTTTGTGCGCAGTGTATACTGATTGCTGAAACAAACAGGAAAAAATCCCTCTAAAAAAATAGGAAAAAACTTAGTACATGATTAGCATATACTCTGAGAATATAATAATCTGGCATTGGTACAAGTAATAATAAAAAGAAAGTGAAAAAATAATTCCGTCGCCGGGACTTGAACCCGGGTCTCTCGGGTGAGAGCCGAGTATCCTAACCACCTAGACTACGACGGATGTTTTGATGTTGATCCAGAATTACGTTATTTGTATGTCTGTACTGTTGCAAACCGACTCCCAGGCAGGCTTCAAAACGAGGGGCTTCCCGCCATTATCGCCGCTCAGCTGCTGCCTTTCCTCCTCTCTCCCGCCTCCCCAATTTTAGAAACCCTATCCTCCACCCACCATTAGGATGCCATGAGCGAGAGGTGATGCGGCTCCTCCTGCATGCCACCTGAGAGAGACGCGCCATGGCTCGACGACGGCCACCGCCGCCGCTGGCCGGCCTCGCCGTCCTCCTATCCGTCATGATCGCCGTTGCAGTGGCCAAGACCGACCGGGCCGACGGTGAGCCAGAGACGGGGAATTAATTGCTTATGTTTCTGATCTGAACATTGTGCGTTCAGCAATTACCAGCAGTACGTACGTACGCAGATTCTGAACGACATTGTGCCTTTTTTTGGTTTCAGTTGAGGCACTCAACGTGCTGTTCACGAGCATGAACAAGCCGTCCAAACTGGACGGCTGGAAGGCGGACGGCGGCGACCCCTGCGACGACGACGACGAGTGGAAAGGGATCGACTGCAGCGGCTCGTCCGTCACGAAAATGTAATTGCCTGCAACATCTCACACTAACCGATGATGAAAACTGCTTGCTAGCTGAAGATTGGAATAGTACAGAATATTTAACTTTGACTCTTATTTTTTTTTTGATCATGTTGCATCAAAGAGCAGTGACCTGTCGGGGCTCGGCCTAAGCGGCACGCTCGGTTACCAGTTGTCAAGCCTGAAATCAGTAACCAAATTGTGAGTTGTGTTGTGCGTGGCTGCGAAATCCATCTCCGGTCACCGGTCCTCGTAGTTGTGCAACTTAGTTGAATTTTTGCTTCTTTTGCGTAGCACAGTGACGTGAGTGACAACAAGCTCAGCGGCGAAATCCCGTACGCGCTTCCGCCGAACCTGGTTCAACTGTATGTTCTCTCGTTCTTGATTTCACTCATAGTTACCGTTGGCATGCACGAGTAAATTAACCAAATGGATTTTGTGATGCAGAAATCTGCAAGGGAACGCCTTCACCGGCGGGGTTCCTTATTCGGTATCTCAGATGTCTGATCTGGACACACTGTAAGAAAAGTATTTCTTGTCACTGTCCTTTTATTCAGGATTTGTTTTTCTCGAGTTAGTGACCAGAACTATCTTTTCAACGGATTGCAGAAATGTCGCTAATAATCACTTAAGCGGGCAGTTGACGGATATGTTTTCACACCTTCCAAAACTCTCGACGATGTAAGTTAAGCATGTTAAATTCAGAGTTCATTCTAGTATCTGTTAGCAAATCTGCAGCAATTTTACTAGCTTGTATGTAATGCAAAGCTAACCGAGCATTAATTTATACTTGAGTTACTCAAAGCTTGTTAATTTTCTTCTGACAGTCCATACTTTTGTTATCAGGGATCTCTCTTCCAACCGCTTCTCAGGTAGCCTGCCCCAGAGTTTCCAGTACCTCTCAGGCATCAAGACACTGTAAGGAAACTGAATTTTACGGACTGTACATATTCCACGGTACAAGCTCTTTGCATCAAGAACTGACCGTCCATCTTTTCAAAAATATGTATCCAGGAATCTGGAGAGCAACCAATTTACTGGCCATATCGATGTTCTGGCCAACCTTCCTCTCGAGGATTTGTAAGTATACCTCAAATAAACACTGCATCTCACACCAATTAAAAACTACATATTTTATGAATTTGTTTGAGTATGATGATTCAGAACTAAGCCAGAATGGTTTCCTCCCTTTGTGCTCAAGGAATCTGCAGAACAACAAGTTCACCGGGTGGATTTCAAGTAAACTGAAAGACATTGACAGTCTCAAGTAAGTGGAACCTAGACATGATATTACTCGTTTTCCATTCCACTTTCATGAGTCATGATAGTTTTAACTGCATTCTCAAGGACTGGTGGGAACCAGTGGTCATCCGGATCAGCTCCTCCTGGCATGGTGAAAGGATCTTCAGCTGGAAGCTCGTCGAGCGGAGGAGGGAATGGTGGTGGCATCAACGGTTTTGCTATCGGAGCAATTGTGGTAGCGGTGCTCCTTGCAGCTGTTATTCTCTTGTCCGTGTTGACACGGAACAGATCCTCTCCCATATCATCGCATTACTACTTGGACGAATCAGGTCAGAACTGACAATTTACGTCCCAATTACCATTAAAGAAAATAAATTTCTTGATGACCTCAGTAGTGTTCTCAGGTACTGCTACATTTGGACTTTGGGTAAGGGTTATTCTTTTCCTTTGTCAGGTCGTTCGTCATCAGTCGAGATGCAGTCGCTGGAGAAATCGACATCGATGGACTGTAAAACACCGCCTGCGGTGCCTCGCAAGTCGATGAACGACGATGAGTTTGAGAACAAGCTGAACAATTCGAGGCGAATATTGGATCCAATAAGCATGGTGTCTTACTCATCATCAGATCTGCAAGCAGCGGCTGGCAACTGGCACAGTAGCAGGCTAATAGGCCAGGGAACGATCGGTCGTGTTTATAAGGCAAAATATGCAGGTGGACAGGTATGCTCTTATTCTCTCATGGTCTCCCTCCAAATTCATCTAAAGAAATCAATTATGTCTGAAAGTTAGATTTTCTTCTACAAGATGATGTCAAAGATGCATCTAATAACAAATTTGCAGCAACATACAGTTGAACTGATTTTTTGCAGTTTATTTCTTTGAAGTGGCCTGAAAGAAGAATAGTCATATATCCATAAAGGAATAAAGTTTATCGCCTACCATGATGATTTTGTAGGTACTGGCTGTCAAGAAGTGTGATCCGTTGAGCTTCTCGGGGAGCAGCGACTTCATGGAGATCGTCAACAGCATCTCCAAGCTGCGCCATCCGAGCATCTGCGAGATTGTGGGTTACTGCTCAGAGCCGGGGCACTACATGATGGTATATGAATACCAGACGAACGGGTCCCTCTATGAGTTCCTGCACTTATCAGATGATTATAGCAAGCCTCTCACCTGGGACACCCGGGTCCGGATCGCTCTTGGTACAGCTCAGGCTCTGGAGTAAGTTCACAAGTAACATTCAAGCCCAAAATCAACAGTTTGTATTTGCATCTAGCATGAAGAAAACAGTGGTGTGATCATGTGAGTTCATAAGGTCAGATGCTGAGGTTTCCTTTCTGTTCAGGTACCTGCATGAAACCTGCTCACCTCCAGTCATCCACAAGCACATAAAGTCATCTAATGTCTTGCTCGACGCCGATCTCAACCCTCACCTCGGTGACTGCGGCCTGGCATTCTTTTACGAGGTTTGCGTTACGAGAACTGTTCCTGTAATCTGTTTGAGGCACTGATTTGGCTTGCTCATATAGGCCATAATGTTTCGACATGTAAATTCTCTTCAGGATCCAAATGAGAGCCTTGGGCCAGGGTACAGCGCCCCAGAGTGCGCGAGGCCATCAGGTTACACGATGAAGAGCGACGTCTACAGCTTTGGTGTGGTCATGCTCGAGCTATTAACCGGCCGGAAGTCCTACGACAGGTAAGAATACCTTCTTGCCGGTTGTTTCCTGCGAAATTAGTCCAAGCTGAAATGCTAATCTGTGAGTGGCTGTCTCCAGCTCAAAGCCAAGAACAGAGCAGTCCTTGGTCAAGTTTGTGACCCCGCAGCTTCACGACATGGACGCCCTAGGAACACTGGCAGACCCGGCTCTGCGTGGCCTGTACCCGCCCAAGTCGCTGTCCCGCTACGCCGATGTCATCGCACGCTGCGTCCAGGTTCAACCTCTCGCTGAAATCCTCAGAAAATAACCGTTTCCCATATGACCAAAACCCTGCTCTTAATACTTGTCTGGATGCAAACGCAGTCTGACCCAGAGTTCCGGCCGTCCATGTCGGAGGTGTCACAGGAGCTCACCGGCTGCATCCAGCGCTCCGCCAGCGACAGGAGGACGGGCGGCGGCCTTTATAGCGCCTCCCAACGCAGCGACACCTCTGACTGGTGACGCTGAAGGCTGAACAAGGCCATCTGATACTTTAGTATTTTACTAGAACAGTATGAGGATAAACAAGATTTGTTAATGTAGACTACCAGAGAAGGCAAAAAAGTGAGTGTATGTTTTAAACTGTAGTGAGTATGTAACTGCACTGAACTCTTGTTTCCCCCCTGTTTTTACCCATGTAAAGAGCACATGTAACTTCACTGGAAGGTTCTGGCCAAGCACAGCCAGATGAGTAGATGACAGCAAAGATCATGAACACAGACAGTGCTGATCAAACACAAACTCACAGGCTCATTGACTACCTCTTGCAAAACAGCAAACTCCACACAAGGCTAAAAGCCTAAAACAACTAGAGCCTTCTCGGTGTTCTTCTAATAGGAAATAACACACTGTAGCGCATGTTAGGAAAATAAAAATAAAAAAGACTAGAACAAGTACCTTGTCCCAGTCATGACACACATTTGTTTAGCTAGCAAACTACTACTACTGTTGCACACAATGAAGGACCCAATATACATAATCATCACCACAACAAGAAAAGAAAAACCTCAATAAAGCTGCACTCTGGACATAGACTAGGGTTACATCACATGGGGTGAAATGTTTCACGTCACAGTGGCCATGATGGATTCAGTTCCTCTGGACACTCTAGTTGAGATTTTCCTACAGCAGCAGAATGGACGCATCAGTAAAACAGGAAACTGAAATCCGAGGGGCAGAACAGGCGGAACACTTCCTAGTCATTGTCAATAGACAATGTGGAATTTACCTGCATTGGGCAGCATCACAAACTTTGGTCAGTTTGAATGCAAGCTGCACGATGGCGACTCTGATGGCTGGTTCTGTGGATCCACTAGCTGCTGCTTCCTCCAACGCAGAAAGGAACTCCCTCTGGGCTCTCACAGACACAAAGACTTGGCTTGGCTTGTAAACGGTGCTCAAATCTAGTACCTGCACCGACAGTTATAAATCAGCAAAATCACAATTGTAGTTCTTCAGACATGGAAAGTGAGGCAAAGTATAGAAGATTGCTGCTAGTAAGCTTACCTGTTGAATCCAAGGTAGTGCCAAGTCAAATAACTTTGCATTGAGGAATTGACCAGCAATGACCCTTAAGAGTTCATTTCTTGTTTCCCGCGCCAGCTTGTCAAGAACAGGCCCGGTTCTATCCATCAGGTCAATTAGATCATCACAATCACCATAGCTAAGGGCTTCTGCATACGCAGGCTCCATGCCGCCAGCACCGCGGAACTCACCAGCCTGATTAGAAGCACACAGTGCATTTTTCAGCTCAGACTGATCACATGGAAATGGACCCTGAAAGCTCCCCTTAATCCCTGATGCTCGAGTCCGCACTGAACTTGGAATGTAACTTTCCTCTGAGCTTGCAGGCCCGGACTTCGTAACTCTGTCACGCACATGGGCCTTTAGATATTCAGGTCCTTCTTTCACGCATGTGCGTGTGCCCTTAGATGGTAGATCGTGAGCCCACTTCTTCTCATGCTTCAAATGAGGAATTGTTGGTGGCTTAAAGTTGGCATCAACAGATGACCTTGGTGTCGAATTAGAAAGCCTGGGTGACGAAGAGACACTCTGGTTCTTGAAAAACTTGGAGCCCGGAAGTTGGTAGCAGCTTTCACTTTGAGTAACTGTATACACAGTTTTATCTACAGCATTCTCCAAATTGTGCACCTTTGAGTTCAGCTCGGACATGTTCTCCACAGATTTTGACATGAATTCCTACAAGAAACCAGTGAAAGAAAGTAAGCACCTGGGAAGGCAATTCTTTGCAGTACATCTGCACGTATACGGTGGTATAACTTTCCTCATATGAAGAATGTGCATTATTTTTTAATAAATGATTTGATAAGGGCGATGATGGTAATCGTTAACATGAGTTCATGATCATGATGTTTATATCATTGTGAATTGCCCTTCTTTTCGTTTCAAGTGGCAATAGGCATGTGCAGGAGCATGACAAGGCGTAATTTATCAGGTATGTGAATGCAATTAACTTTTTAATTAATTCTTTGTCACGCTTTACTATCAGATCACATATAAAAACATTGTGAAAATTAAGCAAGTGCAAAGAGGAGTTAATTCAACTAGTTGATTCACAACTAAAAAAATGAGAATCACCTGCAGAAGATCAAAAAGGCTTGCTTGCTTCCTTTCCATTTCTTGTAGTTGCTTCCTAATAAGGGCCAACTCTTTCGTCGCACTCAGACAACAAGTATGTGTGCCATGTGAAGTGATATCTGTAAGGGTGGAATCTATGCTCTTACTCTCTCGAGCCCTAGGGCACAACTTAGTAACTTGTGCGGAATCACAATCTTCAGCGACTTCCAGAGCAGAGGTAACATGCTTTGTCTCACAACTTCTGCTGGCTACTTCTGATAGAGAGGAGCATTCTTGGTTATCATCCACGGGGTCATAGTCAGACTTGCTGTCTTCATCTGCGATCCCATAAGCACTTCTTTTTGCATATTTCAACATGCAGTCATTGCCATACCCCTTTATCCCAAGATCTTGCATTGTATTCTGCTTAGGGACTGATATCTCCACATGCCAGTCACTTGACTTCGAATGATGCTGATTTGAGGCACTATTTGGGGGTATTTTGTTGACGGACAACGGGGACCTCTTCCTTACTGAAGTGATAGAACTGCTACTGATAACAGATGCTGAAGGTGTAGGATCAACTCTCCTAAAAGAAGTCTCTCTTGATCCACCATCATGCACACTTCTGGCGTCATGATGGTCACCAAAGAAGTTTTCTGACATGGAAGAGAAGATTTCAGAACAAATAAAAGGAACTAACTAATTATGTTAATTGAGTTAATTCTTCAGAACAAAGTACTGCATCTGCTTTCCTGCGCACAAGACAGTGAGCTAATATAAAAGGAATACCTTTTGTGGATGATCCAGCTTCTGATGGTTCAGGAGTATCAGATCCTGGGATAGCTTTCCACAATTGAATGGCATGGGTAATTGCATCACGCACCGGTTTTACCTATCATAGGAAGCATAAATATAAGTTTAGCACACGCAAAAGGTCTCATTGCATCATTTTCACAGTATATATATGTACCTACCTTGTCAAATTTACAACGTTCAAGGGAGCGAAGACAGGAAGTTCTGAAAGATGCAACCAAATAACCAGAGCTGACAGCGATACTAGAAAGAGCTAGAGAAGCTGCTTTCCTTGTAGTCCAGTCACTACTCTTCAGGGAATCCATAATACTTGTTAGTGCTGATGATAAAGCCTGCTCTGTAGAAGCACCTTCAGCCTACAAAATTGGGATCACAGCAGAATAAGAAGAGCAACAAAAAGCTAATGGCCAATCTCTTAAGCTACAACTTGGAACATAAAATTGAAGACGAAGATAAAAAAAAATATAATTACTTTGTTCAAGAAAATTATGTTGACAATATCGCTGAATTTGCAGAACAGAGAGACGTGTCGTACTAGCAGTATGAATCATATTATCCACTAGGAGTGAACAAGCAACAAAAACACCTGACATTTTGGGACGAACTAGTTTCTTGAGTGACAAACAGCTGACAGCTGAGCAGCCATTTAATAGCTAGTTAATAAAAAGAAGCATATACTAGTACTTTGTCATGATACTACTAATTAATACATCGCAGCATTTAATGATTCATGTTATGACCATGTTCACATATATTAGAAACTGTATAGATCATAAAAGCAAAGTAGTTATCTCACTATACTTCTTATGCAATACTAGTAATCATGCCAAAATAATCTAGACAACATATGCACTAGTAGTGTTAGTAGTGCAAGAGGAGTTCCTTTTGGAATGCCATTAATCAATCATGAAGGAGCAGGAGAGAGTAACCTGAACAATGCTTCGAATCAACTCGATCACCGCAGGCTTGGCCATGAAATGGGGGTTCTTGAGGATCTTGACGACACGGGCAAGCATCTGGGGCAGAACAGGCCCCGGGAAGTAGCTGCTCTCATCGATAACCTTGGCCAGGCACAGCGCCGCCCCAGCCTGCACATACCTGTTCTGCTCGCCCAGCGACTCGAACAGGGGCCTGACCAACGCCACCAACGCAGCGGCGCCCCCGTCCCCACCGTAGCCCCTGGCGCACGCGGAGAGGGCGGCGCAGGTGTCGACGCAGGCGTCCCTGACGACGGAG
This sequence comes from Poa annua, assembly GCA_026929855.1. Lineage (NCBI taxonomy): Eukaryota > Viridiplantae > Streptophyta > Magnoliopsida > Poales > Poaceae > Poa > Poa annua. The sequence continues at coordinate 88,343,983 of CM049432.1, forward strand.
TCGGCGTCCCTGAGCCGCCGGACGACGCCGGCCACCACCCTGGGCATGTGCTGCGGCGCCAGCAGCTGCGGCGACCGCGCCGCCAGCGCGCCGACCGCCCTGACGCACTCCCTGCGCACCGCGCTCTTCTGGTCGGCGCCGTCGGTGTCGTTGTTGACGACGCAGGAGAGGAAGGGGCCCACCGTGTCGGCGGAGAGGGACTCCACGGCCTTGTCGAGCTCGGCCAGCCCGATCTGGTACGTGTCCCGGTCCGCGATCTTGTTCAGCGCCTGCGCCACCCTGTGCTTCAGCTCGAACGCCGCCTTGCCCTTGGACGGGGCCGCCACCGCCGCCGCGTTGGACTTCATCTCCTCGGCTGAGTGCCCCGCTGGAGGGAGTGGCGGATTGGTAGTAGAGGTGTTAGTGGCGAAGAGACGAGGGGAGCGGTGGCGCTGTCATCTCCGCCTGGGCAATGGAGGTCGTTTCGGCTGTAGCTTCTCCAGCCATGGCTTGACCCCTGCAGAACATAACATTTTGAAATTGAGCACGGTGAGATCTAATTGAACTAACATAGTGGCAGCTGGGGTGAATCGAGCACCAGGATTCAGAAAAGCGAGTTGCGATAGTAGTGCTACGAACGAACGAACGAACGAATCTGAAACCGGACAGCTTAATCCCTAGAAGAACCCTAGGTAGAAGAGTTGGACAGATAAAAAACCGCCCCAAAAATTCGAAACGAATCCGCGCGGCGCCCCCGAATCGGGGCAGCAAGACGACACGAGTAGGATTTCCTCTCCTCCAAAACAAAAAAGAGCATCCCATGAGCAGCAGAGCAGAGAGATGAGCCTCCCCTCCCTGTACAACCCGGCACCACGAATCCGCTCACGGAGGAGATCAAGCGTAAAATCTCGGCGGGCGGGAAAGGGAGCAGAGCACTTACGTACAGCGGGAGCAGCGTCCCTCCCTCGTCGTCGTCCCCCTCCGGCCTCCGCGACGCGAGAGCTGTCCCTCCCTCGCTTCCTTGTTGTGGCAGAGGACAGAGGAGAGAGACGAACTGGAAGTCCTATACTACTACTACTCCCTACAGAGCAGAGCAGGTAGGTTGCGGAGCGGGGATTTGAATTCGAAAACCTGGATTGGATTAGCCGAGCAGCAGCAGCAGCAGCAGTGAGAAATGGCAGCGTTTGTCCCCCAAGCTGGTTTTTTACTTTTACTTTTCCGGCGAGGGCGGCAAGTCCTAGGCGGGCTCGTGACGGTTGGTCAACCTACCCACGACTAGCTAGGGGGCCACAAATCAGTGACCTGGGCGCCGAGTGGGTGCGCGGGATTTCAAATTCGGAGGACCGGGCCGCGTGGCTGGGGCCCAGATGAACCAATACGTACGTACGTAACTAGGTACGTCGAATTCAAATGAAATCGTGCCCAAACCCACCCATGAATGAGTTCAACACAACACACACCACCCACTCCGTCCACTGTTGTAATCATATTGCTAGTGTTGAAGCAAGGAATTTTATTTCTGATCATCGTATTCATGTTCTAATCTTGATTATGCAAGGAGACTGCACTCATGATTGCATCCAAATACGTCTAGAGAGATTTGGGATATGTGATGAGCAACCATTTCGACTAATCGGTGCATGCTCGAGGTGGCAGCTTGAAAGGTATGACGAGTACATGCCACGTGTTATAACTCACGTTGCCAATTGGGGTTAAATCCATATGTGGCAAGGCTATCTCAGGTTCTTGGATTCTCAATAAAATCTAGATGTTTCACATCGAAATTCTTCTATGCATCGTCGGCCTAACTCTGAATTAGTGAATCATCAAATCTTGTTGGAAAAAGAACCCTCCATTTACACAAAGATGGAACTTTACTTTTAAAATATTATGTCACTTCCTATTTTCAATATGTTCCAAGCACCACATGCGGAAACTTCCATAAAGACTGGTCCATCGAACGATCTCTTCACAAAGATGAAACGTCCTCCCTACCCAGCCTCGACTACACCGCCGACGGACCCACTCCGCCGCCTAGCTCTAGGCCAGGAGGTTAGTTTTGATGATAGTTTCAATCTCGACATTAGAAAACAGTTCGACATCAACAATGTTATTTTGACCCGCAAGTTAATCTAGTCCTAACTTATCTTCATTTAACGACATTGTCTGAGGTAGTGTGTGATGCTTTTGTTTGTTTAACCCTTAATTTTTGTTAGACCTGGTATGCAAGACCAAATTGAAAAGACGGTGCTGATCTAAAAATGATTAGTGATGAGTTGGCAAGCATGGAGGGCGTTCCGGAGAATGAAGGAAGAGGCGGAAAAAATATGCGACGATTTTTTGAGCCTGAAAACGAGATCCACACCCAAGGTGCCTCCTTGCATTGGCACACGGAATGTTGGGTCCAAGTTTAGAAAATACACTTATAATAAACTCTCTTACATATTTTATAGTTCATTCTCGAGATATATGAGCTTACCCATTTTTTCTTCTAACTGAACAGTTAAATGATTTTCTTTATATTTTTTCTTATGTATGAGACATACACTTACACTAACTTTTTTTAAATATTTTTTTGGCATTATTATGTTATTCGACGAGAGACTTACTCTTGAAAATCATGTAATTATTAAAGTGGTTCTCCTAATTAATCACTAAATAGAAAAATCTCGTGTTCAGATGTATTATCCTGTGTTACTTAGATAGTGGTAGGTATATGTACATTTGTGTGTTTACTCTAGTAGGCCTAAATATCTTAGTTGAGTTAGCGTAAAATATCATGTCATGGGTTTACAAGTGCATCTGGCTATCTTAGGTACTACAAAATCGAAAATTCTGGGCTACGTTTATGAGCTGTTTAACCTTTTATTGTCCATATCAATATTTTTTTACTTTTGTGGATAGCGCCATTGACTAGGGAGCTGGTTTGTTTAAATCCTCTTTGATCGGCGAGTTTCTAGAATCATATAATAGCAGAATAAGATACAGAATCACAATACTTATGCAAATCAAAATTTCTGAAAAAACAACGGTATATTTCAAAGTGATTTGAGTGGGTTGAAAGATTTTCAGTCAAAATTTATAAAGATTTTGTTTTTTTGCGGTGGAGGAAGAGATAAAGCCGTTAACCCCGGCGGGCGGATAACTGTGGCGCGACGAGGGTTTAACCTCTTCTCCGGCTACCCCCACCCGCTCCCCACCGCCATGGCCATGGCCACCGCCGCTGCAGCTCCCTCGTTTCTCTCTCCCCAACTCCCCAAGTCCGCAACCCCTCCCCTCCGCGCCCGCCACCGGCCCGGCTCCCCTCCCCACCTCCGCCTCGGCCTCCTCCCGCGCCGCCGCCGCGCCACCACGACCATCCCGTCCGCACACGCCACCTCCCTCTCCTCCGCCCACGGCGACCCGCGGGAGGCCGAGGCGGCCGTCGCGGAGCTCCTGCGGGACCACGGCGCCTCGCCCGCCGACGCCGACGCCATCGCCGCGCGCGCGCCGGGGTACGCCGCCATGCTGGCCGACGGTGTCAGGGAGCTGGACGAGCTGGGGCTCTGGGCGTCCTGGAGCGCCGGGGCCGGGGCGCGCGCGGGGGCCGAGATGGGCGCGCTCGGGTTCCGGAGGAAGGTGTACTTCATGGGGAGGAGCAGGCGCGACGGCGGGGTGGTCCCGCTCGTCGAGAGCCTCGGCGTCAGGCTCTCCTCCGCCAAGCTCATCGCACCATACGTTGCCACCGAGGGCCTCCCCGTGCTCATCCGCAGGGTGAGAACCTAGTCCAGCTTCTGCCATGTGGAAACTGAATTTAGCTAACTGAACTTAAATATCAGAAATAAAAGGCAATCTCACTCGTGACGACACCACCAAGCAGCATTGAATCTGTTTTATAATGCAAAACTATTTTATGGAGCCAAGCCATTTGCTGCTAGTCAAAATCAAAGATTGTGTAGCAGATCTTCATTAACACTAGAAAATGGTAGCATCACATCTCTAATATTGCGATAATATGGATTATGACCGTGGTAGATGTATTTAATTCAACAGCATCGATACTATCTTCTATTCAGTAGATTGCTGAGTTCGTTACTTATGCTTTATTCATGTATAGGTTAAGTTCTTGAAAGAGGTTTTATTTTCAAGCAGTGGTTATGAAACTCTCATAAGAAGGAATGCTAAGCGCATGATGATGCACTTATCAATACCTGCAGATGAGCCACTCCAAAGTACGCTATCGTTTTTCCAAAAAGTATGTTTCACAGCCCAGTCATTGTTCCTAATAGAAATTTCATTGCGTTAAACATATCTTGAAATTTAATCTCTCTCAAACCAAAATAACTGCAGATGGATGCCAGGTCTGGTGGCCTGAGCATGTTGGCACACGGGGATGTATCGTTTCCTTTTCTCCTTGAATCATTTCCAATGCTTCTTCTCTGCTCAGAGGACAATCATCTCAAGCCATTAATTGATTTTCTTGAGTGCATTGGAATTCCAAAGCCAAGGATTGCATCAGTGCTGCTCTCGTTTCCTCCTATCATCCTTTCTGATATTGAAAATGATATCAAACCAAGAATTTATGCATGGGAGAAGGTATGCTAAAAGTACACGATTATCAACTGAACTCTTATTTTGTGTAACCTTTTGGACCTGCATTTTTTTCTAAAGAAGACAAGTGTAATGGTGTAATATTATGCTATTTCAACAAGTGTAGGCTGGCATTGAACAAGAATTTATCGGTAAGATGCTGCTGAAATATCCGTGGATTCTCTCAACAAGTGTCATAGAAAACTACGTACAGATGCTTTTATTTTTCAAAAGAAAACAGGTAATTTTCCTACTATAACAAACATAGCTTTAGATCCCAATTGTGCGCCTTTTATTTTTTTTCAAAATTGGATGAGAAGTGTTGGTAAATCTGGTATTTTGCTTTCAGATTTCCAGTACAGTCCTTGGTATTGCTGTGAAAAGTTGGCCTCATATTCTGGGTTGTTCAACAAAAAGAATGAACGCAATTCTGATACTGTTTGATGATCTGGGCATCAGTAAGAAAATGTTGGTCCCAGTTCTTACATCAAGTCCACAATTGCTGCTGAGAAAACCAAATGAAATATTGCAGGTGCGTAGTTATTCAAATGCTTATTCATGTAAGCTCTGTTGTTGACGGAAAATCTACTTCACTTGGTTTTAGCTCTCCTTTTCCCTTTTTCTGGAAGCACTGACCAGTTGTCAGTGTAAAGGAATGTTTTATTTGACACTATTATGCTGTTCCAGTAATTTGTCATGGATAACAGGTTTCATCATTATCTCTTGAGTTTTACAGTTTCCAATTGTTACCCAATTAGTCAAATTTAAATTTTCTAGTATTGAGATTTAGGAGGCATGAATTCGGTGGCCAAACTCAACGTTTGATACTGGTCCATTGCACACTTTCCTATTAGTCTGCAACTGTATCCATGGAGCAACATTGTCACAATGAGATCCAAAATTGGGGATGGTCTCCAATAACTGTTGGTACTAATTGTGCACCCTCATTTCGCAGGTTGTTACCTTTTTCGAGGATATGGGTTTTGATCAGAAAGCTGTGGCAAAGATCGTGTGTCGATCACCAGAAATATTTGCTTCGGATGTAGACAATACCCTCAAGAAGAAGATCGACTTTCTTGTTGACTTTGGTGTTTCCGAGCGGCATCTTCCTCGTATCATTAGGAAGTATCCAGAGTTTTTGTTGTTAGACATAAATCACACATTGCTCCCCAGGTATGGACACACAAAAAGGTTATACTGCAAAGGCTTAATCAATGCAGTTGATATGTGTTTGCGTTGCAGACTTGACAGTGTGTTTAACTCATTGCTCTAGATATGCTAGGTATCCTAGGTACCATTCACGAGATATAATCCTTGAAACCCAAATCTATCCACCTGATATGTATTTACTTAGGGCCTTTATGGATGGGTTTCACTAAATTTGGGCAAACATTATGTAAGCATGACTAACAACTCAAAAAGTTTACCCAACAAAAAGTGCTGAGTTCAAATTTCGGCTATCCACTTACTTCTCATGAGTCCTTGCTGATGAAGATCGGTATCGAAATTACTAGGAAGACAGGGTACCACCAGCATAATACAATTTGCGAAACATTTGTGTTGTGTTTTTGACAAGGTAGGATCAATTGTGTTTATGGATCTCATTGTAGTCAATAGCATGTACTCAATTTCTTGCTTCACTATTTGTTGTTTAGATGAAGTCTAATAATGTGTTTTTCGTTAGTCAAATATATACGCTAATATGACGTCTTAACTTTTAAGTGTTCAATGCTTGTAACCTAATTGAGATTTTTACAGAATGAATTACTTTCTGGGAATGGGCTTGTCTAAGAAAGATGTGTGCTCAATGATCTCAAGATTCTCCCCGATTCTTGGTTACAGTATTGACCTTGTCATGAAACCAAAGCTTGAGTTCCTGTTATGTACCATGAAGAGGCCTCTAAAAACGATTGTGGAATATCCAAGGTACTTCAGCTATTCTCTGGAAGGGAAGATAAAACCACGGTTCTGGGTAATTAAGGGCAGAAACATAGATTGCAGTCTGACAGATATGTTCGCAAAAAACGACGAGATTTTTGCTGAAGAGTACTTGGGAATAGAAAGATTACCTGTGATACCTTCTCTAAAATCAAGCAAAGGTGGTTAATTTCTGGACCTGTATCAAGAGCTACAGCGTTCGATGCCCAATTTCTGGACCTGCCCAATTATCTGGTGCGGTTGTTATTCAGATGGTAGCCACTTCTCCAGTGTTCAGCATTCAGAAGGTAATACACTAGTGACCTCATGAAACCGGAACAATTTGCCTTCTAGCAGCAATGGACAATGCGTAGCAGCTCTTGGAGGCAATTGTTTGGCACTTGATTTGTGTCGACAATGGTGATGCTATTGCAGGATTTGCTAGCTTGACAGGAGCTGCAGATGCAGTGAGTGCAAGGGTTGTCCTTCAGTTCGCCAGTCTGGTCTCAATGGGCTTATCCAGAGGGACAAGGTCCAGGTCTGAGGCTTGGGTTCTATCAGAACGAGGTGATATGACAAGAAGCACAAGGGTCATACCTTCTGCCTGCGGACAAGGGTTTGGTTTGCTTCTGGACCAGTGCACACCCTCCCTAGGCTCGGGAGTCCTGGTGTCATGGTCTTGGTTCTGGGGGTTCGAGGCAGCTGCTATGAAGTGGCTTCAAAGCCCTGTGCACTGCTTCTTAACCATTCATAGCTGGAGGCTGGGCACTGGGAGTTTCTTGTCGGTTGTGGTCATAGCTTGGTTGATGAGGATGGTTTTCGTTTCTCGCCCTCGCCATTGGTCACTCACACTATCTAGCACTTTTTCAATGAAAAAATCACACACTTCATGAAACCGGTTGTTACTTCTGAGGAAAAATAAACAAACGGACAAATGTATTTCTTGTCAAGGATTTTTTCAGAAAAAAGGTGAAGTTTGTGAAGTGGACTTGCCTGCAGATGGCTGTTCCATCAGCTTTTGATTTCACGCGGGTGACATGGCCAGTGGTGATGTAGAGCCAGGCAAGGAGGACAGTGCGGATAGGTGCGGTGCTGGTTCAGAGAAGAACGCAGAGGTGGGTGATGGGATGCTGGGAGACAATGACGAAGAGAGCAGGGTCACTTGGGCTATGGACTGGAGACTCAAGGGATCGATTAGTGTGTGCCGTTTCGAGTAACTCTGTTTTAGTATATTTTTCACGGGGAACCTTGTAGCGTTTAGCTGTATTGCTAAAGAATTTTTTCATGTAATATGATGATGAAATTATCGTTTCAGCATCACGTTCTCATGCTTCCTTGTACAGTTTACAGTCTGATCGATTCTGTCTTTTCGTGTGACAAAACTAAGATGTGTACAACATGTTTAAGAATGATGTTATGAAACCTTTCTTCCTAGCATATTGTGTGTTTCTAAGCTATACTTCAAAGAATGCATTTGCTCTTTCTTTCCCTCTTTTGTTTTCAGGAATCAACATGACTTGCCCATTCTTACATCTACTCCCAAGTTATATATACTCTGTTTGCCAGGATGACCTGAATCTGATGGCCTTTGCAAGGAAATGTGCATCTGCTATGATGATCTTGATAAGAGATTCTAATCAGCATGCAGCTGACCACTCACATTATCTTTAGCAATACAAGCATGCATCTAAACATTCTGAAGCATTCATGCATCTCAATGTTCATGCCCGTTATCTTCAGACAATGTGGTTTATGCATTTACTTGTTACAGTTTCATGGACGGATGGACCTAACAACAGAAGAAGCACATGGAAGTAGGGCACACGAAACAACACAATGGTGTATAGCGTACATCATGTATGTTTTTCTCGGTGACAGCTCTATTATCATCTGGAGACACACATCCTAATCAGCAATGAAATACGTGTTGTCTCAACAACAAATTACCATAGGAAAATAGGGTTCAGTATTCTCCCAGATCAGATAGCACTACAGATGGAAGTTCTGGTACAAACACAAACTGTTCACCAGATAGGCACAACAGATACCACTACAGAATCAGAATATCAGATAGACAGAACACCAAGTGCTACAGCTGTATCTGTGACTTGCGGATCAGGTAGACCGTCATCCTGAGATTAGAGGTGTTGGTGTCTTCCAGTTTGAAGAGGCAGATGTCTCCCACCTCCAGCTCATTCTGCCTGGAGAACTCCTTCCAGCCTTTGGAAATCTTCCTCTGTAAGTAGCAGATGTCACTTCGAATATCCAACGTGGCCTGCCACTGCCTCTCTTTGCCCTCCAGCCGAAGGACGAGTTGTTGACTTTGTTTCGGGAGACATTCCCCATATTCACTGCAGAAAACCTACCGAAAAAGTAGTACAAGTGTCAGAACGATTGACCAATCTTTGCAATTCAGATCGATGACTAATTCAGTGGAAAATGGTCCGTCTATCTCTTCTAACTATGTATAGTGTGTTGTGCAAGCTCCGCAATGTAATGCATATGCATGTCTCAAGATTTTCATTAATAAGCCAATGACAAACTGCAAAACAATAACCCGAGAACTGCATCCATATTTGCAGCTGGAGATAAAAGAGTAGGTAAAACTCACCATCTCACATGTCTTGCAGCCAGTGCCATCAACAGAGCTTCTAGTCATTACCTTCACAAAAATAGGAAGTTTAGACCGAATGGTTTGGACTTTCTCCTCAACTTTCTTCTTCACTTGCAAAGGTAGAGTTCCCCATCTTTGTAAAATGTAGGACCCCCCGAGATTGCTGGAAACAGGTTCTGGACGAACTCTAAGCTTTACAGGTGCTCTATCATGCGGCTTGCGAGGTCCATATCCTGAAAAACATGCATAATCTCTTAGGGTGAGCATTGATTTATTTGAAATATATGGTAAATTAAACAAATTAAACCGAAACTACTACTATGACCTGATCTAGTACAAGGGGAGGATGTTGATGTCATCTTCAGAATTTTCGCAGTACTACGTGTCACCCGCATTTGCGCCATGCAAGATTCCCTCGTGCCTCCTCTCACCATGTTATCGTCATCAGAACTGCTCGATTCAATAACTGCACAAGGGAGTGGATCAACAATGTGAACAGAATCTCCAGACGTTTCTTGGGTACTGAATAAATTTCCCAAGAAGAGGATGACCTGATTTAGTACAAGGGGAAGATGTTGAAGCCATCTTCTGAGTTTTCGCACAACTACGTGTCACCCGCTTTTGTGCCCGGTAAGATTCTCTTCTGCCTTCTCTCATGATGTCATCATCATCCGAACTGATCAAGTCAATAACCTGATGTGGAGGTGGATCAACAATTTGAACAGAATCATCACACACTTCCTGGGCACTTGAAGAAAGATTTCCCATGGCAAAAGATGAAGAGGTTTTCTCACGACCGCTTGGGTCAAGGATGAGAACTTCCAGACGAGTTTTTCCCCTGCTGCTGAAGATGAGGAGGTCATTCTCTTGTACGCGTAGAGAAGCTACAAAAGCATTCCACCCAGATTCTATGATTATTTGATCATCACTGTGCTTTCTTGCTTCAACACTGTATGTTTTGTTATCAGGGGCTTCAAGCTGAACACTAGCTTTAGTCATCTCCTCTTTGAAGTTGTCCAAAAGCCTTGAGGGTATGTACTGTAGGCACAAAACAAAAATCCAAGACTAAAAACATGGAATATTGACCTACAGAAACATGTCCTATGAATTGGAGTAACTAACATAACCAAGAAATGATCTGGGAAAAAATGCAACTTACAACATAGCAGTTTTTCAAGCTGACATTCCTATTGCTCATGACTGCCACATACAGAGGACTTTTAGACCTCATGGCACAAGCTACATTGAGTACTTCCTTATCTTGTGCTTTGGTTAGATGGCACCCAGATAACATGGTATAGTCAAACTCAACTGATGTCACATGTCTTGGATTAGGCACCACTTGTTCTGCAAATCATGTAGTACATTGTACAATGATCACAGAAGCGTGGCAAAACATTAGTTGGAACTAAGATTCTGAATTGTGATTCACTTTACCATTTAGCACATGATGGTCACAAGGAGAAAAGGGAGGAACGCCTCCAGATATCCCATAAGGTGGCTGAGGACAGGATAAAGACTTCTCGTGGCCGGCTGAATTGAACAAGTGAACCTTAAAGCTGGAGTTTCCACGGTACATGAACAGAATGGAGTCATTTTCTTCTATGTGATGCGCATTCACAAATTCATTCCATCCAGACCTGAGAACTACATCGCCAAACTCCTTCCTAACTTCAACCAGGTACTCACGGCCATTGGGAACTTCTAGTTTGACTTGGGACTCAGAGATCAAGCTCCTCAGATGGCTTCCAACTTCCGGTGGTATGCGCTGTTGAAGGTCAAGGAAAAAGATACACTTAAGTTAGAGTAATGGGATTTCACTATTTATAGACGGGTTCTGCTCCGGTGACCCATATACCCATTGATGCCAGCTATCCTGAAAGTGAAACTAACATTGCAGTGAAGAACTAAGCATTGTACTTCATCGCACAATGCAGCCGATACTGAAACTGTATCATTGCAGTAAAAGAAGTAGGCACATCCCAGTAATCTAATCAAGAAAAGTGAAGTTTTTGAACACCCGAAAATCCTCTCTTTTTTTTCATTGCCAGAAGCAACATCGGGATAGACACGCGGCGGCGGTTCACGATGTGGAGTTAACAGGTCTGACTCACCATGCTGTGCCGGAAATCCTCGGAAGCCGCAATGAGGAGGAACTGCTTCTTGTCGTCGCTCATGTGGTTCCAGTAGTAGTGCTCCCTCCATGCCGCGCAGCTGTCACAAGCGCCGCAGCCGCAGCCTGTCTCGCAGCAGCCGTCGCCGCCGCCGCCCCTAGCTGGCGAATGGACGGCGACCAGAAATCAAGTTTTTTTTCCATAAAAGGAAACAATTTTTCCCCCAATGTCGGACCAAGACAGAGATGATGAACCCTCCCGGGCCTCCGACGGCCAGGGACCGAGAAAGAAGATGGGGAGGTGGCCGGTTACCTGCGTCGAAGCCGTCCATTGCTCGCCGGTGCTCCGTCCGCCGCCTGCGTCGCCGTGGAGAGTGCAAGGTGGTGGGTAAAGCTGCTGCAGCACGCACTACTCCTAGCTCTCTCCCTGAACTCGACACGTGGGCTCAACAATTACTGTGCAAAATTAATTGGAGAGTGCTTCATCAATTAATTACTTACCTACCAGTACCGGAAATGTTTTTAAAATAATCTGGAAAGTTCGAATTTTAGGATCAAAATTTGGATCAAAAAAATCTGGACATCAATATTACCATGGATACCCGAAAATATACACACCAAAGAATTCATAAAATATATATTTGTACAAAATATATATACATATCCAAGTATATGCTATAGCCAAGACGATGGTATTGCCTGGAGAGTACATTCCCTATGAAAAAAAACCTATAACCACATGTAATATGGACTAGAGAAATAAAAAGCACAAACCCATAACCACGTCAATCATACGCATAACCGAGTCAATTATGATGTAGACACACACAAAAATATAGGTGTACAACATTATTAGATACTTAGATTCATCATAAAACTTCGAATGGCATGGAATTTTGTATGACCTAGAGAATAATGGAGTAAAATTTGTACTATTGATATTAATATGTCATAAAAAACAAGTAGATTAGTTTGTTGAGCTTTTTTAGGGTGGTTGGCAGTACTTTGAAGTACTTCGGAGTACTCCCCTGAAATTAATTCTGTCTGTTGATTAAACAGTATCAATTAGCCCATTTTAGCTACCACGGTTTGACCCAGCCCACAAAACATAACCGCACGAAGTCCACAAACACGCTCCTCTGCTCCTCCTCCTCGCCTTGTCCCAGAGCTCCGTCTCGTCGCCGTCAAGGGGAGCAGTCCGGCGTGGCCCTGAACCCTGATGGTGGGGGCGGCTCCAAATACATTGCGCATATAGTTTTGCTAATCTTTATTCATTCTCTGTCCCCACGCATGTTTTTTTCTTACATATTTATGGATCTTCTTAGGAAAGCCATGTCTTGCCCTCTAGGCAGTGGGCCAAGGCAAACTTGTTCTTGTGTTCAAGGTGACATTGCCATTTTCATTTCATTAAGGTGCAAGCATTGGAACAGGTTTAGGATTTGATGTAGATCACCATGTGGGTGGATATATTCCTATTTTATTTAATGCATACTCCCTCCGTTTCATAATAATCTACATTCTGGAGTAGTATTTTATTTCATATTAATCTACATTCTAGGTTATGAACATTAATTATCTTGGTAACCAACAACAATAAAAAAAACTAAGCAACCTCTCTCCATTACCATTGGGTCTCATTAATGCTAATCTAACTTGGATTGGGTGGTTACATACCTGAGTAGTATTATTAAAGAGAATGCTAACTTGTCTTAATAAACTTTCTATGATGTAGAGTATTGTGGAATGGGGGTAGTATGTGCTAGGATCGTCTACACCGAACCAAGTTAGGATCCCATTGTAAATTATTAAATAATAAATGTAAATGCAATATATTCCATTATTCTATTCCAATCAATAAGGGTATAACTTTAGATCAAGTGGTAGTCAGCTATGGCTAATGAAAAGAAATGACATAATATTAGATATTTTACTCCAACAACCGTACTACTAGCTAGGTTGTCATGAGCACTAATCTAACGAGCAAGTTGGCTCTAGTAGTGCGCGCATATATAACATTGGACGTCTATCATTATTTGGTTCGTGGTGCTATGGTACTATGTCATTATTGAATTTTGATGCGTGAATTTGTCTATCACTACTATATGACGAAGGGACAAATTGTGGTAGCATTGATTTGACCTAGTCGTCTGGCTAACTGTGTGTCATGATTAATTAGGGTGAAATGAAATGATCACATGAATTGGTAATGCCCTAGTTGACTTGCTCCGGGAAGAGAAGAGACGACCGACTATACATATAGATACAAGCAAAAGCAGTCGTCGTCACAAGAACTCAGAAGCCATCTTCTCCTCCCCAAGAAATTGTAGTGGAGATGGATCCACTGAGCGTGGTGGGCGCGATCCTGACGGTGGTGCAGCTGATCGGGAGCGCGGCGTCGACGGCGAGCCAGAACAAGCACAAGTGCCTGGAGCTGGCGGAGCGCGCCAAGAACCTGGGCGAGATCCTGTCGAGCCTCGCGCAGGGGGCGGCCAAGGACGCGGCGACGGCGCGGGTGCTGGAGAGGCTCAAGGACGCCGTCGACGAGGCGCTGAGGCTCATCCAGGCATGCCAGTCCGGCGGCGTCTTCTCCAAATACAGCCGCGGCAAGGGCGCCGAGCTGGACGGCGTCGACAAGCGGATCAACAACTGCATCATGGACCTCACACTCATCAGCCAGGCTCGTCGTGGGAGTGGCGGCACCAAGACGACGACGACGAGCAAGGTAAACAAGGTGACTGCAGCTGGCCCAGCCCCAGCTCAGACTCATCACGTACACGTTGACCACGGCGCCTACTATCATCAAGGGCAAGGAGGTGCCTCCAGCGCCCATGGTGGCTGGGCGGCGCCGCCGTCACCGTCGCCTTCGCTGCAGCACACATGGAGCGCACCGCCGGCGCCGGGCTACTACCAGCAGCCACACGGCTATGGCCAGTGGGCTCCAAGTCCTGGTCCCAGCTACACAGCTCCTCCAGCACCTTCCGGTTCTAACCTATCTTCTCTTTACTCGCTTCCAACCGTCAACAAGGTCTTGAAGCGTGTGTTCCGCTAGGTGTCATCTTGTTTTCCATTTTCATACAAGGATAGTTGAATTGTATATGTGGGGATTTTGGCAACAGATTTGGATTTCACCACAGGTGCATTTTCTTGTAGACGAGCTCTCACCTTTCTTTCACAGCTCAGTTACATATTTCACAGCACATTCAGATATTTGATAACACAAGCACAAACAATATATGGTCAACCATACAAATCATAATACAAACATTTCGTGCATGGATGAATGCCATTTTTACACATCTCGTAGACAATTAATGTCTCTAATACACAATGTCACGTCCACCAAACAATCTCCGATTGAAATATGTCTAGAGCTCGTAAGTTATTTCTCTTCCATTATTGTAAGAGTTTTCCATGTTAAATCTCGTTTTCCCGTTGTGTTGATCTTATTTTGTCCATTTTTTTAATTTTCTATAGCTTATTTTGATATCAAAGTTGCCTATGAGGTTTTGCAACCTCTCCAATATAGGTTCAAATGAACCAGAATACACGGGGAGGAACCGGAGAGGAGATAAAACAAAAAACAACGCACACCAACACACACATGGGGGCAGGGTGGGATATAGACACAGTTGAGAAGCACTAAGAGGTGTGCTCACATGACGACCACCACCAGGGAGACGGGTAGAACAATGCTTTGAGGAGTGCGTCCACGCCGTCGAAGGGCATTGCAGACCGCAGCACCACCACCTACTTGCTTGACGACTACCCCACACGTTGGCGAAACAGGAGCGAACGGGGATCAACGAGTGAGACCGGCCTAAATATGTACTCCCTCCGTTCCAAATTAATTGAATCAAATTTAATATAAAATGTCCTACATCTGAGTCAATTAATTTAGAACGGAGGGAGTAGTAATAACAACACGCGATGCTTACGCAATTAAATTGTACTAAATCTTATAGGTACGTATATATGCATACTTGTCTTTGTACTGCCAATATATTCCTACTTGGCCGTTGACGAAGACCCTGGACGGCGAGGCAATACCGTGTGTGGGCTGGAGCTAATCGAACTGTAGATCGTGTACGTACGGCTCATTTGATGGATCCAATGCATATGCGTACGGCTCCAGCTCCCGAGCCAATTCGAGAGTCGAGACCAATGCATATGCATGGATCGGTCGCATTTGATCTATAGCTTCGTTGACAATTGGGTGTGCTGACAGAGACAGTCCAGCTCCAGCTCCAGCTACGGCGGCCGGAACTATGAATCATGCATGAATGCGATGCGCCGATAGAGCAGCGCGCCAGTCGGCTCCGGCGAGTGCTACGGAGGGAGGACGGTGTTGCGGCTTGAGCTCGACTTGCATATGCTACCTTTGGGGCTTCCCCGGCTTGGTTGCTGCTTCTGCCCGCCAGGCGTTCGATGAAACGCCGGCCACAAATTAAGTACGGAAAGGTAAGCATGCACGGACGTGATGAGCGATCTCCATTGTAACGGATGACATGCGTTGCGGCGGATCCAATTCACGTATTCTACAGCTAATTAATACCATGAAGCCTGCATAAAGCTGACGACCTTTGGTCTGCAGCTCCCCTTCATAAACAGCCATTGCTCCTGGGTAAGGTTGTGCGTTGCTCAGTCCCTTGCAACAGGAGAAGTGCAGCACCACATGGAGTAAGCTTCTCATTCTTCTTCTTATTCTTCTTCTTCTTCCAAATCCCCTCCCGCTGGTACATCTGCAATCAACATCGGTATCTCCTTTTTCTAATGTTGGTTCATGTTTCTGGTGAAATTATAATGGTCTTGGCCGATTTTTATGGGAGGGTTTGTTTGTTTTATAGCGTTTATTCGAGGCATTTTTTTTTGTTCCTAGCTAGTGAAGAAAATTACACTTAATTTCTTCATGAACTTGAAAGGTTGTAGATAAGCATTATGAACCATAACAATTTTAGGAAAGGTATGAATTACTTATGGAAGCAAAATTCTCATTACTGCCATCTCACATGATCTATGATCCATCATGCAGGAAGGCTCTGGTGAAGATGAGCGATCCTTGCGAGTGTTGCAAGGGTAACGCGCAGTTCATCTTGCAGATGCATGGTAACTTCAAAAATAGCATGGTATGTTGGCTTAATTTCTTTCCATCGATTCTCTGGAGTTTCCATGCTTTGTGTGAGCCTTCGTTTCACCGCTACTGCTTGATGCAGGTCATACCACGCCGGCTTGTGGACCATTCTGGGACCATCAAACTAGAAAGCCCTAATGGTCAGATATTTGATGTTGGAGTTGCCAAGAAGATGAACAGAACTGTCCTCCAGTCTTGATGGGAGGCATTTGCTGATGCCAATCAGATACAAGAGAACTGTTTCTTGGTGTTTCGGTACCTTGGAATCTCCTGCTTCAAGGTTACCATCTTTGATTCCCATGGTGAGGAGAGAATATCGTGTTGTGCCGGGATGCAAAATCCTGCTCATATTAAAAACCCATGCACATATTGTGCCGAAATGTCGAGCAGTTCCCGAGATGATAATTCAGGTTCAGATGGAGGCCGTGCAAAACCAGAAAACACGCCCGCAGAAAAATATTCATCTTCCGATGAATTGTCAGGTTAAGTTGTGCCCTCATAATAATTTGTTACTAGCCTTTAGTTACTACGGATTGATCTCTTACTCCTGAATCTTTTTTTGCAGCAGAAGGTTGTCCATCCGAAAGTGAGTCTATGGAGTCAGATGATCTTCAAGGGCTCTCAGGGGATTATGTCTTAGGAGGGCGATGCCATCTTACAGAAGAACAGGAGGCTGAAATCAATGCGCTTGTTGCAGAAATTCGACCTGATTTCCCTCTGCTTGTGGTAACGATGAAGAAGACCAATGTGGACCACTATCCTCGTCTGGTATGTTAGGTTTGAATTCTGTATGTACTGATAATTGTATGTAGGTGCATACACCTCTCTAACTGTCTTTATTTTGATGCTGTTAATGTTATGAATAACTTAAGTCTGAGATTATGTGTATACTATGAGCTAGCCTTGGTGCCAGTCTTACACACATCATTCATATTGTCCCTTTTTTAAACAGGCAATATCCAAGGATTATGCACATGCATACTTTCCACACAGAACTAAGTTCGTCACACTCAAGCTGCCTGGGAAGAGCAAGGCTTGGTCATGCAAATTCCGCTTCAGTCCTGATGGAAGAGGACACAAGCTTTGTTTGCTTGCGTTCGTTCGTGACAATCTTGTAAAGGAGGGTGATCTATGCCTCTTTCAGACGACAACTGAGGTTGAGTCGACAGGGTTCACCTTTATGGTCCATCTGCTTCGCAAAGTTAGAAGAAATGGTATCGGCTTCAAACATGGTAAGTTCAATAAAAAAGCGTACATTCCATTGATATTTCTACAGCTCTCTCGTAGTAAGATACTGCAAAATTAACTCTTCACCATACTTGTATTTACAGTTCGATTTTTCTGTTGAAACTCTTGGACAGGAGAAGACAGTCCTTCTGAATATGCATCTATCCGGTCGGATGACCAGGAGAATTCCTCCGAGGTTCGCTATATCTTGCCAACTAGGTGCCGACTCGATGAAGAAGATGAGGTGGGAATAGATGCTCTTATTGAAGAAATTCAACCTGAAATTCCTTTGCTGGTGGTTAAAATGACGAGGAGCAATGTCACTGGACCACAAGCTTCTCTGGTAACTCCTATCTACACCGGGTAACTACATCGCTTGTTTATTGTAGATATGTATGACATAACCCATATTTATTTGTTCCATCAATAAAATAAATAATTGTGAAACAAATATATAATTGCCAACTGTCCCATGAATTTCATTGTTTGGTTTGCTCCGCAAGCTCTTAATTTGTCCCACTAATTCTTATTATGTTCCATGTACTATTGTAGTCTTCTTATGAAGGCTTCATCACATAGAAAAGGATGATTCTCGAACCTACTGTGGCCAGCCTACAAAAGTACCTTAGAGGACCCCGTTATTCGAATTAATTCGTGCTCTACTTGTTTGTTACAGTTTTCTATAAAACATAGTGGCCTCCATTGTCGTACCCTTGTAGATTTAGTTTCCGTGTAGCATACAAACGTAGGATCAGTGGTATCTGTAACTTGCTTCCGTGTAGCATACAAAAGTAGGAACAAGTTAGCTCAGTTCGGTAACGTATTAATTTTTTTGTGATTTTTTCTCGTCTGTGTAATCAGGTCATTTCGAAGGGGGTATGCAGATGCACATTTTCCTAGTGAAAGCCAAGCAATCACGCTTAGACTCCCAGGGAGGCATAAGAAGTGGCATCCCCATTTCCACGTGAGACGAGGCAACAGCGGATACGTCCTTTACGGGCGGTGGATAGAGTTTGTCCGCGACAACCATCTGCGTGAGCAGGACATCTGCCTCCTCCAACCAATCAACAAGGGCGAAGGGAGAAGGTTCACTGTGATGGTCCATCTGCTTCCCAAAGCAAGAAGCACTATAAGGTCCAAGGGTGGAGACTCAAAGAATGCTGGAATGAGCAGGAGAGCCTCAACATCCCGTGTTAAGGACGAGCTAGTTGATGGTATGCTGAATTTTCACTGTCAAAATCAACATTAATTAACAATGTGGGGGTGTGCGTGTGCGCAGCGTCTAATGATGCAGAACATCTCATCTGCAGGAACCTCAGACGACGATTCTATCAGATCAGGGTACGTGGTACTAGGCGGCAGCACCCGCTTAACCACGGTTCAGGAGGAGATAGTTGCAGAGAGGGTGACGGCAATCCAGTCTCTTGCGCCCATTTACGTGGCAGTGATTGACAAGAGCAATTTGAGTTCTGCACTAGTAAGTTATAAAAAAAACGCTTGTTTCCTGATGCTTAGCTATTGCACTAGCTAGCATCATTTAGCTCTTCGCTCATGTACATATTCTTGAATCAGAAGTGGATCGCCTGAATTATTAAAGGCTGTAGATAGCACATTCCACAAATCCAAAATTCACAATCCATTCATCATATAGCTGCTGAATCTTTGAAAACATTTATTTTCACCATTACTGATTAGTGTTGTTATGTCTGTTGCACCCACGGAAAAATATATATAGGATTTAGGCACCACGCGACATGCTGCTGCTGATAGACATCTTCCAGACGGGAAGCAGACGTTGACGCTCCGTCAAGCCAGGTCGGGCAAGGCATGGCATGTGGAGATGCGCCACAGGCGGATGATCCCGGCAGGAGGGTGGCGGGAGTTCGTTGCGGACAAGCGCCTGCGGGCCGGAGATCTCTGCCTGCTGGAGCCGGTGAAGAAAGAGAGGCTTGCCATGGCTGTCCACATCATCCGCAGTGAGCAGTACTGTTAGCTTAGTAGCTTCTGTCAGAGGCAAGCACTACACACAGCTGGTGACCTGATCATAGTATGGGAGTAAAGATCATGCCTGGGTGTGTTTTTTGATTCAGCTTATATCACGCACATCAGCTCTATGCAGTTATAGGCTGGTGACCTGATGATAGATGGATAGCTCTTCCCTGGTGGTATTTTGGTGGTGCCTTTGTGTCGCAACTTTACATTTCCAAGTTCTTGGTGGGTCGGTTTGCCTACCAAATACTAGCTCTGTGCACTTTGGAAACAACTGTATCTAATTTGCATTATTTTTCTGAAAAGGGTATGAATTTGTACATGATCATGTAATAACACTAATCTTTAGTGAGACCAGCATGACATATATTGATGATCTACCCTCTCGAGCAGTAAATCGTGCCTATAGTGCACCGAATATGGCCCATAGCCTACTGTCATGATACCTCCTCCCTTGTCGATAATCAATCTTCTGTAAAGAAAGGCTGCACCCAAAATTATGCATGTCGAGCACAAGAAAATTACAAACACATTTCGACCAACCATGGTCTAGCACATCTACTACTACTATATCTTCTTCCAGCACATCCATATTATCATATTTTAGTTTGACAATCAATTTAACCAACATTAAACATGAATTATGCCCTACAAAAGTTATATCTGTGGCATTCTGAAAAGTTCTAAATTATAATTGTTCTGCACCTTAATGTGCTATTGGTCAATTTGAGATGTAAACTGAAAACGTCTATTACATATGAATGGATGGAGTGTCCCCCTGACATAGCTTCAGTGACTTTTTTTTGAGGTTTAAGGCGGTCGAATCCGCCGTCCGATTAGATAGAATAGAGTGTTATGTACAGAATTGTGAGCTAGGGAAAAAACCCTCTACAAGCAACAAAAACTAGTCTCCAGGATCTTGCGTGTGGGCGTGACGAGGTGTTAACTCGACAAGTCCCAGGGTTGTGCACCCCGGGTTGATTGATGGGGAGAGAGATGAGTACAGGTGGTCACGACGGCTGACAAAGGATTTACCCAGGTTCAGGCTGCCGGAGGATAACACCCTACTCATGCTTGTCTGATTATTGATGCGAGTAGCGATTACAATGGCGAGATTGCGATCTCGCTAGGGTTTGTGGCGGCGGCTATGCGCGTCTCTCTTCGTTGGTTGTCCTCTAGGACGGGCAACCCTCCTGGCTTTATAGGTAGCCAGGTCTCGGGTGGGTGGTACAGATATGGCAGGTTACAAGACCTAACCGAGTTGGACTAGGATACGTGGTACCCCGAGTGGGCCTTCTGTGGGCTTTTCCATGCTTGGCGCGGCCCAGGTAGCCTTACGGTAGTCTAGTCGAAAGGTAGCCCCACGTCAGGGCGAAAGCCCGCAACGCAAACTCCTCGAACACCAAAACCGCCACCTCTGAAGTCAGTCGATCCCAACATACACAGGAAGCACCTCCTCTCAACAATTGCAAGGAGGGATGCCCAAACATCATAAGCTTCATCATCAAGCCACCCCCGACAGCATCTGCCGCTCCATCCTGGTCCCTGACGTCATCTTCTTCTTCTTCTTGGTCTTGTTCACAGCAAGGACGAGGTCGTCGATGGCTGCCACCGCCTGGTCTGAAAAGGGCTGGTCTGAGACATCTAACAAGGCCAAGACGGCGCGCCACGGTCTCTCTGGCTAACCGCTCGATGTTGGCGCCATTCGGATGCAGCTTGGCAAGCCTACCACTCCTCCACACAGACGGCGCCGCCACCTCCACCTCAGGGGCCAACGTCGTGGCCAGCGTGCCCAAGATGGTGGTCACGAGTGGCACCGTGATCTGGGCGAGGAAGCTCGACAAGGGGCACAAAGGTGCACCCACCTCCACGTCCTGCTGCTCAGGGCCAGTCCGCACCGGCGAGGCAGTGCTCAACTCAAGCTTCTTCCCGACCTCCTCTTCCCCAACATGCTCCCCCTGATCGGGCACAGGGTGGAGTCCGAACTAGGAACGGCATTGCCCTCCCCTTCGTGCGCCCACACCGCGTCGTCCATCAAGATCACCTCTCGAGTCAGCTCAGCAAGGCCAGGCACCAGCTGCAGCAACATTGCTTCAGCAACCACAACATCCTCATCTGTGCCGACAAGCCCGTCATTGCACAACTGATCTCCAACCTCACTCATATCAACTAGCAACAACCGACAGGGCCGCTCGTTCTCCTCCGAGAGGGCGTCATCCACTCCCTCCATGTAGCACCGTGCGCTGGTTGGCATCACCTCATTCTCCATGGTGTAGCACACCTCCCGCTCTGAGCTCACCAAGCCGAAGATCTGCTTGGTCACAGTTCTAGGGGAGAAAGGACCAAACAGCTCAATGGCACCCTCCATGCCTCCAACATTGCTCTCAGCAAGCGAAGGCGGCACTAGAGTCAACGGAACCCCATGAGGCGCAAGGGAGATCCTCTCCAGAGCTTTCACAATCCTCTCCAAACAGCTCTCACAACGCTCCCGCAAGCTAAGCATAGACTTCGTCATCGTGACCTGAGATGTAACCATCTCCTGTAGCTGAGACGCAAGCAAAACTTGCACCTCTGTCCGCATCAAAGCAGCCTGCTCGAGAGGTCTCAAATATGTCACCGGACTGTCAGCAGCAGCAGCAGCATCCCCCAGTCCAACCACCAGGTCGGGCGCATCCAGAGGAGCGACAACCGCAGCCCATGAGCCCCGAGGTCGACGAGGAGGGCACGGAGGCGAGCGGATACCAGAATTGTCCCTTGAGCGGCACGGAGGCGAGCAGGAGCGGTGGTCCGGCGCTTGACTGACAGAAGAGCGAGCCGTGCACTCTTTCTCACGATGTCCAGAGCGACCGCATCCCAGACACCGGACGGGGCCATGACAGACGGCGACGAAGTGGTCCGGCGACAAGCAGCGGAAGCAGAGGCCAAAGGTCCTCTGCTTGAAGGCTTGGGAGAGTCTTGTTTCTTTCCTGGGCGGCGGAGCAGGCGCCTTCAGCAGTCTCGAGCGCCGTCGACTCCCAACCTCCTCCCAACCCCCCTCTGCGGGCACCAAAGGGACCTCGGAGATGTGCACCGGCGTGAAATTTGGGGGGAGCTGGACAGGGGGAGGCGGCAGGTGGACCTTTGAGCACCCGAGGGGAGGAGAGACGAGAGCTCCAACTCCTCCCACAACCTCAGAGGACCCGAGAGGCGGCCTAGGCATCTCCACAGGCAGGGCCTCGGGCTCTTCCTCCATGCCGAGCAGGGAGCTGCAGCAGAGGTCGCCGATGACCAAGGACTCGATCCGAGGACGCGTCACATCAGGGGCGAAACCGGCCGGCGCCGCGGCCTACTGGGGCGGAGGAGACTGGTGCGGGCGAAGGGAGACGGTGGGCGACGAGGCCGTAGCGGCCGTCGCCAGTAGGGGCCGGTGGAGGAAAGGGGAGGTCGGGCTCGTCTCCTCCATGGCTGGCCTAGCAGCACGAATGGGGGAGTGAGGAGGTGGATGGGGAGGAGCGGAGGGAAGGCGGTCGGCGGCCGGGGCAGAGCATGGCTGGGCGTGAGGAGGGGCTGGGCGGCGGCGGCGGATTCGCCAGCGCGTCGCGGGAGCGGATAGGGTTTCAGTGACTTTATGTAACAAAGTCTTATAGTGACTTGGACAAATGTGAGAGCCATTAGATCAGTTGCTCCAAATTTTGATCCAAAAATTCAAACTATCCAGAAAAGAATGAAAAAGTTCAATACGATAATGAGTATTGCGACTTTGCACGGTAATGGCCTCTCTTTGGATTGTAGTAATTTCAAAAGATTATCATAGGATTCCAAGCTGACTTTGGTTCAAAGCAATTTTTCCTATGGATTGACTTTGGTTCAAAGGAATGGTGCTCCTAAAATCCTTTGGATTGGATTCCTACGCCCCAATTCTATAGGGATTCAAACATCCATTCCAACCTCTTTTTTAGACACAAGTGTGTAGAATCGAGGCACTTTTTATGTGTTTTTAGACCTGGAAGCTCTGGGGATGCAGCAACCAGACCTCTCTGACCTGGACTCGCTGGTGATGAGGAAGAAGTTTGGGTGGCTATCAAAGAGTTACCGAACGACAGGGCACCTTGGCCCAATGGCTTCTCAGGTTTGTTTTATCAGAAGGCATGGCCTAACATTAAGCAAAATCTTATGGCAGTCCTGCTGAAGCTTTGGATGTTTTTACGGAGTTTTATCAAAGTTAGGATGTTATTGAAGAATACCAGATGCTTTGGTTGTTGAGCTCCAAGAGGGAGAGTTACCTACGTTCAAGCTAAACTTTGTTCTCGTGCCTCTTCCCAAAGAAAGATGGTTGTGCAAATTCAACAATATCATCCTGTTTGCCTCCTTAAAACATATTCAAGACATCATCGTAGTAAACAAAATCACTGCATTATACAAGCTGTGGATGGTGAGTGAAGCAGCCAAAGTTCCAGTCCGGCGATAAGCTAAGCCTGTGATACATCCGATGACGAACAACTGAAAGAAACTTTCCACTGAGAGGTGTGCTACACTGAACATAAATGCGCTTATGATGACAGAGTCCCTCCATTTCATCGAGGAAGACAGGGCTGTTAGAAGAAACCCACGGTAAATGGTTTCTTCCGAGAATGGAGCAATCACACAGTACAGAAAGAAACAGACTAGCCTAGATGTTGGACTGTCAGAAAGGATTTCCTTTAGTATAGGATCGTATGCATCCTGGAATTGATTAAAATTGGAGGAAGAATGAATTAGGTGACAAAATCAGGGAGACCAATGCAGTACCTAGCTAAGGAAATGTGT
The DNA here is from genome assembly GCA_026929855.1 of Poa annua. Taxonomy (NCBI): domain Eukaryota; kingdom Viridiplantae; phylum Streptophyta; class Magnoliopsida; order Poales; family Poaceae; genus Poa; species Poa annua. Next base: position 88,368,304 of record CM049432.1, read on the forward strand.
GCAACAGTTAAAACGTAATGTGTGTGTTATGATTGTACTGACCTCGGGACCAATAAGTCTGTCAGCTATAAGAGATGTGATAAAAACCATGGACATCAAGAGTCCAAAATATAATACAGATTCTTTTATCCAACTCTGCCTGGAAGAAAACTTGGCAGAGAAGAAGGTTCCGACTTGATGGTGAGGCTTCGCAGTGTACTGCAAAAGTGTCAAACCCAGAGTAAGCTCCCCTAGTTGAAGCATGGTAGTGGATACAACCTGCATTGACAGGGTATGTGCACATTAAGTATGCCCCCCCTAGAAAATTCTGTAACTCAATGATGTGAGAAGCAGATAAACAAAACATTTAGATGAGTATCAAAATGGTAACACAAGAAAACTTATCACTTACTGTTGTGAGTGGATCTAGTGAGGAACAATGTAGCACTTTGCCTACCACATCAAGTCCTCCAAAGCTCAAGGGAATATGCAAGATAAGGAGGTATCCTGCAAATGTTCTCCATACATCATCAGTCTCCCATGGAATATCTGAAGAAAGAACCGAGTATTCCTGTGATCTCATCACAGAAAGACATATCAGAATGCGTTTATGTCACCGCATGTAAGTTACACATAAGCATACACCTACTATGGAGCATTTTGCACATCAAAGATCATAAAATGAATCCCTTTATTTAAACATCACTATTTGTACTATCAGGGTGTCCCTTACAGTTTTCTTTTAATAAGGACACCAGAACTGAAAAGATGCTTTTCAAATTTCTTCCACATTGTCTTTTGTTCCAGTAAATAAAATCCCATAGGAAAAGGTTTTACAGAACAATAAAGTCACCAGATTACCTATACATATTTAATATTTTATTCCGAAAACACCAAACGTTGGTATCCTGATGCATTAAAAGAAAGAAAACAACCAGATTATGTACAAGCCTAAGGCAGGGCGATCATCAGAAGCCTATACTAGCTATCAATTGGCAGAAAATAAGTCGGAGAACCATCCAGCTGACCATGCAGAGAACTGTGCCTCTGGGCTCACTGTTTCGAGGAGGCCCGGGAATTCCGGTCAATCCCCCTCAGACGAACACTGGTTATGGTGCTTCCAGGATCCACCAAATGGCCATTTGTATCATCCGTACAAGACCCTTGCACTGAGCCGGTGGTGCAGAGTCGGACCACCAACGAATCTACAGTCCTCCCAGTGAATGATGGCTAACCCGTTGATCGAATCCAAGAACGGCAAATACCAATTCAAGAATTAAGAAAAAGATGAACCGGAAAAGAATGGCACCTGTTTGATCTGACAAGACTTAGAGATGGCATATGATTATATGAGCATAATAAGCTCAATGTTTGTCAAGCATAATGGTGTAGCTCGAGAAACTAAAAAAGTTACCAAAGTCAGTTTGTGTTCCAAGAATTTAGTATGTGTTACGAAGTGAAAATAACACATGAGTAACTGTGTTCTGGAATGAATAGACTACGAGCCTGCTTTCACGCCACATAGTAGTAACTGTGCACCCATTTAGTCAAAGAGGAAAGCAAATTGTATGAGCGAAATCAGCCGCAAACAGAAACGCGAAAGCAGCTAAGCCAAGTTCCATGAATGAATACACTCCAATCCGCAACGACTGGGCGGGAGGATAGTGCTGAAGTGCAGAGACATTACATCGAACAGGTCGCGGTCGGGGTCCTTGTCGCCGGGAGTCGGAGCGGAAGAGCAGGCGCAGCCGAAAGTAAAGTAGGACGAGCGCTGTAGGGGCGTGGCGGGAGCTCTGGATTTCGCCGCGGCAGTAAGAGGCGGGGCCGGAGCTCCGCCGTTGGTTCTCACAGGAGAAAGAAGAGGACGCGACGAGCAGGATGCTGCCGCTGTTAGCAGCATATCCGAAGCGCGCGCAGAGTGACTGAAAGCCAAGCAATCACGCTTAGACTCCCAGGGAGGCATAAGAAGTGGCATCCCCATTTCCACGTCAGACGAGGCACGGCGATCAGAGAAATAAGGCGAGGCACGGCGGCGCAGGCGACGCAGGCGGCGGACGGAGCACCGGCGAGCAATGGACCCAGGTAACCGGCCACCTCCCCATCTTCTTTCTCCATTCCTGGCCGACGCGGGTTCATCGTCTCTGTCTTGGTCCGACATTGGGGGAAAAATTGTTTCCTTTTATGGAAAAAAATCATGATTTCTGGTCGCCGTCCATTCGCCAGCTAGGGGCGGCGGCGGCGGCGACTGCTTCGAGACTGGCTGCGGCGGCGTGGAGGGAGCACTACTACTGGAACCACATGAGCGACGACAAGAAGCAGTTCCTCCTCGTTGCGGCTTCCGAGGATTTCCGGCACAGCATGGTGAGTATGACCTGGTAACTCCACATCGTGAACCGCCGCCGCGTATCTATCCCGATGTTGCTTCTGAAAAAGAAAAAAAAAAGAGGATTTTCGGGTATTTAAAACTTCACTTTTCTTGATTAGATTACTGGGATGTGCCTACTTCTTTTACTGCAATGATATAGTTTCAGTATCGGCTGCATTGTGCGATGAAGTGCAATCCCTAGTTCTTCACTGCAATGTTAGTTTCACTTTCAGGATAGCTGGCATCAATGGGTTTGTTTCAGGGTATTTTTCTTAGTACAAAGAACTGCTTCAGAACACTCAATGTCTGATGGAAGTCTTTACAGAGATAATGAGTACACCGATCCAAGTCCTTTGTTACTAATGTAATCTGAATTGATTCTGCATTTCCTTCGAATAGCATGAAAGCTCAATATATGTCTATAAATAGTGAAATCCCATTACTCTAACTTAAGTGTATCTTTTTCCTTGACCTTCAACAGCGCATACCACCGGAAGTTGGAAGCCATCTGAGGAACTTGATCTCTGAGTCCCAAGTCAAACTAGAAGTTCCCAATGGCCGTGAGTACCTGGTTGAAGTTAGGAAGGAGTTTGGCGATGTAGTCTCAGGTCTGGATGGAATGAATTTGTGAATGCGCATCACATAGAAGAAAATGACTCCATTCTGTTCATGTACCGTGGAAACTCCAGATTTAAGGTTCACTTGTTCAATTCAGCCGGCCACGAGAAGTCTTTATCCTGTCCTCAGCCACCTTATGGGATATCTGGAGCCGTTCCTCCCTTTTCTCCTTGTGACCATCATGTGCTAAATGGTAAAGTGAATCACAATTCAGAATCTTAATTCCAACTAATGTTTTGCTACGCTTTTCTGATCATTGTACATGTACTACATGATTTGCCGAACAAGTGATGCCTAATCCAAGACATGTGACATCAGTTGAGTTTGACGATACCATGTTACCTGGGTGCCATCTAACCAAAGCACAAGACAAGAAAGTACTCAATGTATCTTGTGACAAGAGGTCAAAAGTCCTCTGTATGTGGCAGTCATGAGCAATAGGAATGTCAGCTTAAAAAACTGCTATGTTGTAAGTTGCTTTTTTTCCCAGATCATTTCTTGGTTATGTTAGTTACTCCAATTCATTGGACATGTTTCTGTAGGTCAATATTCCAACTTTTTAGTCTTGGATTTTTTGTTTTGTGCCTACAGTACATACCCTCGAGACTGGTGGACAACTTCAAAGAGGAGATGACTAAAGCTAGTGTTCAGCTTGAAGCCCCTGATGACAAAATATACAGTGTTGAAGCAAGAAAGCACAGTGATGATCTAATAATCATAGAATCTGGGTGGAATGCTTTTGTAGCTTCTCTACACGTACAAGAGAATGACCTCCTCATCTTCAGCAGCAAGGGAAAAACTCGTCTGGAAGTTCTCATCCTTGACCCAAGCGGTCGTGAGAAAACCTCTTATCTTTTTCCATGGGAAATCTTTCTTCAAGTGCCCAGGAAGTGTATGATGATTCTGTTCAAATTGGTGATCCACCCCCACATCAGGTTTTTGACTTGATCAGTTCTGATGATGATGACATCGTGAGAGATGGTAGAAGAGAATCTTGCAGGGCGCCAAAGCGGGTGACACGTAGTTGTGCGAAAACTCAGAAGATGGCTTCAATATCTTCCCCTTGTACTAAATCAGGTCATTCTCTTCCTATTGCCTATGCCAAGTGGATTCTGGTAATTCTGTGCTCACCCATGCATGTTTTCAGAATCTGGAGGTGGCAAGCGGCATGAGCAGGCATCTGTGAAGCTTGGAGTTGGTTCAGAACCTCTGTCCAACAATCTTGGTGGACCTTCCCAGCGTCCATACATTTTACCCCAGCGGAATAGTCTACCTTGGCAAGTGGTGAAGAAAGTTGATGAGAAAGTCCAAGCAATAGGGTCTGAAATTCCTATATTTGTGAAGGTGATGACCAGAGGCTCTGTTGATTACGCTAGAAGCATCATATGCACAATGGTGAATTTTAAATACTCCTTTTATCTTCAGATGCAAATATGGATGTCGTTTCTCGACCTATTATGTGTAATTTGTCGTTAATTTTCTAATGAAATCTTGGGACGGGCGTGTGCATCACATTGCGAGACATGTACATCACATATTTCTTCCTTGTCTATAAATTTACACAATTATATGTTGCACACATTTAGTAGTACGCCAACCGTTTTCCGATGAGAAAGAACTTAAGAGGTGGTCAACCTTCGTGACCGACACTTGTGCTCTTTCCAAGGCCGGCCCAGAGGGCGGGGCAGAGGGGCGACCGCCCTAGCCCCAGAGTGGTAGGGGCCCAACCAAATTAATACATATATACACAGATACATTTAAGGAAAAATAAAATAAAGAGAAAAATCAGCTAGGGCAAAGCCCACGGCCAGAGAGAGTTTATTGTTTAGATCAGTGGGTGTTGTTGCTACAGCGTCGGGTGGTACAACATTAAGAGGATGTGCATTTCAATGACAACGACAGCGGTGACTAGCCAACTGATGATGTAGCTAACACCAAGTGATGTAGCACACAAATATTGTAAAGTGCATCCAACATTTAGTCGACAAATGGTTGGCGCACATGGCTATCATGATGGGGGGCACTCGTTCCCACTTGGTGGTGGCATTAACAAGGTCATATCGAGAGGCTAACACAAACATCAGGCAAACATGACAACCACCACGGTACTCTAGAGTATAGGACACCGGAAAATAGAGTATTCTCACAATCATCGTATATTTTTCTATTATATCCTAGAAAGTGTTAATTCGTTTAAACAACATATTTGTTCATTAGGAGGAAGTCTTCATAAAAAAAACCACAGGTGAAAACAAACTGGGTACCGCGTAGGGAAAAACTAGTCGGTCTTCCCGTGAAAAATACAATTTAGTTGGAATTAACAAGTTTAATTAGACCATTAGCCTGTCTTCTTTGGGAGCCCAATAGATCGTAGTAAAGCTATGATTACTACTTTTTTAGTTTTAATACTATGCACACATTTCTATTTGAGAAAGTTACATGAGAAGTTCGTGTGGACTAAATATAGCAAATATATTTTGATGAGACTAATAGATCAAATAGTATAAATGTGTCGTGTGTTTGTTATTGAACACAATGCGAGTTATTAGACAAAATCAAACTATATGCTCTAGAATTTTCTATAAATTTGCTTATGACTTGATATGGTACAAACCGGTATTAAGATATTTTTTTAGAGTATAGTCAATATATATGTCTCACAAATATTAAGGATGATTAATTATTTATTATACATAAAAAATGAGAAGGTGTATAGTTATTTTTAATTTTTAGTTTATGTAAAATTATATTTGAGTATATTACAATAAAAGAAGATACACATAAGATTTATATTTAAGTTAACTGTACCTACGTGTTGAGAAGATATAATTTGCGTAAAAAAGAACATATATACAATCTTATTGTATATATAATAAACTATGTTATATTTAAATATAAGAGTTATATTTAACTATAAGAGTTTGTATAATTATATTTATTAATTAACTCGTACGGGTCTAAAATTAGTTAGGACCGGCCCTGGCTCTTTCGACAGAATTTTTCCATGGAATATGCTTTTGCTTATCTCCCGAGCTGTAGAGAAGCTCTCCTCCTTCGGCTGGAGGGCAAGCAAGCGGTGGGAGACACTGATGATCGTGCGGAATGAGGATAAAGCGAGGCTGATTCACAATGGCCGGAGAGAGTTCGTCGGGCAGAATGGGCTGGAGGTGGGAGACATCTGCCTCTTCCAACTAGCAAGCAGGAAGAGCAGGACCCTCATGATGACGGTCCATGTCATTCGCAAGTCAGAAATATAGAGTCATAGCTCAAGATGGTGTTCTATAAGTTTTAACTCTCTTCTCGTACTCTGCCATGAGACGAGATAGGATGGGAGAGTGACTGTTTAAACCCTGTTCCGGTTACTCTATCTACCTATGGTTTTGTACTGTAAATGTAATGTGTGGTTTTGACGAACCCTGCCATGGGATGAGAGAACTCACTGCTAGACTACTTTATCTTGTAGTACGACTAGGGGAAACACCGAACCCTATTCGTCCGTTTTCCCAATGTTTCTTTTGTGGACTAAATTTTGTTTTGTTGCTCATGGTTGTGATGTCCCAAGGTTATAAGAAAAAATATCTAGCGATGTGTGAAGTGCATGAATGGAGTCATGGGCAGGATCACAGGAACTTGTAGCAAGATCATATACGTTATGCTACCGTTGTTCATGGCTAGAAAGGAATAGTTCAGGTGTTCATAACATTATTCTTAAACATGTAAACCGTAAGAAGAACCATGAGAATGTGATACAGTAATGACAAAATTATCATCACAGAGCTCCAGCTTCTAGCCCAATTAAATATCCACGTAGCAGCCCTTGTAGGGCCAAACCTTTTCTTTCCTTGCTGGTCTCATTTTACTTCAGGAAAATAATGCGGTCGAAGAAGAGAAAAAATAAAAAGAATTGGATCACCCTGCCTCTTCAGAAAGCGGTCCGAGTGCTCTACCATTTGAGCTACATCCCCTTTTCATGCACATTGAATAAACCCAGTGAATTAATTGCAATCGATACTGGCTGCTTTCTTCCGCGAGGAAAAATAAGATATATACATACTACATATTTTAAGCAACAGAATTATATATTTTTTGCTCTTTGAACAAAAGGAACGAAGACTTGCTTCATGTTTCTACGGTATTTCTTCAGTTAATTCACAGGGATCAGGAAACGTTGCCTGCTTGAGATTAACCCAAGGCATAGCTTGAAGAATGCAAGAAAGGAAAACCAATAGTGTATATATCCATAGCATTAGACCCTAAAGTAAAACCATAGAGGCTTATGCATCACTGAGTTTATTTGAATCACAAACAGGCACTCCTTGAAGAGTTACATAGCACATCTAGCACATATATGCTCATGGTAGCATACTTCTTCCAGCGTTGATTGCTGAGCACTGATCACGAGTTCAAGACAAAAGAAGTAAAAACAGGACTTCCCAATGGAAGTAGGTGCATCCTTCAGTACTCCTTCTTGCCAAAGTTTTTGCACCAAAGCTGGGACGGGATCGGCCGGACCGGGTGATGCGGGCGTTGCTGCACAGAAGTGTTGCATTTGTTAGCACTTCCTTACACAACAAACAAATACTCCCTCCGTTCTGAATTAATTGACTCAGATTTAGTACAAGAACGGAGGGAGTAGATCATGTCTCTATAATGGAAAATTGTACTGTCGGCATGTCTGCCATACGAAAATTGAGATGGGTGAAAATCGTTCGACGAAAAAGAAACCTCCTAACAGCCTTTTTTTGCTTTAGCATGTGCAGAAAATTTAATTCATATGCATTTCGATTGCTATGAAATGGACTCATATAATAATGGTAGAACAAGATGCTTCTGCCTTTGCCAGTGAATTCTGTTTCGGAACATCAGACACAATTTTTCATTAGTGTACCATGGCAGGCAGCTGTGCAAAAAGCCAAAAACACAGCTACCAGTACATCTAAAGAGGCTGCAAGCATCGCCTCAATACTTGGACATAATAACTTCTACGAAGATGAGTTTCATAACCAGGTCTGTAACCAATTCTAATACAGCATTAGCACCAGCTTACGTCTACGGAAGCCAGATCAATGCCAAGTCTACTCTGCAATCAGCAATGAACTGTATCCTGCGCAACATCTCCAATTTATATGGAAACAGCAGATGGCCACGTGAATCCTATAAAAGTCCCAAATTACTATAGAGGTACTTTCAGTTTGCCTCTGACCACCAAATTAAGTGTGAATAATCCGTCCTCCTCTCTTTGAAACAAGGGGCGTTTCCGGTTCTGTGTGTGCTTCAAATAATTTTTGTCTTCTCCATATTACCATATCTATAGTCAGTATTTTTTTATGAGGAACTACTGAACTCAATCACTTGCTGCCATTACTCAACAGTTTTCTGTTGAGGTCCATCCCGTAGAGGTAGTCAAATTGGATCAGTGATTGATTTCTAGGTTTCGTCGTTAACCTAATTGGTTATTTCCAATTACGTAAATCAATAGTTCAAACCACACTCAAACCTAAAATGATGTACATATCCCAGTAGTAGTTGTACTACTACTTGGGGGCAAGATTTTGCATCATAAATGTCCAAGGCAAGGCATACAGCCAAGCTAATGAGAATAAACCTATTGTGTTACAATAGTGTCGAGTGAAAGGATGCATCGACAGGAGATCCAAAGGACCAAAAAGCTGCTCTGTTTGTTTGTTTGTTTGTTTGTTTGTGATGAATCTAGTACCGCGGCCAAGAAATGGTACATGAAGTTATGCCATCAAGTAGTTTTACAGGTGTAACGACGACAAATTTGGTCTATCTATTCGCTGATGAATTCGTCTAACATGCGAGAAAGACCCATTTTAATCAGCTCACACAAATATCTTACGGCGCACTGGTTATCACACACTGCATATAAAGTTTCGCTAAAGGGTTTCAGCACGTCACCAAGAGCGCATGTTCAGTCAGCTGTCACTAGCATCTGTGTATAGTTTCGGTACAACCTCGCTGCTACCTCGGGTCAGCGTGCGAGGTAGCATCCTACCATCAAGGAAATGCGTTCTGTATCTCTCACTTAATCCCCTCCTACCTAGGATCAAACTAGATGAGCTCAAAGTGTCGATTTCTGCAGCTGAATGCAGAACTGAAGCACCTATTGTGGCTTGTGTCTGCCACCTACACGCAGTCAGAAGCGCCTACTATACAGTCGCTGCTGCCTACATGCGGCACCTCGGGGACAGATCTCGTTCCAGGATTAGAGTCTGAGTCAGCTCAGCATCGTGGCGGAACGACTAGGGTTAGTGGTTTCGGGCATCGGCGGGGGCAGATGGGGGCGGCGGAGAGGGTACCTCGAGCTCGGCGGACTTCATGGCGATGGGGATGCAGACGAGGAAGACGCCGAGCATGGCGATGGCGGTGTTGCGGCGCCAGTGGACGGGCCGGCAGTTGGGCCCGCCCGTCATGCTCCACACCTTCTGCCGGAAATCGCCTCCGCCGGCGTGGCCGCCGCCATGGTCGCCGCCCATCTTCCGCCGCCGCCGGTGCTCGTGCTCGTCGGGGTTGGGTTGGACCAGATCGGGGTCGCGGGTGCGGTCTCTTCGAGCCTGGCCTTGCTACTGTGTACACAGAGAGTGGGTGGACGCCGTCTTTTGCATCAAACACCCTCTTAACTCACCTAATTACTGTCTGCGTCCACAGAAATACATTTTTTTTTCAGTTGAGTTGTTAATGCAATAATGCACCTTTTTCATTCACTTACTCTATGTGCTATTGTTTGGTTGATAAGAGGAACAATTTTCTGCTTTTCTTGTTCCTGGAAATATTCTATCTCCTACACAGGCGCATGGAATTGGTAGAGAATCTCATGTCAACAAGTTAGGGAAAAGTGTTGATGCCTCTGAAGATGTGAGCAATTCAGAACTCTCATAGATCATTCAAGAGTGATGTGCCGTTGCCAGAAAAAATTACAGCCATATTCGAGCAACAATGTTACAGTAGGTGCCTAGGCAACCATGACAATGCGTTCCAAAACTTATCAGGTCTGTTCATCCCCCATCTAACTTGTAAACACATACAAAAACAAGTATTGTGGGGGAAATTCCTTCGAAAAAACAAGTACCCTGTGAAAGATATACTCCTACCCAGCCAAGTACACAAAAGTGGTTTCCTAACAGAACACTACTACTGCTCCTAAAAGGGTGTCTGGCAGAGCGGGCACGTCGATTTGTTGGAGGTCGAGAACCACTTGTAGAGGCAGGCGCCGTGGAACTTGTGCTTGCACGTCTTGCACGCCAGCCGCGGGAGGCTGTGGTTGCTCGTGTGCAGGATGCTGTAGCAGACCGGGCACTCCTCCACCCCCTCAAACTCCTTGTCGAAGTTGCTCTTCCACGTCCGGATCGCCTCCGCAATCGCACCGTTCTGCATTGACAAGCACACAAACATGTCATCGGTCAGTCATCAATGTCATTTTACATTCACTTCCTTTATGTGCCGGCAGCGAGATTTCTACTCTACCTGGTTGCGGACGAACGATGTCAGGGAAAGCAGCCATTTCCTGCACTTCACCTCGCTGATGCCAAGGCTTCTCGTGCACTCGACCTCGACGTGTCGCAGAGGGTAGCAGTTCGGAAGGCGTATGACAAGGTCGATCCCTGTCTCTTCCTTCTTGTATGTAGCAATGATCTCGTACGCCGATCGGTTCACACTAACCGAGAATGTTTCATCAGAATCATAGACAGAGTCCTTAACCTGCATAAAGAAAGAAACACATTGGTTATAGCATATAAACTTTTTCCGCCCAACCCTGGGTACTCTTGATATTTCGTACAAATATCATGAGCATGTTCTGAGCTCTGAATTAGACGGTGTCGGTACATGTGCCACACGAGCAGCAGATATTTTTCACTATGGATTCTAGCCACTACAGCACTAGATGTTTGTAGAATAACGATTTAATGGAATGATGTACACAAGTTCCGAAGAAATTTTCCTATGCCGTTAGTTTATGTTGCAGGATGTAATATAGTATCTAAGTTTTTCTCATTAAACTTCCTCGAAAATTCTATATTAACCATCATGAAAAGATATTATGACTACTCAATGACGTAATCAAACACCATTCAGAATTACATGAATCAAAGTGTAACTGAATACCTGCCAAGAGATCTCAGGAAAACGCAAACTCAATTCCCTGTCCAATCTTCATATAGGCACCTACTAACCTTATATTACCTCCCTTCCATTACTATCTTCACACTAACAAGCTAACTATATGTTGAAGGCATGTGCCTCTTACAAGTGCTACTAAACCCCATAGATTATCGGTACACATCTCTATTTTGTGGGTAACAGAATATTATTCAAAAATCAGGGCTGAGTGGGTGGCTGATAAATTTAATCAGCATGAGTATTTTGACAATTAACAAAGCACGGTCAATAAGAAAATGTAAAGCCAAAACTGGCATGTTTACCTGTGAAAACTCATCTAGTAGAAGAGGAGGACTGCACCATGATCTAGTAAAGGACTCGATTGAGTAGGACAGTGAGCGGTCTCTCAAGCTAGTGAACCATGTGCGTACATAGGAAGGCAGTAGTCTAATCATCATCCCATACAATGACCCTGCAAGTGAGGCCATTTGCAAAACCCCAACAGGCCAAAGAGATTCTACATATGGCAGCAGTGAACATGTAACGATGGCAGCCTTGGAAGCTTCGGCAGCAGCTTTTGCTTCGGGCCCAAGTTCAACATCTTTTTTCTTCCCACTAGGTGCAGCCGTCCTTAATGGGATATGCTGGAAAATGCAGTCCAATATGCATGGACTAATGTTATCTTGTACATACTGAAGTACTTTTTCCCTAGTAGTTGATGATAACGGCAGTGACTGCAGGTGGGACAACACCAATGCCCAGGCAACAAGGACGTTAACCTAGTGAGTGAGGATACAGACCATTAGCACATAACCTAGTAAGCTGAAATAAGAAATAAAACTAAATTTAAATCACACGATTATATTATACCCTCTCTTGAGCAATCAGATCTGTTTTGACAAGTTCAGAAGTAGGCATCTCAATCAAGGCCGAGAGTTCGTCTCTGAGGCTTAGGGCCTTCTCTGAATCTGGCACCGACTCAATACTCTGACCCATGTCAGACTCCTGAGATGACACAAGGTTTTCTCCTAGAGAACACCCTTTGACTAACGAAAGTTGACATAGGGGCTCAGACATAAGTAAAGAGTAAGCTGCAAACTGTAGATGAGGTATTGGCTCTGAGGAGAAAAGAATTGAATATAGTCCGCTGACTGATTCCTTGGTAAGCCCCCATAGTTTCATGGACTCCAGTGCAGATCTTCTAATCTGTGGTGAAGCATTGATGATGATTGATGCTGCTAGTTCCCAAAAATGCAGATAATCCACACGACCTGAAGCTATGATGGATGAAGCCTCTTCACTACAAGATCCTGCAATTGCCTCTGAAACACCAGAAGCCAAGAACAAACGGAGGATATTCTCCATCATCTTGTCATTACTCTCTGCGTATTCCCCTGATCTAACAAGCTGCAGTTGGGTATTATCTGTCTCATGGAGATTGTCAACAAGGTTGAGGCGACACAATGTAACCAAAGCAGATTCAGCAAAAGTAAATGTTAGGTCTTCCATAGTGGAAGCTATCAATTTAAGCTTCTCCAAGATATCTTCAGAGGATTTCTGGTTTACCACAACATCATTGATGCTATCTGTCATTTCTTCAACAAGTAAAACAGACGATTCGATCCACTTACGTAGAATACGGAACACAAAACACCAATCATTTTCACCAAGTTTTGTCCAGCAATAGCCAACCATAACTGCTGTTAGTTTCACTCCCAAAAGTTCGACAGTTTTTGATAGCATAGTTTCCCTAGAGGACAGAGATGAATCTGCGGTGGCATAGAAAGTCTGGTAGCGCGAAAACAGAGTAAGCAATAATGATGTTTCTGCATCGCTGATCTCACGTTCAAACTTAACTACCAGTTTTGGTGTTCCTCCAGCTATTATCTTCAATGGGAAGCAAGATAACACCAGTTGCATCCAATCCTTAATATCTGAAAAAGTATTAGATGATATATTATCTGATTTTAAAAGCATATTTTCAGTAAGGAACACCTATGGTGGACTAACTTATTTTTAAATCAGTTTATGAAAGAGCCCAATGCAACAAAAAAAATGCATGTTGGGTCTTTGAAACAGTTTGAATCAGTTCAATAATAATCCTTAGTATAAACTGTATATAATGTAGCCTACCTTGTTGTGCCAGTTCCCTTGGACTCAATGACAAACAAGAGATGGCTTCATCAAGCCAATTCAATATGCTTTTTCCCAACAAATCAGTGGAGGAAGAAGCTTCATTCGATCTCATGTTTTCTGTCAAGGGCTTGATGATTGTACTCATGACAAAGGGAAGAGTCCTTAAACATTTTGTGTTTACTGTTGAACCAATAGAAAGACTACTCGCTAGCTGTTCAAAAAGTACATGTGCATCGGATTCTCTCAAAACAGATTCCTTGGTGTATGTGGTAAATAACAAAGCCACAAGAGCACGCAGATGACGGTCTTGAATTTTCTCAATTTCGCTGTCAGAGAGATGCCAAGAATTGAACAGCGCCCAATCACTACTCGCGTGCATAAGGGCCCCTTCTAGCAATGTATCAAGCAACAGGGACACGAAGCTGACCTCATGGCATGGCTCGGTTTTCATGTACTGAACCAGAGAAGGTAAGAATGTACTAAATGCACTTCCGCCTTTCCACTTCCAAGTGCAAATCATCTCTGCAGCAACCCATGCTCTAGAGAAGGAAGAAGCGGGTGCTAAAATCACTACACCAAAGCTGAGGCTTAGGACAAGCTTGTCAACAAAAGCAATGAACCGCTCGTGTTTCAGTTCCTGCATCGAAAGAATTATCCATGTTAAGCGCATTTAAGTCTTTACACAATAGTAATACAGCAGTATAATGGCTAACAGCTAACTCTTCACGAAGTTTGCGTGATTCTTCTGTCAATACTACTGTATCACAGTCTAGGTTCCTGAGAGTGTAACTGTGACATGGCAAGCAAAAATAATAGTTCCTACTTTCATTATGACATTTTTGTTTCAAGCATGATATACTGTTATCCGAAATTTCACAACTAAGATAACCGAACCAAGCAGTTACTAGAGTGGTTCCAGGCTAAACACTCTATATAGGTAGCCAGGTAGGTGCTACTTCTGGTTAATGCACTAAAATTCAGAAATGCAATTTATTAAACTGGAGAGAGAGAGAGAGCATGTCTAGTAAGTGTGCAAATAGATGTGTGCACTAGTTTTGGTGTGATGGGGGTAAAAAGAAACAGATTCTTACAATTCCATCTGTAGAAAGTGGCTCACGTTGGATCTTCACTGTTGCATGGCCATTCTGTACAGAAGGTTTCACCCAGAGCGGCCAATATTCTCCCTCAGATAACAATATATCAAAAAAACTTTGCAACTTTATGTGATCAATACTAATGAGTGTCAACATGTCCACCACCCACTCAGAACATAAGACTGCTGTCCTCTCAATAGGTAAGTCTGTCGTGTCAAATACAGCATATCTGACGGACTGTGCTAGAATATTTGCCAGCCTATTCAAAGTGCCTGAATGAAGGTCATTCCAAAAGGATGGAATTAAGCTTTGGCGGAAAGCATGTATATGTTCTGCAAGGTTAGCCTTCAGATGTACTGTCTCATCCAAATGATCATCTGAAGTAAAGCCATGCTCAACGCTGATTTCTTCCTTATGACCTTTCAAATCACTCTCTTCTGCAAGAGTTAAAGCCATGCTGCATTCCCATTCGATTATAAACAGAGCAGCCAGAATATGAGAAAAAACAGAATCTTCCTCATGTGTCCTTAGGGCAAACAAGCTACGCTCAAAAACTTGAAAAGAAAACTGAGCCATCTCAAAGTTAGACAAGGACTGTTCCCCTAGAATCTTGAAATGCTCATGTTCCATGGGCAACAGCAGAAAATGTGAAGACTTTGTCCACTCAAAAGTTGACGTGACAAGTACCGATGCCAAGGACTTCAAAATGGATTCACGAATTTTGCATACAGCCTCAACAGAAAGAAAACAAATTTGATCATCTTGACTGGAGCCACCAAGCGCGGCACTGCAATTTCACATATTATAAAATATAAGTCAAGCCCACATCAGATATGTATTTGGTGGAATATCATCATTGCAACTATGGTAAACTGAATTATTAATAGTTTCGACTAGCGGGTAATCAAACTGAACTACTGTCTCCAGTCCTTTTTAATTGTTGTGGGAAACATACTGCGGTAGTAGAAAAAATTGTATAGCTTCTGACACTCTTTCCGGATCGGAGGTAGTATAACTTTTGGCTACTAAGCCGATATGAGCCCTCATCGCACACATGGTACTTTCAATAGAAACTTGAAGAAACAACTAATGCCCTCAAGGAAGCACGTGATAGACAAGATAAAGTTAGAAACACATACCATATAAACTGTGCATGAGAATCTGTAGCAGGCAGATCACAGAAGACAGAAACTGCAAAAGAATCCAATAGATCATGTCGCCAATGTTCTGGCAAGGAACCGCTTCTCTGCAAATTTTCCAGCTTTCCACCAGCAATTCTTTCTCTGACTTTTTTAAGCATGAGTGTCAGCAGTTCAAATTGGTCATTATTGTGTGAGATTTTATGATCGACAGATCGCATTTGTTTAGCTCCAGTATGTTCAATAATCAAACACCACTGGTCAAAGAAGCACTCTTCTTGAATTAAAGAAAGCAATAAATCAATCTTTGAGCTGCAGGTGCTATACTTCCCATCCAAGCACCAAGGGACAAAGTCAGCATTGAATAAACTAAGATAAGGCTCAACATATGATTTATCAACATTTATCTCATAATTTTTCAAGAACAGGGGGACAGGCCCAAATATATCAACCAAAACTGAAAGGAGTTTAACAAGACTTGGGGAGTCCTGCATCAAAGCAAAAAAAAGTTGAATAAAATTTATTTGCCAAGTAATTTGCATGTTGGCATGATATAGCATAAACAAATACCTCATGAATAAACAAGAGTCAACAGAAAATGGATGAATTCAGTGTCTGAGCTTACCATGGACTTGATAGCTGGCAGAGAATGTTCAACCAGCGGTCTTGCTAATTTTTCTAGGGGCCACGTCCTGCCGTTCTGTACAACGAGTATATCCAAAGAACGAAAGAAAGACACAAGTTGGTCGACGTGATCCTGAAATTTTAATAGCTTCTCCCCTTGCTGAACTATGTCCGAATAGTTTCTCAATAGAGACTCGCAAGCAGTTCCCAATAAATGACTTTCTGTAACTGAAATGTCATCTAATATTTCAGCGATACATTTCCCTAAATCCTGATAATAGTAAACAGGGTGGCGGACATTCGCCGCCAACAATGGCTTTTTATGAGATAGCTGGTGATCATCAGTAGTTGCTTCTTCAGACAACAAACTGGGAACTGCATCCAAGTTTTTTGATAATGATAGTTGAAGGTAATCTTGCCAAACCATTTTGACAAGAACATTAGTTATAAGACCGTTGCGAATATAGTCTGAAGAATCGTCAACAGAATTTCTATAAAAAAGGGTGATTATTAAGAAACTGGGGAACTTGTAGAAAATGAAATCAAACTAAATAAACCAGTGAAAGTTTGAAAAGGATACCTTGGCACATTTTTAAGAAGCCACAAAAAACTCTGTTTGAACGCAGTAAAGAAAGCCAAACTGTCAGCAGCTGATAATTGCCTCTGGTTTCTTCCAGCCCAGAGATTTTTTAAGAACTCGAAAGTGAATTGCTCTGCAGCAACTTCTTTAGGTGGCATAGAATCCAAGAACTGAACAATTAGAGGGTATGAGACCTGTTTAGACCCGTAGCATCCATTTTGTAGGAACTGCCAAAACCGATTGAGGACAACCTTGCGAACATTGCAATATGTCCAAGCCTCTGGAAACCTCCTAGAAAAAACAAGAACCGTGTCCCACATAGCAGAGTGACACAATGGGTCCCTTTCACTGAAGGCACCAAGTAGAGTTGAAGATAGTATCTTCATGGCTTCTTCGTTGAAAACATGTGGAACATATTTGACATAACTTTTAAGGAGAGTATATGTAGCTGACCGTATAACAGCACTTTTAGACTTTAAAAAATCAATAAAATATTTATGCATAGAGAGTGCAGCTTCAGCAGAAGACAATGTGGCAGATCGAACTTTTGAATGATTCTTGCTTTCAGTATTCGAACTGTCACTGCCACCACTTTGTAATTTTACTCCTAGTAAAATGTCGATAAGAGTTGCCATTGCTAACAGTGAAGATGATATCACCTAACACAGGAAGATAGAAAAGAGGGTGGAATATATTAGAAGCACAGTACATTTACAGATAAAATGCCATATGTGAAAAATAATAATTATATCCAACAACTAACTCATGGTGACCGTGGAGTTGGAGAATGTGCAGGCAGTAGTGCAGCGTCTCTACGTACATATAGATTCATAGTAATAACAGGAAGCCGCGGAAGTTATGAGTGATGCATTTAATGATAAGAACGAACGAGCAACATCGAAGGAACAAATCTGAGGCCCAATAGACTATCACAAAACCAAGCGCATCAGATATAAGAACCATTTCACACAGCACAAAGAGCACACAAGATCTAATATGTACAAGAGATTACATACACAAACTGATCAATCTGCTTTTCAAGGTTGCAAAAATAATCATTTTGACATTTTCTACTGCAGCTGAAATTTATAAAGAACAAACTGCATACAGAACAAAAGGAGGTTTAAACATGAAGATAACTGATCAAACAATTGCATATCAGGTTAAGACCATAAAGCATACCCTCTCATACATATCTTCTAATTCATCCACTGGTGTAACCTTGTCGGATAAAGCTTGTGTTGTTAACTTAAGATTCTCATTTAGGTACAGGAACGTCTCCTTCACACATAGCATTAAAGCATCCAACCTTCTGTCTGATTGTGGGAACGCTGCCTACAAACAGAGTAGAAAAAATGTTAGAAATCCACATGAGCATGGGTACAGGTGCACACGGTATCTTCAAATTCAATACTCTTCATGCATGTAGCGCACGCTATAATATGTGAATCTGCGAAGTTTCGTCCAAAAATATGAAGGCCTGCACAAAAGAACATGAGCTAACTGAAGAGTATTGCAGATTTGCAGTTTAAAGGTGACTATTTTTTCATGCAGGCCACATCAGGTCTCAATTTTATGGTGTTTCGCAGGTTTACATGTTATACAGCACACTACATGAGATATTTCAAATTCCTACATTCTTCAAGTTGTATGAAACCATATGGTGCACATCAGCACCCATGCTCATATAATAAAACTTAAAGAATGTAAAAGCATTACTTATTTATGTTTCAACAGACCAGTATAACAAACCAACATAACATATTAGTCAGGAGCAAAATAGAACTAAACCAGTAAGAAAGTTTATATCACAGCTAGGCAAACATGCCCTAACTGTGTTCAATACAGGCCTTAATTCAAGCTAGTGCGTAATGGGCCAATATTTGGTAGTTGAATAGTTGATTGGCTTTAGTTTTTATAGTTCTTCCAAGACAGCGGTTATAGTTTACTGCAGAAAAGCATCCCAGATGACAATGAATGAAAAATCCCGATAAGCTCCAGTTGACAATGACTTGCAGCCAATTTCATCAACTAGATAAAGGAATAATCATAATATGCACCTCAAATGACCGTCGAGCAGCCTGTGCAACCTCAGCAGCAGGGTCAAACTGAGAAAACCACCAAGGACCCATCAAAGACTTTAGATGTGGAGCTAGACCCTTCCTGAAACAGTCAGTTCAAACATCCATAACCATCAAAGATTGAAAGAATTTGAAACTACATTTACTCTGTTTCTAGATATTTTGCCAGTTCTGAGTAAACATGCATATTTACTTCGTCACATTTTCTATACATGCTGGCCAAAATACCGTTCAGTAATATCTCAAGCAGAAGCAACAAGGTAGCGGATATGGATAAATCTTAGAAGGGCTACTTTAGGAGGGACATCAACATGTCAAGTGTACAGAAACAAATCTTTAGTCAACAGTGTCATGTATTTGGAAAAGGGGGGAGTAAAATGAATTCTAAGTATAAGGCCTTCAATAACTGGACCAAAAGCGACAGTGTGGTAAGTATAAAAGCAGTACTCCAGTTCAATGAAAGGAAATTGTCATACTTGACTGCCGTGACTAGGCTAGACATGGTATCATTAGTAGCACGACGAACGTCTCTGTTATAGTCAAGCAGCAGTATCTTGTACTCGAATGCCTGTAAAATAAAGAAGGTAGATGATGCTGCAGGTGCATATTTTCTAGAAAATGCAACTTAACCGGTAACGGTGCATTCTGTCCTTTTATCCATTATTACCATATATATACAAGCTTACTATGGAGAACAGAAGATGTATCACAGAGGCAGATGCTAATCGACAGCTATGTTTAACATGGATTGTCCGGAAGTTAACATTACGTGCTGGAAAGAAGACTATCATGGAAACTGGCATATTCTCATAGAAATACTACAAAAGTTGGTAAGGAAGGTAGAATCAGTCCTATAAAGGACCCAACTTAATGCTGGAATGAGGACCATAGTATTACAAGCATAATCTGACAAGGCAACCAGAGCAACTGAGGAAAATACCCATTGTGGTATGATCTGCACGACTTCCTCGCCAGGCTTCTGTGCAAAGAGCACAGACAGCGCGGATAACGCCTTGAGCTGCATTAAAAAAGAAACAAATGTGAGGGCAATCAGCCTTCGTTCGGGTTGAATGATTTGGGCAACGGGGTTGGTAAGACTGTTACCGCAATTGCCTCTAATAATACAAACCAGTGGTGAGTGCCAGATGATTTTGACATGATATAGTGTCGATAAAGTGAATGTTTTAACCATTTCAGAAAAAAATTACAAGGAACATGCAATTGATCATCTTCAAGGAACAGAAACAGGAGGTGAGGGATGAGAAATCAGGGTGAACCTTTGTCGTGGGATCCTTTCTCCCCAGCCTCCTCAGGTGCTGCAGCACCTCGCCATCGACGTCCTTGAAAAAAAAACCTAGATTAAGATCGTCGGCGAGCTTTAGCGGGACAAAACCCTAGCGCGGCTGGGTAAGCAGCAGGCAGCGAGCTAGGCTAGGGTTTATGGGGGGAAAGAGAGGGGGGCGGCGACGGGTGCGTACGGGGGGCAGGCGGGACGGGCCGTCAGGGTCAGCGGAGGAGGAGGCGAGCATGGCGGCGGGCTCGACGCGGGAGGCGCCGTGGTAGCCCCCGAACCCCACGACTGGGACGGCGCCGTGGGACTCCGGCAGCAGCGACGCCGCCAGGCCGCTGCTGGACGCCCGGCCCTTGCTCTTCCCCATCGGAGGAGGCCCTTGTGAGCTCTGACTCCCTCGCCGCTGCCGCCGCCGGAGTTTGGGCCGAAGCAGTAGCCCGTCCCGAAGCGAGAGGGTTCTGTTTCGTTTTGGCCCTCCCCCGTGTAGTGTACGTGGCTGTTTTGTGTTTGTTTTCGCCGTGCAACAAAATTGGCTACAAATTCAAAGTTTTGGCTAAGGAGTTACTCCAATTTTGAATTTCAATTATGATGCATAAATTATATTCTCGTGTATTCACGATCTTACTTTTGAATGTGAAACTAAAAATGATTGCACTTTCGAATAAGACCAAAATCTGAACTAGTCTTGTCAAATACACCTCATTATGGATCTACTTGTCAAATACACTAGGGTCTAGGGCAAGTAGGGCTTCCTTTGCTTTCACCTCACAAGTAGTCTTCATCACTGCTTCAATGTCTATATGTTTTTATTTTTCAAATACAGTCTTAGAATTGGCTTGACAAAACCTTGTCTGCCTCCCTAGACTTTCTCATATGAAAGAGAGAAAAAAGGTGAATCCATCCGGCCGGTGCAAGTGATGAAGCAAGAATGCTCTAATATCGCGTCAAGATATGCCACTACCCAATAAGAGCACGTTAAGATGAAGTGGGTTTAACCGGAATTTCCATTTCAGACATAGAAAGTGTATGCAACTGATTAGATTTCTCGCGAACATCGTGAAAAGTGCATTGCACCGGGGCATGGTCTAGCCAGTTCAGCCAAAACGAATCCGACGGAGGAGACTTGCAATTATACTCCTTCCGTTAACAGATTGCGTTGCGCTTTAGTCCTTTTGAATCAAATTCAAACTTCATAATTAACGAAAAATATAGGGAATAATATCAACCCATGCAATATAAATTTAACAGTATTGCAATTATCATAAAACATGTTTTCATATTACATGTATTTGATATTATATGCATTTGATATCATAGATTTGATATTACATGCATTTTTTGTATTAAAAATATCAACACAAAGTGTTGAACTATGAAGTTTCATGGAAAGAGTGCAGGCCAGTGCAGAGTGAGTTTCTGGGAAGTGCCGTGGGATTCATCACCATTCACCACAGGAGAGGAACCAGATTTTTTTACAAATATGGCCCTCTGCCGAACAGATTTGTCAAAAATGACCCCCTCTGAAAATCTTTGTCAAAAATGGCCTGGCGGCAAGCTAAAAAAGCGACACGTGTCACCTCCCTCCATTAGGGATGGCGGGATGTTCTTTCCTCCATGGGGAGTGGCGGGAGGACTGTTACCGCCACCGGATTCGACTGGACGTGGTGGGCCCCGCAGTTGTCGGTGGCGGGAGGAAGCGCCACGTCATCCCGCCAATGCGGTTGGAGGGAAGCGGGTGGGCCCGCGGCGGGAGGTTCCTCCCTCCCGAGGGAGTGGCGGGATGTGGGGGGTCGACCGGCGCGGATTCCACTGGAAACAGTGATATGAGGATGAGGATGATTCCTGGCAGCCATTGCTGCGAGTGCAAGCAATGTCCATGGATGTAAATGAGGTCCTCGGGTGGCAGACTCTTGCTGCTGCTGCTAACCTCCAGGAATTAGGACGGGTGGACCGGGGCTGTATACGGCATGGATTCTCTCACGGTGTGATGGTGGTCATTTCAGTGCAAAAATAAAGATTCTTCCGCCTCTTTTTCCTGTACGTGACCACCGAAAGTAGCTAATCTGTGCCAGGTTTATTTTTTGAGGCATGGGATTTGCAGCTGGTCGCGCATGCGGGGAGCAAGACGTGACGCAAAGCACTGTTTTGGCATAGGAATCTTCACTTTTTGTGTCCATTTCTGGTAATGAGTGTACTGATTCCTTTCTCTTTTGGCTTTATTTCACTGTATGTGACCACCGACGGTTTCATTTTATGTGCTGTGTCTCCGTGATTTGCGATCAGTTGCCTTTAAAAAGACGCACCCGCGTGCGTTCGTGAGCAGAGAGGAAAAAGATAACAAACTCATTGTAACAAACTCAGCAGCAATCATTTACATCCATGGACATTGCTTGCACTCGCAGCAATGGCTGCCAGGAATCATCCTCATCCTCATATTACTGTTTCCAGTGGAATCCGCGCCGGTCGACCCCCCACATCCCGCCACTCCCTCGGGAGGGAGGAACCTCCCGCCGCGGGCCCACCCGCTTCCCTCCAACCGCATTGGCGGGATGACGTGGCGCTTCCTCCCGCCACCGACAACTGCGGGGCCCACCACGTCCAGTCGAATCCGGTGGCGGTAACAGTCCTCCCGCCACTCCCCATGGAGGAAAGAACATCCCGCCATCCCTAATGGAGGGAGGTGACACGTGTCGCTTTTTTAGCTTGCCGCCAGGCCATTTTTGACAAAGATTTTCAGAGGGGGTCATTTCTGACAAATCTGTTCGGCAGAGGGCCATATTTGTAAAAAAATCAGAGGAACCATGACGCGCTTTTGGTTGCCGAAAGAAGAAGAACAGAACCGCAGACGCGCCCACTCTCCATGAGCTCAAGAGGGAAACCACGACGGAGACGAAGCACGGAGAGTGAGGAGCTCGTGTGAGTAATGGCGGGCCCTCGCGCTCGTGCACCTGCTCCCCACCATCCTCCATTCCTCCCCCGATAAAGCCCTCATCCATAGTCCATCCATTCTTCAAACGCGCGCAAGAACGAGAAAGATAGCACATTTGGGTCAGGGTCGGCGAAGACGAGGAGCGGACGGACGGGAGGATGTTGCCGCTGGCGAGCCACCCCATGGTGTACCCTGACCCGGCTCCGGCGGTCGTGCCCGCTCCGGCTGCGGAGGGACAGGGGCAGCAGCAGGCGGCGGCCCCGGCTCCCGCTCCGGCACAGGCTGCGGCGCAGGTGCAGGGTCCGAACGCGCCGCCCGGGGTGCTGATGAAGGACTTACCGGGGGCGCCGGGGACGCGGTCCGGGCTCGGGCTCCGCCTCGCGCAGGCCTTCCTCGCGGCCGCCGCGCTCGCCTCCGTGGCCTCCGCCGACGACTTCGCCTCCGTCACCACCTTCCGGTGCGTCACTCACGCCTGCCTGCTCCCCTTCTCCACCACTTCCTCCTGCGCATCAGCATTTCTGTCCCCTTTCCCTTAGGTTCCAGTCTGAGATACCCCTGTTTCGCTGTTGGTATCGCTCTCACTTGTCTTCTTTGGAATGATACAGCGATGTTTTAGCCCGGAGTCTTGTTTGCTCATCATAAATTCATAACCTGTTTAGGAGTTTGATGTTTGCACTACACGCGTAGTTTCCTAAGCATTCGTCAAGCAGCATTTAGTTGTGCGGGCTGATTAAGTTTGCTTAACATTCTGGTTGTCGGAATTCAGAATAGTGAGACTGTTATGGGAAACACTATCAAGACATGCTGTCTTTGAGGAAAATGCTTGAAGATCTACATCTAGTGTTGGGGGTGGCGTCGTGAATAAGTACACCAAACACGATGTATACTTACTGCGTATCTTACAATTTCAGGACAAGTAGATCAATGACTGCTCGCGTTACCCAATTTTCCCCATCCATCCTCTGTAGGATGAGATGCTACTGTATGTTAGATTAGTTTGGAGTCCAGAAATAGGCGATGCAGCTAGATTTGGTGACATGATCTCTGTCATATCATATGGTGATGTCTTTTAGATTAGTCTGTCCACTGGAATGATAGAATGATGTCTAGCCCCTAGTTTGTCTTCACTGGAATGATAAAGTGATGTTTAGCCCCTGGTCTTGTTTGCTCATCATAATCGATTGTCGCGAGTATTAGGAGCTTTGATGTTTGCACGTATAGTTTCATATGCATTCAGCAAACGAGCATTTAGCTGCGCATGCTGATATTGTGTTAACATTCCGGTTGTCGGAATTCAGAATGGCGTGACTGTAATGGACAACATTATGCAGAAATGTTGACTTTGAGGAAAACACTTGAATATCTACAATTTGGCGTGGGAAGTACGCATAACAAGTAGTATGCTTAGTGTATCTTATTTCTATGATGCAATTAGATGGTGTTTTCTTTTCACTTGGGATCTTGCTTATACATCCCAAAATGTGGGATATGTTTCCTTGTATAGACAAACTCACTGTTGCTCTTTTGACCAGGTACCTCATACCAGCAGCAGCTTTGCAGTGCCTGTGGAGCCTCACCCTTGTCGTCGTGGATGTCTACGCGCTCCTCGTTGGCCGTTCCTTCCGAACTCCCATCATTGTCGGCATATTCTGCGTCGGGGACTGGGTGAGTCATATTTTTTTCTCAGGCACCTCAATCAAGCAGTAGCTATCCGCCATTCCTTGTGAACACCTAGATGAAACAATCATGAACAAGCAAATAATTATCTGATGATCATGTGCATTCCTCCTCCCTTTTGACCTTGATGTTGCTCTTCTGCAGATCACAGGAGCCCTGACCTTGAGTGCTGCAAGCGCATCAGCAGGCATCACCGTTCTCATTAACACAGATCTACAATATTGCTATGGAAATCCCTGCCCAGGACTTATGGCTGGTACCGCCATGGCTTTCTTGAGCTGGTTTGTTCTTGCACCGTGCTGCGTCCTGAACCTCGGCAGTGTGGTCTACAAGTTACAAAGACCGTAGTCTACAAAACAAGAATCCGGGTCTGTTCATGCACCAGATCCCTTTTTGTCACCAACTGGGACTGGCTGGCACAGCTAATTATACTACGACCAAGAAGCAACAGATGGAGTCTTGTCGGAAACCCTATGCTATCGATTTTTCTGTAGAAATTATGGAGTAGCTCGTATGTTTTTATCGAGTTTCCGGTACTAATTAGGAGTAGCTTGATGTTCAAAAGGGTGGCTGTGTAGCTCTGCATTTTTCACCCTCATATATATGTGGGTGGATTGGTGGTTGTGATATGTGGATGAACTGCTGGGCTACTTGTGTAGAGTTCAGGGTTGCTGATATGCTAATATCTGTTTTTTATTTTCGATATCCACGATTAACTGTATATTGTGGTTGTCACTTATTAATGCCAGATTATGGGTACATTCAGTAGGTGTTCAAGAGGCCATTCTTTGTGTTCAATCGATAACCATTTTACCTGGCACTTGCATGTTTCTTACTAGTGAGTAGTGATCTGAACAAATTATGATCTCATCTCATGCTACCTAGTGAAGGTTCATGACACACTGAAGAACCAAAGTTTCTCGACGAAGCAGAATCCAGAACGTTCCAAATAGTTAAAGAAACACAGAACATAAAGGATTGATCACTTGGTCAAGGACATTTCGTTGGGATCATGAGGCAAATGTATAATTTGTTACATATGATACAAGAGATCTGATTCAAAAATTCGAGGCACAATAGAGACTAGCCACTGTGTTTTTTCTAAGCATGTAAGTACAACCTTCCTCTGTAAGTACATGTGTAAATACAGCATCACGGCTAAGGGAAAAACAGCAAACCGAAATTGCACAAAAAATCCGAGACCGATCAGATCCGTTACTGATCCACACTAAAACCTTGGAGGGTTTGTCGGGATTCGTGAAGCCCCTTGCATTAGAGTCGTCTGTCTTTTCCGGAAATACACAAACGGCCCGCTTACCAGCAACATTCCAGCCATGAGGACCTGCAAAGGACACACAGATTTCGGATTCAGAGTCACATGATAAAAGAAAGTTAGACTCTTCTTGGGTAACCGTGAAGACATCATTGGATCAAAACTGAGAAGAAATCAGGTTACTCAACAAATATGTGACGAGCAGAAAGTATGGTTCACTTCCATAAGAGTACATAAGCAGCCTTAAAGTTTTAACTGAACAAGTGGAAGTTTCAATATTTGGGAGTTAATGGGATCTGTGTATTCACTCTTGCTTATGTATGAATTGGGGAAAAGAAAAGCTAACACAAGAATTCTTGCTTTCTCAACAATTTTGAAACAAGAAACTGATGGCAGCGTGATACATTAGACATGCATTTATAGTAAAGGCGCTTAATAATATGAATACCTCGAAACCAAGAACAGATAACTTCTCTTCATCCTCCAATGGCACACAACTTCTGTAAGTAACATAGTGTTTTGCGCCACCTGAAGTGGACGTCTCGCCCAACAACTTTCTTTGCTTGGTGTTGTCCCCTTCTTTTGTACCATTTTGCACTTGTACACATTTCAAAGGTAAACGGTAGCCAGTTTCGCTGCAACAGTACTTCTCGTCATTCTATAGAAAAGGAAAGACAAAACGGCGTTTTAGTAAGCTTTAAGATCAATATATACAAACATGTCATTTCAGTATTTGATAGCGTAGTGCTTGCACAGTGGTAATGAAAAGTTCCAGACCAGGCCTGACATTCACGAAGTGTTCCATACAGTTAGTTTGGCAAGAAAATGCAATAGAGGCAAGAACTCGTAGTCAATATGCCTGTTGGTAATATGTTTGTTGGTTAACAGAATTCTCTGTGAGTGCCCAATTCCATACCACGGAGATGCTCAAGATCATTCACTGATACACAACGTAAAGATGAGACTTGTTGTTCCAGTTCAATTCTTACTGCCTTACTGGCGCAGGAGACAGAGGAACCGTTGCGGGCTCCGGCAACTTAAAACATAAACTAGAAATTTCCCAACATGGCACAGAAGATCTGTACTTCCACCAGCTGATAAAACATCCTTCCTTTTGTATATAGACAAAACATGCACTTTCATTCTAAAACTCATATTTACCCTATGGTAATGATCAGGAGGTTCTTCATGCCAAACATGGCCGAAACCTAAAGCACAAGAGATTCACATAATTCATCGGCACCGGATGTTCTGATTCGAACGGAGAATTCCGGCTCAGAACCTTCTACTTCACTATAATGAACTCGATTTCAACCATTTTTCATACAATTTGAGCATAAGGCTCGACTGTTCCAATTGATACAGTAGTATCCAAGATCCCGACACTCTCTTAGCCTAAACTTCATCTAGTCCATCCAACAAAAGAACACAATCATATAGGAGCTACGCCTAAGCAGTAGAACCGATGAACACACTATCAGTCCACCATGGAGTTTCAGTTTTATCCTGCCAAGATCGATGTTTTTCTCTCTTTCCCCGTAGGAACGCGGGTAAGAGATTTTTTAGAATCGAAGGGGAAGGGGAGGTCTGACCTTCTCGGAGTACTGGCAGGGGATGCAGGGGCCGGAGGGGCTGCATCGGTAGGAGGAGTTCCCCTGCGCCTCCACGAACCCCAGCAGCGACCTCCGCGCGCCCTTGGCCGTCGACGCCGCCGCAGCCGCCGCCGCGATCGCCGGCGGGATCCAGCAGAGCGCCGCCACCGCCAACAGCAGCAGCATCAGCAGCCGCCACCGCCACGAGGTCGCCGCCGTCGCCTTGCTCGCCATCGCCAGCAACAATGGCTTGCTCCTCCTCCTCGTCGAGATGCCGGTGGGAAGTTGAGCTGGGGAAGGTGGACGCGCCCGTTAACCCGACGCGTGGCGCTTAGCGGGTAGGAGAATGTTAACGGGTTCGGTTCTGGGCTAGTACTAGTTGTCGGGGCTGGCTTCGTCCACGGTCCACCGCCAGAACCAACCGCCGCCGCCGCCGATGTTGCGCCGCCTGCTGCCCCTAAGCCGGCGCTACTCCACCTCTAACGCTGCCACCGCGCCTACGCTGTACACGGACGGCACGAACCCCGTGTCGCTGCTCTCGTGGGGCCGGGGCGCGTCGGGCCAACTTGGCGGCGGCAAGGAGGAGCGCCGGCTGTACCCGTCGCCGGTGGCCCACCTGCTCCTCCCCTACCCGTGCCCTCTTCTTCCTCCCACCCCCGGGCGCCTCGCCTCCTCAGCCCCCGCTGCGGAGACGGAGACGGGCGGCGTGGAGGTGGGGATCTCCTGCGGGCTCTTCCACTCCGCGCTCCTCGTCGGCGGCGCCGCCTGGGTGTGGGGCAAGGGCGACGGCGGCCGTCTGGGGCTCGGGGACGAGGCCTCCTCCTTCGTGCCGCGCGCCAACCCCAACCTCGGCGCCGACCTCCGCGTGCTCGCCCTCGGCGGCATCCACTCCGCCGCCCTCACCGCCTCGGGCGACGTCTTCACCTGGTGAGGAAACGGGAATGCCATATTGCTCCCATATAAAAATGCGATGCCTGAGTTGTCGCAGAGAAGCAGAATGTGTTGATGATTTAGCCATTTGGGGGTGGCTGCTGCACCACTCAGTTTACTCTAGTAGTCTGCAGGGGCTATGGTGGATTTGGGGCTCTAGGGCACTACGTCTACCATAGAGAGCTGTTGCCGAGGAAAGTGAACGGTCCTTGGGAAGGGAAGATTGCGCACATTGCCACGAGCGGAGCGCATACTGCGGCGATCACCGACTCAGGTTGTTCGTAACTTCTGATTCAGGCTTAATCCAGAAGTACAATTTCTTTATCATGAGTTACTGCCTTCCGTGGATGAATAGTGTGAGAGAGTGAAAAAATGAAACTTTTTTTATAGTCATTTGTATAATATTGCCTTTTTGTGATCATCAAACCTCTTGGCTCTGATCCTTGCACTATGGTGACTTGTAACAGGTGAACTTTATACATGGGGTCGTGATGAAGGAGATGGAAGGTTGGGACTTGGAAGTGGGGGTGGTCCAGGTGAAGCTGGCTCTCTCAGTGTTCCTTCCAAGGTGAGCGCGCTGCCTGTTCCAGTTGCTGCGGTTGCTTGTGGTGGTTTCTTCACCCTTGCTCTGACCTCGGATGGGCAACTATGGAGTTGGGGAGGTGAGGACGTTGCTGTGTATTGATTTATTGACTAATGAACACTGTGTATATTTTTTTGCGCACTCATACTCCTCTATAAACACTACGTAAGAAGCATGTCTACTTAACTTACTGTTAATAGGAAATGAACCACCACGCAGTTCATATTAAGTTGCAGTTATGAATTTATAAGATTGTTGCTAATGTGAAATGCTGTGACAACAAAACAAATTTCCTCTAACTACCTAGAGTAGCTAGCATTTACATGCCCAGACCCTTCATTTCATCAATTGGGCATATAATTTACACGGCGTATGATAGTCTTACTGAAATGCTCTTAAGCTTCCGTAACCAGTATTCTAACAGTCTTTGACATGCCATATCATGGTTTTAGTTGGCTTTTCTAGTATTAATTAGATTCTAAATTTAAAAAAATCTTCTTGAGCTAATGGCAAATATTACATCTCTTCGTTCCGACTTTCCAGGTTCTGTCGTAAGAATTATGTACTTATTTTAATTTTGCATGGACCTCTCATCAAATTGTGTAACTGTTCTTTCGTTTAACTTCCTGATGCCTATTGGCAACATGTTGTTTTACTGAGTTTCCACAACTTGTGTATGATCTTCAGCAAACTCGAACTTCGAACTGGGCAGAGGAAGCAATTCCAGTGATTGGAGGCCACAAATTATCCCTAGCCTGAAAAATGTTCATGTAGTTCAAGTAGCATGCGGTGGATACCACTCTTTAGCTTTGACTGGTAAGTTTTACTTGGTGCAAATTCAGATTTTTCTTTGCTGTGTACTAATGGAAGGGCCCTTTTGTGATCTTCTACCAAAATTTCAGAACATATTACTTTGGCAAAGCAAGCCTTTGGTTAAGGGTTCTTAGATGATTTAACCATCCTTTGAGGGATTGTGTTTCCTTTTTGTATATATGATGTAACATCTCCATAACTCCTAATTGTTGTGCAGTCTTAACCCTATTAAGAGAAAATTATACCGTAGGGGTTTCCCCTATGTTTTCCGGTGAAAAAAATGCTCTGAAAGACAGGAGTAATAAAGGATTATGTGCATTTAAGTATATTTGCATCTGTTTCAACAAGCTGGTTAATTTTATCTAATGTTGGTTTTGGTTACTGCAGAAATTATCTTCAATTATAAGACCACATCATAAATATATTTTTATTAGATCTCACAGCAAGCAATCAGTATAATGACACAGTATTTGAGACATATATATTTAGTTGTATTAATTTTAGCCTGCTGGTACATCAAGCAGATTACGGGGGACTCGTTGTTGTAGCATACAAGTATGTGACCTATCTTACCTCTGTTAACTGTATTCAGATGAAGGTGAAGTTCTCTCGTGGGGACACGGTGGACATGGCCAACTTGGGCATCCCACCATTCAAAATCATAGAATTCCACTTGCTATTAAAGCTTTATCTGAAGAGAGAATTGTCTACATAGCCTGTGGAGGATCAACTTCTGCTGCTATATCAGGTAAAGCTATAGCTTCTCAATTTGTTCTTAAAGTTAGTCATTCAAGATTTCTCACCTATCTTCCATTCACCTTTTCTTCTTAAAGTTAGCCATTCAATATAAACTCCTGGTGCTGTTATTTATCTCACCTATTTTCCATTCACCTTTTTTCGTAACTAAATTGTAGCACACGATATTTCTGTAATGATTCATAGAAAATGGCAGTCCGTGGGCCTGTAGCACCACCATATGACATCAAGTAACTGATAAATAAAATTGTCTACTTTGAATACCGTTTTGGAGAGCGCAAAGTGTTACTAATTTATTTACTCCAAGAGAGTACTGGAGAGTGGAGACTCCTTTATAATTTATAAGAATGACATGCACTTCAGATATGAGAGAAAAAATCCTTAAGGTTAGCCAATCAGGAATCTGCTATTGTCGTAATTAGACAGGAAACAGGCATTGCATAGAAAGAAAGAGTTCTAAGATTGACTAGTTTTGCAGCTTTTGCTATAGTTTTTTAACGAATTAAAAATTGCATTCTATTAATCAGAACTTTAGTTGGTCAATCTATTCTGATTCCTGAATCCGAGATATATTGCTCTGTAAAAGTCACTTGTTCGTTTTATAAGAGTTCTCTACATTCTTGTTTTAGCTCACCTATATACTTCGCCTTATTCCAGTTCTACATCACATTCAAGGATGCCAAAGTGGGATTAGTGGGATAGTACAAATTAGATGCCCCTACCTAATTTGTACTATCCCACTTATCCCATTTGTCCCACTTTTACATGTCTATTCACATTTTCTATCAGCCAAATGCAAGGAATTAACTACAATTTCTCACTATGAGGGAATTACCTGAGTTTAACTTTTTTGTGTGGGCAGAGAAAGGTGACTTATACATGTGGGGCAATGCAAGAGATTGCCAATTAGGTGTTCCTGATCTTCCAGAAGTGCAACCACTGCCAGTTAAAGTTAATTTTCTGGCCGACGGTGATGAGGATCCAAGCCCTCCTCGTGTCATCTCAGTTGCAATAGGCGCTTCCCATGCCATGTGTTTGGTCTCCAGGCAACATATCGGGAAATAGCGCCAATTGGGTTATAGCTTTGTAAATGCACTCAAATTTTGACCTTCTAACTTGCCTGGAGAAGACCATGTTATCTACTGGTTGGAACCTGCGTACCGCGCGAGTTGGCGAAAACTCCTGCCTGAAGAAGCCCAACATCGGCAAGAAGCAATAAATTTTCCTTTCTGATATAACAGTAGCATGGGGCAATTCCTTGAATTTGAGCACTAAAGTTCTCGTGGAGGTGAACTTGTTTCTGATTGCTCGAGTAATGTGACAATGAGTGGAATGTGAGAGGATCGCGTGTGAACCATGTAGCTTTTTGTTCTTGAGTTTCGCAGATCCTTTGCAGTAGTAGTTAAGATGAATCAAGTTTTGTAGCATGCTGATTTTACTGCAAGCTTGGACCAGACACCTTATTCCATAAATCGAGCAATGTTTATACATTTGGTTATTCGTTGCCCCCCTTTTCAAGTACACGTACATGCTCTTATCTCTGATTTGCTGCTGGTCCTCTGCTGTAATTGTTAAGTTGAAACTCTTTGTTTTGCTGAGATGCCAAGGGAGATTATAAACGGATCCATTGAGCTTGTGATGTATTGAGGATCAAGATGCAAATGTTTTTCCATCTACGATGAAGCTCTGTTGGTCGGTATTACATCCATGAAGTTGTTTGTACAGCAATAGTAATATGTACCGAGTTGGTTCTAAAGGCGGTCCACCTAAAAGTTTGTAAAGTGGTCAGTGGTTAGTGTGAGGATTTTATGTGCAAAATCCATAGCCTTCCTGGCTTGTTCGAAAATTAGCTACGATATTGAATGATTTTTTTTCCACAATTGGTACATCATGTATCTGTGTGGTGCATAATATCTTATCATGGCAGTATGGTTGGTATGTATTCATTATTTAGTACATACAGTCATGGTAGAGGGTGAATAATTGGTGGGACATACACACTATGTTCTTAAAGAAACATAGTTTTGAAGCAACACGTCAAGAAAACTTCATAAAGCTTGGTTACCACGTCAAGAATCAATATGTAACATGTAGGAGTTAAAGGGATCGGGAACTTAGCAAGGAGGAGCATACAGTTCAGAAGTATGCAACCATAATTCCATTGTGCTTATAGGTGAGAAGTTAGCTTTGAAGAATTGAACGGGCAACCAATTGTCTTTCTTGCCTCATCTAGGGACATGCGTCACATGCCTTCATCTTTTCACTAGGTGGGTGCTCGTTCTTTACTCACCAATTGGGGTGGATGAATGGCGAACCTAACATGAGCAAGCCCACAAGATAACACTGGAATTAATGTGATAGGCCTCATGATTTGGTTGCTTATTGGGAAAGAGAGAATCTAGAGTGTGTAGCGAGGAGGCAGGTGATACAGATGAGATAATTCTGTGGAAGCTAGCAATTATTCAAACGCAATAGATTGTTCTACTTTGCATTGGTTCGGTCGCACCCAAATGTTGTTGTGATCATCTCTGAGTGCTCCTGGTGTTTCAATCATCTTTGCAACCTTTGTTGAGCCGTGCTCCTGGATCATGTTCTTTCACTCGGCCACATCCTTTTTGTCACACCATATAGAAATATCCGTCAGCTACGTGAATGTAAGTCAGTTGTCACGAAATCTTCAAGGGCATGAGGGGCGGTGTACAGTACTGCAGTAAGATCGCGACTTAGTAAGACTTTATTTTTTCTATTATTAAGTATGTACATGATCTGCATGATCGTCAAGGATGGCCCATGCATTATCTTTTGGAGTCACTCGCCCTCGGGGTTGAACTTGAAGAGCCTACTGCTTAAGCTCCCTCAGATCTCTGCTATCCGAGTAAAAGTTTGGGCACATTATTTTTTTTTCTCGAAAAGGGGCAGGCCCAGCCTCTGCATCGATTGATGCATGCGGCCTAGGGCACATTATTATAGTACAGGGAATTGTTTTCTTTTAACAAAGTAGAAGGAACTGTTGATTACTAAGACATTGAGATATCGGGGTACATAAAAGACAACAGAGAAATTTCATATCGGGGTTGCTATTGATTCGTGTGATACTAAGCACTAACCAATGACATAGTTCTAGTTGTACATCATATCTCCTATCAGCTGAATGCAATAGACAAGTAATTAATAACTATATGTACGATCAACTACCTGGATTTTACCAACTAAATGCAATTTTAGAAATAATTCCTAGAATATGAGCACTAAAGGTTCGCGTCGCTAGATAAATTGACAAGTGTTGGTCTCGAAAACATATTGACCCTTGTTTCATGAGAAGCAGTTTGTAACATGCATAACTGATGATATTTTAGCAAGGAGAAGTAGGAGACGGTAACAACCCGAGATGATATTTTAGCTTCCTATTTCCTAGATCTCTGTTTGGTGTCGGGTGCTAGTGAAATTCATCCTACACTGTCCATCTCCCTCATGCCAACACTATCCATTTTGATGATTAGCGGGTGAATGCAGCATGTAGCCAATGTTGCTAATTATCTCTACCTAACCTTCACCCTACATTTTACTGCGTTTGACCTTTTCAGCTTCTTAATATATGGAAATAGTGATTTTTAGAAAAAGATATGGAAGTAGTGATGGTTCCTTTTTTGTAAGATGTAATTAAATGGTTCTTAAGTATATGTGGGTTGTCTCATAGTCGATTTAGTTCTCTTGATGTTTCAAGTTTCTTTGTTGTGTTTGGAGAGCCATGATGTTGGGTCATGTTCTTTCACTCGGTCATCCTTTTTATCATGTCGTAGAAATATTTATTTGTTCAACGTGTCATGTTTCCTCCACGTAGTACATCGTACTCCTAGATTCTTCCATTGTTGGAAAATAAGTAGACCGACTGACTTTAGCCGGATGCTACCAAAGGGCCAAGCTGCCAGTAGGCACTCCTCATATGAGCCGCCTCAAAAAGAATGACCGACTGGCATGAGTTTGGCAATCATCTCCTCTTAGGGGCACAACAAGTTCACTATTGTGGCCCCCACATTCTTGACTAGCTCATGCTGGAACTGGAAGAGGTTGACTGTATCTAGTTGTATTCAGTGATGTTTGAATCAGAAAATTATAGAGCCAAGAAAAGCAAGTTGTTCAGAAGATATTTCTTGGTTTTTGTGAGATGTTGAGAAAATTGATCAGGAGAAAATTGATCAACTAAGATTGCACAGAGAATAGCATGCCAATGCTCATCCCATTTATTACCTTGTTGTATTACTCAACTATTTCTATTGAATTGGTACAAAATTCGTTCGTAGGTAAAGTGGCTTGTTTAAGGTATTTCGCAGAAAAATCTTCAACAAATATTGTCTTTTCAATTGGATATTCAGCTCATTGCCCAATTTTTATTTCCGAAACAACCGTTAACTCGTTAACCTAGCCCCAAAATGTAGATGACTGCAATATTCTATACTTATATTACCCATATGTGAATTGCCGCACTAGTTATTTTGGTGTTTCATGTTTCTTTACTACAAAAGTCTTTGCGTTTCTTGAAAAATAAGAAGGAAATGCAAACTAAATTATTTGCCTAACATACAAGCTTTAATCATGAACAGGTCACGTGTACGCCTTTGTAGTGCCAATGATCATTTCGGTGTTGGACGGCTACAATGTATGCATCGTTGCATATGGACCATCGGGAACAGGCAAAACCTTCACCATGGAGATTGAATACGCCATGACAAGCAGTAGTGGTCTCAACTGAAAATTTGGTTTCTAAGAAGACATGGCTTCGCAAATTTGTGAGAAGCTATCTCAACTGGTTCAGAATGTGATCTGCATTAATGTACAATTGATATATCATGTTTTCAAGGTGTAGTACCTTGGCCTATCTTTTCAGTCAGGATACTCTTTATCATGGCAGTATGCTTGGCGTTAGTCAATGTAGTCTTATTCGGTTACCTATTTGTAGCATCATGCAGTGGGTGAATAATTTGCTTCATCACCGACACCCCACGTCCTTATAGGTGCCTCATTCTGAGACAATATCGCAAGAAAAATAATGAATAGCGATCCCAAGAACATAGTAAACCCTTATTTCCATGAGAAGCAGGTTCTAAACTATAGGCCTGGGAGGTGTCAGTAATTGAGCAATCAGGTGAGTTTCCTTGACAATGTTTACGGCCAGAGGTTTATGTTGCTTAAATGTATGTGTGGTCAATTGCCCATATGTGAATTGCTCGCGCTAGTTATTTTGGTGTTTCACGTTTCTTTACTACCTGCAGTCTGCTCCCAATTCCTCGAACTCAGCAGTAAGCTCTCACTTTGCAACTTGGTAATTCTTCGAGATCTTCAAAGAAGTCAAGCAGTGAATGCATGGCAGCAGGTTAGTAAGCTGCGAGTTTTAGTTGTATTCTTAGTTAAATTCAAAGGGATGATCTGAACACTAGACTGTACCTAAGAGACCACAATCATAGTATTTCAGTGCGTAAATATGCCTTCAAATATCCTACTACTCACTCAAATGTTCCATGTTTAGGTATTATTTTGACGAAAAAGCAGTCTGGCCCGCTGTTTCATTAATCGTAGGGAGGAGAAAAAAGTACAAGGAGGTACTTAAAAAGGAAAAGAAAGTAGAAGCTAACTAGCAACTAAAGAAGGACTCGGGGGGTCCATGAACAAGTAGGAACAGTATCTAATCAGGTTCCTGGGTCTCTGCAACAGAGTTGCTGCCCTCGGTCTCTTAGCTATACGCCAAGCTGAGGCTTCCTGTAATAACTCCATCTTGATCTCCATCATGTTCTTTTCCGGATTATTGAAAATTCTGTTGTTTCTCTCTTTCCAAGTCGACCACCACACTAGCTGTACCACGGCCGTCCAGCTCTTCTGCTCATGCTTAGCCGTCATCTTCCTTGTTGTGATCATCCATTCTAGCAGAGATTGATTGGGCTTGGGTAGGAAGCAGGGATCTCTCCGGGCGATTGGGAGCAGGATCGTCCAGAGCTGGTTGATGAAGGGACAGTGAGCAAGCAAGTGCTTCGCTGATTCCAGTCTGTATGTGCAGAAAACACAGCTCTCGTTGTGCGGCCATCTCTTCTTGGCTAGGACGTCAGCAGTGTTGCACTTCCCTTTGATGGCAAGCCAGGCGAAGATGCGGCACCGAAGCGGTGCATCCGATTGCCAGATAACCTCTCTGAATTTGGTTTGGATTGCACCCTGAAACTGTGCTGCATATGCACTTGCTGCAGTGTAGGCGCCATCGGCCGTCAGTTTCCAAATAACCGTGTCATCGATCGTCGGTTGTAGTGTCACCTCTTGCATCTGCTCCCAAAGGTCCAGGGCTTGTACTAAGGCAATTGTGTCCGGTTCATGCTTCAGCTGTTTGGTCCATCTATCTTCAGTCAAAGCTTGTGCGACAGTTGTATTGCGATGCGTACACATGAGGTACAGGTCGGGCATCCTATCTTTCAGGCAGACCCCATTGTGCCAAGGATCAGTCCAGAATTTGATTTCCTTGCCGTTGCCGAGGTTGAATTGCACCGATGCTTTGAAAAGATCTCTGACCCTTTTGTCGATCGGCAACGGTAACCCTCTCCAGGGTTTATTCTTATCTGTCCAGGCTTGCCAAAGCCATCTCGTCCGCAGAGCAACCCCCCTTGTCTGCAGGTCTGGCAGCCCAAGCCCACCTAGCTCGAGTGATCTGCAGGTAGATTGCCACGACACTAAACATCTCCCCCCCTGGAGCAATGTCGTCCTTAGCCCAGAAAAATGGGTAGGTGAACGCACGGCGGCGGCGCTGCTGCGGTGGCGAGATAAGGCCTCGTCCACTTCGCACTCACTCTCTTCTGCACTCTCGTCTTCTTCCTCCTCGTCGCGCTGTTCGTCGCCAAACTCGTGCTTGCCCGCTGATCGATGGAGAAGGCGGCGTCCTTCCTCTCCTCCTTCCTCGGCGGCGGTGGCGGTGACGACGGACCGGCGGGAGAGCCAGCGGCGACGGTGGCGTCGATCTTCATATACCCGATCAAGTCCTGCAGGGGCGTCTCCGTGCCCCAGGCCCCGGTCACCTCCTTTGGTACTGACCGCTTCCGCTCTGTACCACTCCCTCTGTTAAAGATTCCATCTTTCCTGAGTGGAGCTCTGTTCTGATGGCTGCCGGCGGCGCCCAGGGTTCAGGTGGGATCGGCAGTGGCTGGTGGTGAACGCCAAGGGGAGGGCCCTCACGCAGAGGGTGGAGCCCAAGATGGCGCTGGTAGAGGTCCAGCTGCCGCCCGAGGCATTCCACGAGGACTGGCTGCCAACCCCTGAATCATGCTTGGGTACCGTTCTACTCCTCTCCTTCTTCCTCTGTTTCTTTTCTTCATTTGACAGTTGATTTGTTCCAACTGATTTGGTACGAGGATGTTCCAACTGCTTGAGTACTAGTACTATCATGATGTGCTGGTGAAAAATGTGATAGAATAACACTTGTTTGATCGCTAAGATTAGCTTGTCTTCATTACATTGTGGAATGTGATCTCCATTCCATTCCTAGAAGAGATCGTCAGTTTTATTTATCTGACCTGATGCTGCTTGCAGCTATAAGTGCACCAGGAATGGACACACTGAAGGTCCCTCTTTCTGCGGAGCGCGCCACGCTTGACGACGTATCCGTGTGGGAGTGGTCTGGTTCGGCATATGATGAAGGAGCTGAAGCTGCCGAATGGTTCTCTGCCTATTTCGGGAAGACAACTCGACTCGTGCGGTTTAAAGAAGGTGTTGCTTTAATCACCCAAAAATGCATCGGATGCCTTGATATGTTTCCAGAGAAAGTTTTCACAGAGAGAACACTTCTCTGTTACTTATGGAGAATATATGTTCTTTTCTGACAGATTCTGAAATCAGACCGACTGATCCCGACTATGCTCAAGGTTACAAGATCACATTTACTGACGCCT
The DNA here is from genome assembly GCA_026929855.1 of Poa annua. Taxonomy (NCBI): domain Eukaryota; kingdom Viridiplantae; phylum Streptophyta; class Magnoliopsida; order Poales; family Poaceae; genus Poa; species Poa annua. The sequence continues at coordinate 88,406,801 of CM049432.1, forward strand.
TCCCTTTCCTCATCGCCTCCCAGGTACAGCTCAGAGCTCTGTTAGCTGTTTCACTTATGAAGGCTGTGTGCATATATTGCTAAACACAAAACTCAAGTTCGCATTTCCCGTATGTGAAGGGCTCACTGGATGCACTGAACGAGCTTCTTAAAGAACCTGTACCAATCAATCGATTCAGACCAAAGTAAGCAGCACTGTATTCTCTCGATACTTCTTTGCTGAGTTTAGCTACATTCTACACATACTCTGTTTTCCTTTCTTACAGACATGGTTTCATTTGACAGTATTTTAGTGGATGGATGCCACCCATATTCAGAGGATCTCTGGAAAACCATGAAGATTAATAAACTAACATTTGAAGGTGTGAAGTTGTGCGACCGTTGCAAGGTAAAATTGTTCTCATATCTAATAATAATTCTGCAATCATTATCTGAAAAGAAACATGATAAGGGACAGTCAATTTGTGGCTTCTTTTCTTTCCTATTCTTCTTCCGTATCAAAATAAGCAACAGACTAAAGTCTGAGCTATGGAAAAATCCTCTTGACTCGTCAGTTATTTGAGTATAAGTGATTGTTTATCAGGGTTTTATTTGCTAAGCATGTATGCCACATGATTATTTGAGTATAAGTGAGTGATTGATATCTGCTTAGTCATGGTCTCCTTTTCATAATAGTGAGAAGTGCGCCCGGGTTTGTGAGTAATTCAACAACGGGTGCTAGAATGGGTTCCATAAAATTCACAATTATGAACTCGTTCATTTGTTGCATACTAGCTCGACACCACGAGAATTGAATGGTATCAAGAATGATATGCACACTTAATATTCACAAGGTAGTGTAAATAGGATTATTTGCTTTTTCAGGTGCCTACCGTCAATCAAGACACCGGAATACTTGGTACCGAACCAACTGAAACAATGCTGACATTCCGGTCGGGTGAAGTGATCCGTCCGAGCCACAAGAACAAAAAGCAGGTAATTATCCCCTTCAACTTATTCTACTGTAACTACGTTCCAGTGTAAAGGAAGTCATTTAACATCTCCATGATTATCTCGTGTTGTAGGTGTACTTTGGGCAAAATTTAGTCTGCAAGGATTCTTTATCAGCAAAGGGCAAAGAGAGGATCGTCAAGGTCGGCGACCCGGTTTATGTTCTACAGAGATACCCATCTTCTAATGAAGTTCCAGCCTAAGCACCTATTATGTTTGATGTATGTCAAAGAGACAAATGTTCGGTTCATTTTATGGGCACATTCTGTGTACTCAAGTTTAAAATAAAGCTTGACAACTGTAAAATCAATAATGTCAGCATCTGGTTATCTAATCTATTGACCATACAGTCGAACATGTTTTTCAGTGGTCACTTTTGTGTTTATCATCTATTTGTTTATCATCAGACTTGAAAGCCGGTCCTGAAATTTTCATCCTGAAGAGGTATTGTGTCATAGGCCTGACTTGACATCTCCGCATAAAACATTCCATGTAGCACCTGCTGAGTCCAATCCAACCCGCTCTCAAAGTGGAGATGACGTATTATGCTGCAACACGTCCCATATCGTCATCAACCTCGACAAATGGAGCAGAAGGCCATCACCAAAACAAAGAATTTGAAACCATTGCCTGTCACAAGCGGCGAAGTAGCGGCATGCGACCGAACGGAAGGGAGAGGTTGGTCATATAGGCAGGGAAAGGGGCGCTTGACGAGAGAGATAAAGAGTGAGCTTCAATATGTGGAGGTATAGAGTGAGGAGGCAACTTAAGGATTGATGTGCCCCGATTCGGGTGTGACTTTTTCGGTACCGTCGGAGACTCAATAGATGTTTCATGTTATAAGTTTTCTATTTATTTTTTGTTATGGGTGCATAACGTTCTGACAATCCTCGAGACTTAGTTTTTTTTCCGACTTAACATTTTGAAGAAGTTATTGTCAAAATATGGAATCACGCATCACGTGGTTTGTGGATTTTAAACTTCATGCAGATATTTGGTGTGAGAAATTTCTCTTAGTCTCATTATACTTGTTCTACATTTTATTATTTTTTTGAAATTAACAGAGAAATCTATTTTGAAGTACAAAGAGAATGGCACTATAAACAATACCTAAGCACTGGAACGATGCATTATTGATGTCATAAATCATTGAATCTTTAAACAATAGAGAGCAGATAGTGCAGCTTAGTAACTGTTTTTAAGTGCTCGTGTTGAATTGTAATATTTACGCAGCTCGTTGTTGTAATATTGTTTTTGTGGAATTTATTTACTTGATACCATGTGGTTGGATCATATGTAGCATGCCCACGCTTACTATATGCATCGACAGTCAATATGTGAGTTACCGAATTTTTCCGATTTAATTTTATTTTTGAAAATAAATCAACTCAAACCAAATTGTCTTTTTCACATGCATTGTGTTTAAGTGTGAGACCCAAAGGAACTAAGTAGTGGTTGGCCGTCCCAACTCATTCCCACTACCACTATACTTGTAGTTTGGAAATATCTTTTTTACTTGACAGTTTGGGTATTTGTAGAAACACTGAAATGACGAAACTATCCATGGATCGACTAATTCACGGGCTGGAAGAAACACGCACATGGGCTGATGGCCCAATACGTAGCCCCGCTAGCGAATTGCCCTTCCCACGTCGATTCGACAGAAGATTAATTAGTCCCACACTGCTTAGCTAAGTAAGTTTGCACGAGCTTATAATGGATTTGCAGCGCCACGGTATCACCACATGGTATAGGTGGTGAGCAACCAAAAAACAAAATCAAATATCCCTATAAGATATGATCTGAGAGTGCATGCGTCTCTGCTCTAGACAACACCTAGAGGTATAGAGACTGCTGCATCAAACTCTCAAATCCGCACACCGACATGGTGTGTACGGCAATATTTTTTGTTCAACAAGCCAAATGACGAAATCCTTATTTTACCAAAATAAAATGCCTTTGTCCTGATTTCCTCGTGCGCCTTTGTTTTCACGAATTAAGCATTATTTTTGCCGTGTAAATATTTAGTACGGTTGATTTTATCGTAGCGCTTTCCTCGGCAAACATTCATATAGATGATGAAGGGAGATACCTGTATGTTCTCCAAGTTGTTTCAATATTTCATATAATTATGTACATAAACTAACTGCAGGTATACAATGCCATTTCATAGTATTTTGCATTTTTTTCTAATGCCTCCTGTAGGAGAAATCCACAAAATGTCTCATGTGTGAACCCATGCATATATTTGGACCCAGATGACACAGATATAGTCTCCCAGCGAAGAAGAGTTTGATTAGTTCAACTACAATAATTGAAAACCCACTTGAACTAATCTAGTAGATTGAACTGCCCGGTATGACAGGAGAGCGACGCACCACCTTATATAGATGATTGGTGAAGAAAAGTCCGCTTGTTTAGGTCAAGTCGTCCCAAAAGGCCAAAACAACATCTTTCTCATCTTGGCTAATTGCTTGAGCGTGGAACTAGGGAAGTAAGTATTTTTCCTATTTTTTTACTTCGATCGCTAAGTAAATCTCTTCGCTCATGGCCCCTCTCCCTGGTCTCATGGACAACGAGACAAAAATACTAATATTTTTGTATTTTAAGAGCAAATATAATAAAGTATTCTTAAAAAAATGAATATCACTTCTTCATTTCTATAGTTTGATATTTTCTTAGCACGATAAAGAAAAACATGATCAAACATGATTTTAACATGTAAAATCCCCTCCAGGAGAAGGGTAAAAAACCACGGTGCCATGCAATAAAACTTCAGTATTTCCGGAGAGGTTACAAATAGCGGTGATCTACAACTATTCAAATTATCCCAACTAACACGTGTGTGGGTTGCTTGGGGGCGAGAGGGGTTCAGCTCCACCCCCTCCCTCCCTCTCGCTTGGTGTCCGAAGACTCCGGGAGATGGGTCTCACTTTGCTCCAGCATAAAGTTAGCCACTTATCCACACAGCCTTCACACTTGAGTTTGGTTCACGGAATTTTTTTAATGGCTAGTGAGTTACAATCAAATCATGTATTCCGAATGAAAAATCTTGGTTGCATTTGCAAATGAAAAATGACATGAATCGTAATATAAATCTAATGACTGGAGAGTTGACTGCGATTTAGCAAAACCGTTACGATATTAGTCGGCACACGCACACTGTGCTAATTACAAAATGAGAAGGAGATTCTCTCCGGTCACCTAAAGGCATTTAGTCGCTGGAGATTATCTGCAGAGAATAGGTTTGGCCAGTAATTAAAAAGTTCAACTTGCAGAGATAATGCAAGTTGTGAGATAGTATATTTCTTAGAAGGGTACTATAAATGAAACACACCCACATGGATCGATGGCATACACACACAAGATGATGATGCTGGTGCTGAAGCTGTTGCAGCTCCTCTTCATGGCCGCGGCAGCGGCCGCTCAGGCCACCTGCCGGAGCAGCTGCGGCAACGTGAGCGTGCCGTACCCGTTCGGCATAGACACAGGCTGCTCCTTGCCGGGCTTCAACCTCACCTGCGACCGAGGGCGGCTGCTCATCGGCGGCCGCGGCGCCACCCTGGAGGTGGTCGAGATCTCGCTCGCCAACTCCACGGTGCGCGTCCTGAACACCGCGGGCGCCGTGAACACCAGCGACTACACGAAACCCACAGAGCCCATCGGCACGTGGAGTGCGCTGGGAGACGGCGCCCTTGCCGGCCCGTTCGTGGTGTCGGCTACGCGCAACCGGCTGGTGCTCACGGGGTGCAACCAGCAGGTTACGCTGCTCGGGGAGGGCACCAACTTCATCGTCGGCTGCTCCACGTATTGCGCCACCACCGATTTTTTCCAGAAGGCCGCGCCACCGGAGGACGTCGCCGCCTGCGCCGGCTACGGCTGCTGCGAGGCGCCCATCCCCATCGGCCGCGCAACCTACGTCGTGAAGCTCATGATGCTGGATCCCAACCAGGAGATGGACTCGGCGGCGCCCATCCAGGTGCGCGTGGCCGAGACGGGCTGGTTCGAGAACAACTCCGCCGCGCTGCTCAACGTGTCTCTCGCCGAGTCGTCGCGCCGGACGCCGATCCCCGTGGTGCTGGAGTGGGCGGTGGAGTCCGCGCGGCTCGTCTACCAGGCACCCACCACGCCGGGCTGCCCCGCGACGAGCGTGTGCCGGAGCAGCCTGAGCTCATGCCACAACGTCAGCGACAACTACCGCAGCGGCTACGTGTGCCGGTGCCCGGGCGGGTACCAGGGCAACCCGTACGTCGTCGACGGATGCCAGGACGTCGACGAGTGCGCGCTGCCCGACATGTTCCCATGCTCCGGCGAGTGCACCAACACGCCTGGGAATTACACATGCCGGTGTCCGCGCGGGTCCCGTGGCGATGCGCACGTCAAAGATGGCTGCGTCAAATCATCTCTAGGTGAGTATAGTTTATATATATAACACCAGATGACACATCATATATTCAGATTGCAGCGATCAGTTCTTGGTCTGGTGTCCTTCACATCGGAAATTTTTCAGACATTCAGATTGCATATATACGTACCATGACACATTTCTTATCACATTTTCAGTTTTGAGTGTCGGCATAGGGATCGGCAGCGGTGCCGGCCTCCTAATCCTGGTCTTTGCTGCCATTTTCGTGACGCGGAAGATGAAGCAGAGGAGGGCAAGAGCTCTGAAGCACCAGTTCTTTAGGCAAAACAGGGGGCATCTGCTGCAGCAGCTGGTGTCGCAGAAGGCGGACATCGCGGAGCGGATGATCATCCCGTTGGCGGAGCTGGAGGAGGCGACCAACAGCTTCGACAAGGCCCGCGAGATCGGCGGAGGAGGGCACGGCGTGGTGTACAAAGGGATCATGTCCGACCTGCACGTCGTGGCCATCAAGAAGTCCAAGGTGACAGTCCGGAGGGAGATCGACGAATTCATCAACGAGGTGGCCATCCTGTCGCAGATCAACCACCTCAACGTGGTGAAGCTCTTCGGGTGCTGCCTCGAGACGGAGGTGCCGCTGCTGGTGTACGAGTTCATCTCCAACGGCACCCTCTACCACCACCTCCACGTCGAAGAGTCGTCTCAAGCATCGTTGCCATGGGAGGAGAGGCTAAGGATCGCGACGGAGACGGCCAGGGCTCTCGCCTACCTTCACCTGGCCGTGTCGTTCCCCATAGTCCACCGGGACATCAAGTCCCAAAACATCCTCTTAGACGGAACTCTCACAGCAAAGGTGTCGGACTTTGGAGCTTCGAGGTGCATTCCGGTGGATCAAACGGGGGACGAGACCGCCATCCAGGGGACGTTCGGGTACCTAGACCCCATGTACTTCTACTCGGGGCAGCTCACCGAGCAGAGCGATGTTTACAGCTTCGGCGTCCTCCTCATGGAGCTGCTCACGAGGAAGAAGCCATGCTCATACCGATCATCCGAGGACAAGAGCTTGGTTGCGTGTTTCACCGCCCTGCTCGCAGAAGGCGACGTCTCCAGTTTGTTGGATCCTCAGGTCATGGCGGAAGGCGGCAAGAAGGTTGAAGATGTAGCTATGTTGGCGGCGGCGTGCGTGAGGATGGAAGGAGCCCAACGGCCGACCATGAGACAGGTGGAGATGGCGCTCGAGAGCCTTCGAGCACCCCATGAAACCATTGTTACGACCTTTGATAATAAGGATGTGCCAAGTTATGCAGAGATCAAGGGTACAAGAACAACAGAAGAGAGCAGACAGTACAGCTTAGAAGAAGAGTATTTGTTATCGTCAAGATACCCTCGATAGTGAACGATGTATATATGTTGCATATACACAAGGCTTTTCAGTTTACTTCAACGGTATACTGGTGGACGACGAATGCATGTGTTAGCCTCAACTTGCAGGGCAACTTGAAGTGATATAGAAATGAGGATCAACATGGTGCATGAACATGAACAACAAGCTGAGATTCGGGACCATTGGACGGCCGGGCGTAGACAATAGATTTTGACTAGTCTACACTACCAAACGAAATGCAACATGTGCCTTGATTGGTCTCTTTGTGGAATATTTGTGGTTGATGAAGACGTGTGGCAGCCGTGGGATGGGAAGTTATTGAGGATGGTGACGGGAGAAAAAATTAGTACAATATCCACATACACGGTTTTGAAATTCACTTGCCGAAATATCTTACTGGTCATATATATAAGAACTAACGTAATGTAAGTGCTGTGGGTTTTCGTTTCGACCAAAGGACTGAAATTACCGGTCCAAACCGACCGAGGTCGAACCAAAAACAATGTTGAAAATTCAAAAATTAATTTGAAAACCATATGAATTTGCATGTAGTACAACATGCTTGGTTCTTTAGGGAGTCTTCACATTCTTTTCGTTTTGTTCCGGCCCACAAGGCCCAGTGACGAAGTCACCAGGCCCAAAACCGCACTAACGTCACGGAATCACCACTAAATACGTAAACACCAAGGGGCTCCCAAGCAAATTCACCAAACCCTCAAGACGGCCCCACACGTCAGAACCACACGACGAACGACGTCATATTTGCAGAATCCCCCCTCCAAAAAAATCCCCGCACCAAATCGCAATCGCGTGCTCTCTCCCTCCTTCCGCCGCGGCGTCGCCGACCGAAACCCTAGCTCGCCGGAGAGGAGAGATCCGGGCCGGAGAGCAGGAGCGGGAGGAGGCATGGGGAAGAAGAAGAAGCGGGTGGAGAAGGTGTTCTGCTACTACTGCGACCGGGAGTTCGACGACGAGAAGATCCTCGTGCAGCACCAGAAGGCCAAGCACTTCAAGTGCCACGTCTGCCACAAGAAGCTCTCCACCGCCGGCGGCATGGCCATACACGTCCTACAGGTCCACAAGGAGTCTGTCACAAAGTACGCCCCTACATCCAATCCCACCTCCTCCAATCCCCCGGGCCTCCTCCTCCTCAGATTTAGATTGGATCGCGGCGTCGCCGATGGTGTTTCGATTACTGTTCTTGCGAAAACACTTAATTAGATTCTTGGGGCTATGTGCTCGTTCTTGATTAATATGCAAGATTTTTGTGTGTGGGCATGTTGCTCATTACATCATTTATTTATGCACAGATCAATTTGTCGCTCTGTTACGTACTGATGTACTATGAAACTGTATTGGCTGCAGAGTTCCGAACGCCAAGCCCGAGAGGGACTCCACGGAGTTTGAGATCTTTGGGATGCAGGGGATCCCTTCGGACGTACTCGCCGCTCACTACGGAGAAGGTACACTGCCACAGCCATGCCTCTGCCGCGATACCTTACCTTTTTTTAGAGACCAGAGTAGTTGCCCAATTACATGTCATCTTGATTGGTACTGTGGCTGTTAAACTGGTTTTTGCCTATGATATATTGTCTAAATGGCACCATTAACTAGTTTTTTGCCCCTCAATATTGCATAAGCAGCATTGGACAACTCAAGTTAGAGTGAAATTCTCCATATGCAAACTAAAGTAATGCTCATGATAATTGAGTCGTGAGTCGCAAGCGAGTCGCCGACCCTGCGACTTGGTGATTAGTCGAGCAAAGTATAGTCGCGGCAAGTCGCTGTATAGTCGTGAGTCGCTGCCGTTTTTGAAAAACGACTCGGCGATTAGTTGGCGCCTATTCGGCGATTAGTCCGCGACTCAAAAAACCATGGTAATGCACATGAAAGAAAACCGTTTTGCTGAAAGATATCGATATTTCTCTCCCATAGCATGCTGGTTAATCTTTACACGTGATATTCTCAAGTGCTTAACTTGCCATGTTTCCTCTCCAGTAGCATAATGTTTAACCTTTATATATGCATTTTTTTCTAAAATATCAAACTTGCCTTTTTTGTACCCCTCCAAGAGCATGCTGTTTAACCTTTACAGGTAGTTTTCCTTAAGTGCTGAACTTGCCGTGTATTTTCTCTCCAGTAGCATGCTGACTAACCTTTACACTTAATTTTCCTTAAGTGCTGAACTTAGCATTTTTTCTCTCCAGTAGCATGCTGTTTAACCTTTACATGTATTTTTCCAGTGCTAAACTTATCATTTTTTTTCTCCACTAGCTTGCTGTTTAAACTTTATAAACTTTACACATAATTTTCCTCAAGTATTGAACTTGCCAATTACCTCCTCTCCAATAGCATGATGTTCAACATTTACATGTAGTTTTCCGAAAGTGTTTCTTGCCATGTTTATTCACTCCAAGAACATGTTGTTTAACCTTTACATGTGTTTTACCTGCAGAGGAAGAACCTTCACCAAAGGTATCCAAAGTGGAAGTACCGATGATAAGACCTCCTATTATGCCTAATAATATGCTAGGCATGGGTTTTCCTCCACGGCCGTATGGTGTTCCCCGACCTATGTATGCTCTCGTTTCCCTTCTATCTACTTTTTAAAGTCCTCTTCAGTTTTACAATGGCTGAGCTATCCATTGGTGGTTCAATCATACCATGTGCACCCCTTTTGTAACATTTTCTGATTTCTTTCACATTTTTTACAGGTTTAATCCTGCAATGATGGTTCGTCCTCCACTTTGGCCTCCCCAACCACCGCAGACTTGGTTTGCACAACAACCAGCAGTTTCAGTTCCTCCCCCAATGCACGCTGGACAGGCACCACAGCAACCACTATTTCCCATTCAAAATATGCCCAATCCTATGACATCAGCACCTGCTAATTTACTTCAGACATCATTCACCATGGCCTCTACTGGGGTTCCTTCACCTGTTGCCCCTCAGGTTTCTCAGCCTTTGTTTCCTGTCAATACCACTGGCAATGGGGCACCTCCTTCCCCTTTCTATGCACCAACTTCACCTCCAACTATTCCAGCAAGTGCTCCAGCACCTGTTGGTACTGCAGGATTTGGATATGTAGCCAATAACCAAGGTATTCGATCTTCCCAGAACTTACAATTCTTCTATATGAATGCTGAGATGTGCTATCTTTTCATTCATGACAGACAACTATAGCACACGTACTGTGAACTTAGTGGATGTAGAGGAAACCAGGGAACGATATTGCTTGTGGCCTAATCAAAGAGAAAAAATAGACCATATTTGTTGTTTAATTAAAGTTACTACTTAGATTAGGAGCAATATATGCAGCTCATCTTATCTGAAGTGACATTTCTGGGCTGACATTCTGTATTTCCAGCTGATATTTATGTTTCCCCTTGGTGTTTGGCATGCTCCTTGTAAATTCATTTGTGCATGCATCTTTTCCAGGTACAGGAGGTCCTGCAGTTGGACATCCACCTGCACCAGCCACTAACAATAAAGCGTCTGCTACTCAAGCAGCTACGAGTGAGGTCTATCTGATGTGGGATGATGAAGCAATGTCAATGGTATTATTCTCCTCTCTTTGTTCCCACTTCCCAGCTTCTCATTCTTCTGGTGGGACCTGGAAATTTGGTAAATTATCCAGATACAACCCTAATGTCTAAAATGTTTGTTGACCTATGTAGGAGGAAAGAAGGTTGTCGATGCCCATGTATCAGGTGCATGATGAAACTAGCCAGGTAAGTTCTGTTTTCTATGTTTCCAATACCAGTGATCTCTTGAAAATCATTGGAACACAAACGTGATCCTTTTTTATGAACTCGGCACTCCTAGAACAACAGATGCAAACTTTGAAAGGGTGAAACAAATGTTGAGTTTTCACAGGAATATGGAATATATTCCTCCAGTAGTTGCATAAGCGAGATGGTTGCTATTTTATTGCACCTTTTACATTTTCATGACATCTCCTTGGTGTTTATTTGATCCTGCTGATTTCGCGCACATCAGGAGTTCCAAGTAGGTATTTATATTGTTCTTTCTGCTAAGTAAGTTTTTCGCAATCTGACAAATCTCATGGTGCTAACGACTCGAGGGTTATCAGCCAAGCCCTGGACTGTACGCAGACGTGTATGTATTAATTTCAGTTGAAGCATTACTTTTATTTATTACGATTCACCACGTGCAAATATGGGTTTGTAACAAATAATAGGTGGCTGAGCTTCTGCCAGTACCGTAGCATTTATAACTTAATATTGATCGAGAATGTGCTGAGAGTTTGGTTCCAGGTCAGCTTTCATTTGGCCCATGCGCCTGATACATTTTGTGTGAAAATAGAACTTCACATGCCTATTTGTTCCGAGATCAAATCTGACATTGTCCTCCTTGTTTTGGCTCTTACGTGAACAGATGAGCTCGGTGGATGCAGCATTTGATCGAAGAGTATCAGAGAGTTGGCTTGCTGGACACATGGCCCTATAAACAAGCTGCGCCCCATGTTCAGCGAACATCCAGGTGTGATTCTCCAACAGGCCCACCTGTGCATCCATAGGAGCAGGGCCATGCAGCTCATGATCCTGGACCCCCCTGTTGTTGATTTATTTAGTTAGAGCAGAGCTACTGCAGTTGAAAGAATGTATTGTTCTGACTTGGGAGATTGTCAACATAATTTGTCGTATCTTATACCTGGATGGAAAGTTTGTTAGCTTAGAAACTGTTTGTTCCATTTCCTCTCGACGTTACGAGTGTCTTCAACAATGTAAACTTGATGAAATTAGCAGCATCGTTTCACCACAACTTGTAGCCTGATGTGTATTCGTTGGTAGTGAAGCAAACAAAAATTATGTTACTGGTTCTTATAATTCCTTTGTGAGAATAATGTCAAGACTTGTCCAGGGACCCCCTCATACTTTCTGAAACGCTGGTATTATTAATCAGTAATCTAGACTCCAGGATGCTGCCGCTGTGTGTGTAAGTGCAATTCTGTTTCTCGCCTTGTCTTTCTAGCAAATCTTAGCACCCTTAATTTGCTTTCATTGATTTTCTGGAAAAAAAAATCAAAGTTATGCTCAAAGTTTCTTTACATGGGACCTATGTTGAGTGGAACCCAAGCAAATGAAAAAAATAGAAAGCAAATGAAGAACAAAAGAGAAATTGTGAAGGACAAAGGGCTCCTGAGCTGGTGAGGAGGATCAATCTCCATTCCTCTGGGCAGCAAGCAAAGCATCTGTGCCAAAACTGCCAAAGGAGGAAAGCGGCAAAGGGCAACCCAAAACCTCAGAACCACCAAGGAATCCAAATCATCTCCACGCTCACAGGTCAAGTGTTGTTGTTACTAGTACCAAGCACAGAAAAGCTCACTCTTTCACTTCACTTGATGCCAGTAGCTTTACAATGTCCCCTTCCTTTAACCTTTGCACCACCATGGCTATATGAACAACCCCAGCTCCATACCCATCATCATTGTATTTCACAAAAGAGCCATGGAGGAAGGCAGGATGCGTCGTCGTCTCCTCCCCGCCATCACTGTGCTCCTCGCCTTCTTCGCTGCGCAATGCGGTATGTTCCTGGTTCTTCCATCCGTCTTAGTGTTTCCTATCATGTGTAGAAGGGGTGCATATTGTGCGAGTACTTGAGTGTGGTTTGCATGTATGGTCACATTTCGATCTCGCCAAGTTTCTGCTCAAAGTCTTGCAACAAATTTTTATGTCAGTTTCATAGTGGCTATTCAGCTCTTTCCTATTGTGCATAGAAGGCGCACAATCATATGCGCGTTATGTATGTTCGCCTTTCGATCTCGATAGGTTTTCACTCAAATTTTGCAGCAGATTTTTAGAAAATTTGGTGTCAGTTTCATGAGTGGCTATTGAGCTGGACTTTCTTGAGCTGAACTGAACACACTAACGAGTAACAACACACACACACGGTGTGTTGTTTGAGCAGGAGCAAGAGTGTTGACGACGGACGAGCTGCTGGACCACTACTCCGACGCCGACTCCTCCCCGCCGCCGGGCTGCAGCCCCAGCGTGCCGCCCGTCGTCCCCACGCCGGCGTTCGCCTACCTGTCGCCTCCACCGCCAATGCAGTTCGACTCCCCTCCGCCGCCGACGCCAGAGGTCGTGCCGAGCCCGCCAGAGATCGTACCGCTGCCGCCGATCGTCTACCCTCCGCCGCCGGAGGTCGCGCCCAGCCCGCCAGAGATCGCGCCGTTCCCGGGGCCACCGGAGGTCGCTCCCAGCCCGCCGGAGATCGCGCCGTTCCCGGGGCCGCCGGAGGTCACTCCCAGCCCACCAGAGATCGCGCCGTTCCCGGGGCCACCGGAGGTCGCTCCCAGCCCACCGGAGATCGCGCCATTCCCACCGGAGGTTGCGCCTAGTCCACCGGAGATCACGCCGTTCCCGGGGCCACCGGAGATTGAGCCCAGTCCACCAGAAATCACGCCGTTCCCAGGGCCGCCATACGTCGCGCCCAGCCCGCCGGAGGTCACGCCTTACCCGGGTACACCGTACGTCGCGCCCAGCCCACCGGAGGTTACACCGTTCCCGGGGACACCGTACGTCGCGCCCAGTCCACCGGAGGTCACGCCGTTCCCAGGGCCACCGGAAGGAACACCCAACCCGCCGGAAATCGTGCCAAGCCCGCCGGACTACGCGCCGTACCCGCCGCCGGACTCCTCCTCGCCAGGGACCGGGACGTCTCCGAGCCCGCCGGGCGGCAGCTTCCAGGCGCCGGTGGTGTTCCCACCCTCCAGCGGGCCGCCGTCGCCGTCGTCGGGGCACGAAGAGTGGTGCGTGGCGAAACCGTCGGTGCCGGGCCCGATCGTGCAGCAGGCCATGGACTACGCTTGCGCGTCCGGCGCCGACTGCGACTCCCTCCAGCCCGACGGCGCCTGCTTCAAGCCGGACACCATGACGGCGCACGCCTCCTACGCCTTCAACAGCTACTGGCAGCGCCACAAGGCCACCGGCGCCACCTGTGACTTCGGCGGCACCGCCATGCTCATCACCAAGGATCCAAGTAAGCCACATTGGTTCTTGGACATAGTTCTTGAAACTATTTCAGTAACAGCTCTTGTAATCATTTCTAATTTTGCTGATCTTTCTTGCTAGGCTATGGTGGCTGCCATTACAGCGTGATGTGAAGAAGATTTTGGAACCTGGACAGCATTTTCCTCTCAAGTTCAGAGCTAGTACAGATATACAAAGATGCAGGTTGTTGTGGATGTGACACCGTTGATTTTGTGTAGCCATCTAACTTTTCATACCTTTTGATACTTACTATTGTTTTGTATCATATTCAGAATAATGATATGTAATTTTCCATCTTAGTAAATTTCATAAATTGCAACTCTAATGAAGGGCTTCGCTAACTGAACAGTAGAGTTCACTGAAAGGCATATTCTACTGCATGATCAACAGATTAAAAGAAATGGTGAAATTATTGAACTCCACTTGCCAAGCTTTTATTTCTAAGTTAAATTCACAGAATATGTGCAAATCAACCGACCGATTGTCTCCACAACACATATAAAACAGATACATATAGTTACTACCATGCCCTTGCTCAGGCTGGAGCTTCATTAGGAGAAGGGTATGTCTGCAGAACATAAACTGGGTCGCCGACCTTGACGACCCTCCCTTTACCCTTTCCTGACATAGCTTCCTTGCAGACTAAATTTTGCCCAAAATACACCTACAAAACGAGATAAAAAAGAAGATGGTTAACGGCATGTTATATTCTTCAAAGGTAGTAACAGTAGATTAGGTCGAAGCGAATAATTACCTTCTGTTTGTTCTTGTGGCTCGGACGGATCACTTCACCAGATCGGAATGTCAGCATCGTTTCAGTTGGTTCGGTACCAAGTGTTCCGTTTTCTTGATTCACGGTAGGCACCTGAAACAGCAAAATACAGAAGGTAAGCATAGTGTAATGAAACAAACAATCAATTTGAGCTTCCCCATCACCAGATCTGGAAAATTTACCTTGCAACGGTCGCATAATTTCACACCATCAAATGCTAGCTTGTTTATCTTGATGGATTTCCAGAGATCCTCTGAGTACGGGTGGCATCCATCCACTAAAATACTGTCAAAGGAAACCTGTTATCATAGTTCATAGCATAAACCCAACCAAATACAGTGTGCCGCTTACTTTGGTCTGAAGCGATTTATCGGAACAGGTTCTTTAAGAAGCTCGTTTAGCGCATCCAGTGAGCCCTGCAAACAAGTAAAGTACCAACCTGAGTTTTGTGTTTAGTAGCATGTGCACACATCCTTCATACATAAACAAAACAGCGAACAGTCAGAGCCGTGAACACTGAACAGAAACTGCACCTGGGAGGCTATCAGGAACGGAAAGCAATCCGTAAACGCGATCTTGTATCCCTGAGCGTAGTCGGGATTAGTCGGCCTGATTTCAGTCTCTGTCAAAGATGTTGAAACAGACATTGTCCATGAGCAATAGTGATGACCTGATCGAGAAAACTTATTCTAGCAAAGGTGCACACCTTCTTTGAACCGCACGAGGCGACTGGGCTTCCCGAAATACGCGGAGAACCACTCGGCAGCTTCGGCTCCTTCATCGTAGGCGGAACCAGACCACTCCCACACGGAGACGTTGTCGAGCGTGGCACGCTCCGCGGCAAGAGGGACCTTCAGCGTGTCCATTCCTGGTGCTCTTATAACTGCAATCAGCAGCAGCAGCAGCAGGTCAGATTATTAAACCGATAATTTTATAGGATTGGAACAGCACAATTAGTTTTGACCAAATTTACTAGCAGTAGTACTTGTTGACCATGGATACTATCCGACACTTCATGAAGGAAGAAATTCCATATAACATCAAATTTAGTCTAGACAAATCATCCATAGTCAACATTCAGCTACTGATCAAACTGGCCAAAGTTTCTTTCTTTCCCACGGTATAACATTTAGAAAATGGAGAGGATATCTAGTGAGCTAAAACGACTAGTACAGCTACTGATCACTCATTCAACAGTCAACATTCAGCAACGCATATTGGTACTTTGGTAGCACTGAATCAGTTGGAACAAATAAATAACCTGTCAAATGCAGAAAGCACAACAGAGCAGGAGGAAGAAGTACCCAGGTAGGAGTCGGGCGTTGGCTGCCAGTCCTCGTGGAAGGCCTCGGGCGGCAGCTGGACCTCGACCAGCGCCATCTTGGGCTCCACCCTCTGCGTGAGCGCCCTCCCCTTGGCGTTCACCACCACCCACTGCCGATCCCACCGGAACCCTGCGTGCGCGCCGGCGCCGGCGTGGGATGGGCAGCCATCAGATCAGAGCCGAGGGAGTGTGCAGAAGTATGTATAGTGGGTGTGAGCGAAGAGGCGGGTGAGTGGGTACCGGTGGAGGTGACGGGGGCCTGGGGCACGGAGACGCCCCTGCAGGACTTGATCGGGTATATGAGGATCGACGCCACCGTCGCCGCCGGCTCTCCCGCCGGTCCATCGTCGCCGCCAAGTAGGGAGGAGAGGAAAGACGCCGCCTTCTCCATCGATAGGAATTCGGAACGCAAACTGAAGCGAGCAGAGCAACGCGAGGAAGAAGACGAGAGTGAGTGCAGAGTGACGACTGACGAGAGAGATGCCTTATCCCACCACGTCCCTATTAATTGCAGGTCAACGACACTGATTGCTCCGGTAGTATTGGTCTCGTATGAGTACGGTATACGACGTCGACGCCGGAAAAGATCTACGGTAGGACTACTTCTTTCTTTCCTAGAAAAACAAAATCTACTTCAGGCTTGAGGTTCAAGGCAAAGGCCAAGGTTTATGCCCGAGTTATTTTCTTCTCTTCTTCAAATGGAGGTAAAATGTTGTCCCCGTCGTGTTAATTAATTAACGAGAAGAAGAGGCTCATCCGTTTGATTATCGAAAAAGCGAGGTGAAAATCTTATTTGGTATCTATGCAATGCATTATCTGTTATTATCATGCCTAACCATTAATGACAATTAATTATATTTTAATAGGAAGTTAAAATTTTAAGTGAAGTAAATGGTATAATTGGTGAATTTTTTTTTTCTTATTTTATAGGAGACCATACCTTGGCTAAGAGAAGACATACTTAACTTTCTGTATTCTCTCATTCATCTAGATAATTATCCTACGTGTCAACGATAGCCTCACATCATGAAATATAAAATACTTCAATTCACGGCCTTTCAAAAATATCCTAGGCTGCTCAATCCACTTTAGAATATGGCAACCTTCCTAGTTTTAGAAGAATGCCTTGTCTAGGTAGTCCTGGATCATGGGCCCATTGGACATGTCTTTTTTTTGTTGAACAACCCCCATTGGACATGTTAGGCCGCCATACTTGTTCCACTAAAAGAGAATAACTTGTGTTATTGTTTTGTCTCCTGTTCATGGGACTATCCCAAAAGTACCCCGTTGTACATTAGGGATCTAGTGAAACGCGGTAACATATTTGATACTCCCTCCGTCTAACAAAGAATGTCATGAATTTATCAATAAGAGCATGTATCTAGACATTACTTAGTGTACATAAACATGCTCTTTTTGACAGAAGTAAGACATCCTTTGTTGGACAGAGTGAGTATATTTTTCCCGTCATGTTGGTATGACTAAGGAAAAATCTTTAAGCGAAACATATTGAAAGAAATACACAAAACTTCTTCTCATTATTCCTTGATAACACTAAAATCTATCCATGCATTAATTTCAACGAGAACTGTAGGATCATGCACTGATCAGTAATCACATATCTCATCTATGAGACCGTTGTATTATGTGACAGAAGCATGGCTCAATAGAAAAAATTAGTTATGAAATGTCACAGCAAGACGATTGTCCCCATCAAGTTAAAGGAGAAAGAAAATAATGCCCGAGTTGGAGAATTTGCGCTTCCAACAAGCTTCTCAGTAGACAACAAACAAACTTGAAGCACATAGAATCTAAAGCGGCTCTAAAAAACCATACATGCACCTCAAGGTACCGATGTCACAATTAAGTTGCTGATACCTCTCAATCCCGCTACTATGTTCTCAGGGGCAGAGCCCTTCTCATTTTTCTTGAGATATTACTTCAAAACAATGCTCCTTATAAGGACATGATGTGTGTGTGGCCAACCGAATTATTCACCCACCGTCAAGTCACACGATGAATGAAGAATTGAATAACACTAGAAACCAGACGAACCATATTTTCATGATATATAGTCTCTAGAAAAACTAGATAGGAGCAAATACGACATCCAAAAAAAATATCATGCCAATTATGCATGAGGGAAGTATGGATTTGTCCCTGTGAGCTATACGATGAAGACATGTTTATTACTTATCAAGTGTAGCATTTAGCTAAAAAGTAATAAGCCATACTTTGAATTAGTAAAGCCACAATCATTAGAGCATAAATAGATTGCATAAAAATGTGTATCTTACAGGTATGCTGTATTTTTTGGGTTGATCGAGCCTGTGCATTACAAAGTTAACATAAGGTGTCGCTATGTTGCCCTCCAAAGCTCATTGATGTATGATTGATTCGTTCACATTTGCACCCCCACCACACCCCGCGCCCATTGAAAAATGTGAAGGAACCCATCATATTTGCCAATTTACGCCCCTCCCCCCCTATAGTTTAGCTCAGTAGGGTTGCTATTTGGTCCATGCAGCCCTTAAGGTCCGCCATTTCTTGGTAGTGCCCATATTCACCAACGTCTTGCCGTGAGGGGCCTCAAACAATTGAGTGTCCCATATATTCTTTTTTGCTTTAAACTCACACTGAGCATTGTCATGATAAGATGATTGTTTCCATTGAAAGGCTACATCGGAATGCATTGTTTAACTAACCAATCCATTGTGAATCACTTGGAATCGACCAATTTTAATTAACCATCAGCTAAGAGTTATTTGCATTCAAGCCACCTTGAAATTTCACTCTGCAAATAATGCTAAAAATTGTTAACTGATAACATAGTCAGAAATATGTGGTCATAGAGACCATTTAGGTAACATACTTGGAAACATGATAACATAGACATGAACACCTGGTTAGAACTGCACTGGTAAGAACTAGTGACCCTCCATCTGAAAGCAATACGCCATTCCATCCACTAAGATTTTTTCTAAAAGCGATCCTTGATACATTTCTGTTCAGGAATTTCAAGATATCCCTGAGTTAAAAATAATATGTAAATAGTGTATACTACTCTTTGTATATCTTAGCATCACCAAAGCGGAATATCTCACTTTTATAAAACTTGCTCTTGAATCCTGATAGGTGCTCAAATATTCAGACAATTAGTTTCATGTCGTCTCCTCTCTTCCTATCATGGTCCATGAATTTGTATCATCCGCATACTGGAGATGGCTACCGCCGCTGAAGGCGCTCCTCTTTCCTGCATATGAGAAACCGAGGAGAGTTCATTGTTCGTTCGTTCAAGGCGAGGGAGCGATGGATGGATGGACGGACGGACGACTCACATGGGGAAGACGAGGCAGAGCACCGTGAGCAGCAGCGCGAGCGCCAGGCACGCCACGCCGGCAACCATGTAAGCGCGGCCGAGGAACACGTTCCGGCCGCCGAGCAGACCGGCGGTGGACAGCACCACCGCCTTCCTCCCCGAGAAGCTGTAGGTGTTGTAGCTGTTCCGCACCGCCACCGCCAGGAGGTCGCCGGCGCCCAGGTCCGCCTCCACCCTCCCGTACAGCTTCCTGAACCTCGGCAGCGCCGCCGTGCGCATCCACACCATCAGCTCCTCCTGCTCGCTCAGCTTCACTCCACAAGTCCAAGAACCATTTCAGTCATAATAATTAGCACAGAAGCTACAATTTTTTCATGCTTTCAGTAACTAACTATTAGCAGGGAAACTTACGGGCTTTGTCGGATCGAGCTGCCCGCCGCCGACGAGGCTCCCGTTCTGGAAGTTCTTGGGGTACACCTGACTGCCGAACAGGTGGCCCCGGTCGCTCCGCCACGAGATCCCGGTCTTGATCACCGTCAGCGCCTCGGTGTGGCCGCCGCGACGGCGGCGACGGGCGAAGCTGAAGGTGTCGTTGAAGAGGCTCCACGCCACGAGCCCGCAGGGGACGACGGGGCTGCCGTTGCCGGCATAGGCTTCAGGCTTGCAGAAGCCTGTGTTCACAGCCGCCTCCTTGGGGCCCCTCAGCTGCGCGTCGCTGCGGCTCGTCGCGTACCTGAATTCATCACACATCTGAATTCTGATGCTGTACTGGTATCTGAATCCATCACAGTTCACAGCTCCTACAAATTTTGAATTTGAAAGAATAGTACCTTCTATGGTTCTGGTAGAACTTGTCGAGCTGGTAATATATGAAGATTGGCCTCTTCATATCCCTGGGGACCTGCAATTGCCGGAGAGAAATGCAGTCATGTAGCCGAAACCGTCTTCGTCGAGCGATTAAAAGGCGCATAATGTAACACTTCATAGTATTGCCTTTTTTTCCTCATTACCCTGAGGAGAATCGTGCAGGTCTTATCTATTGACGCATTTTGAATGTATGCTACTTTGTTGTGAAGCATGTTCCCCGGTACGCATTTTGTGTCGTATCGGTAGACCACTTCGACGACCTGTTCAAAAGAAAAGTATTATTTGTAAATTTATTTCGATAAAGGATAGGCTTCAACTTCACTATGTGCATGACAGAAAGCACATTGAACGGAGTACCTTATTTGAAGCTGCGATGCAACCGAGGCCTATTGGAATGAAAACTATTCCCACAAATACAAGCACAGGAATCACCTGATTGTCCAAAGGTAATGCAGACAGTGTGCATTTCTTAAACAAACAAAAAAAATGCTAGTAGATGTGAATTAATGAGGCATGGGTAATCAAAATGACTCACCATATGTGGTGCCAGTATCGGCTTGCATGCTGGAAGTTCTTGCTGAGTAAATGCATGATCTTCAGAATCAAAAGAATGGTTATGGATGCAGATTAGTATTTCTCACAAATTTTATAAAACAACCATAACCATCAGAGAATTAAGTCCAGTCAAGTACTAACAAATCAGAATAATCCAGTTTGAGAAACAGAGAAACTTTAAAAGCTACTGCAGGTACCATGGTTGCAGTGCTATGCTGATCATCCAAGAGAACCGTTACAGATCTAAAGTAGGCAACTAAAAAGGCTATTGCTCTAGAACCAAGCAACTACGGATGGTAAGAATTAAGAACAGTTCAGTTTTCTCAAAGAGAAGAACAAAAGACCCAGAGAACAGTTCAAGTACGAGAAAAATTAAATGAAATCTGCTTCTCTGAGGACATTACATCGAGGCTTGTGGCGTTTTGTCTCCATGGCTACCGGTCCATCACTCACAGAGCTTGGACCAACAACGCCACCGTTCATCTGTGGCCTCGCAAAGAACTCCAATGAAGAGCTGCATGCAACTGCTCCAGGAAATATGCAAGACGTGGTGAGAGATTGATGCTCCAAATTTCAGAACAAACCAAATTAATGGAGACGTGGTTCAAAAGGAGGGAAAGGATTGACAGGGTGTAGGAGTAGAGAGGAAGCAAAGAACTCAAAATGCTAGAAAGAGAGACAAGTTTCCTTCTAACACCAGAGAGGCAAGCATCACCTACCTGAACCAACCCGTCTGCATCACCCTCCTCAGAAGTCTTTGGTGACCTGCTTCCGAGAGGATTGTATTAATAATATCAAACTATCCACTAATAGAATGTTGCTTTTCTAAAATGTTGAACTCACTGTGTGGAGCCCCATGCCCACAGGTAGGAAGGCTAAGAGCATCTCTAACGACGACCTCAAACCCGCGAAAAACCTTAAAACTCCGGCGAGTTTGAGGGTGTTACAATATTTTGACCCATAGCAGAGCCCGTGAACGCAAACCGGCCCTCAAACGTGATAAGGGCGACAATAGAATTCCTCCGCCAGTCGGTATATATTCTGGGATCCCCGCGATTCCCCAGTTCACAAACCCTATCAGCCACCGCCGACGAGCAATCCGTGCCCCCCCCATCATCTCCGGCGAGCAATACGCGACCGGCGAGGTAGTTTAGGCCGCCGCCGCGTGATGGCACCTAAGAGACCACACTCGAATCTACGGGGCCGCGGCGACCGATTTGGGGACTTCTCCGCTGCGAATCGGCAGGTTCTCGTCCGCGCCGACGCCGGTCGCAAGCGGCTCATCAAGAAGTTCCAGCAAAGGGCGAGGATGTCTCGTGGTCATGCTACAGGCGCGAGATGGATGGGTTCGACCGCGAGAAGGTGCGCCGCGACATTCCGGAGAGCTCAACGGACGCCGTTGCACGCCTCGAACGGGAGAAGAAGAGCCGCC
Organism: Poa annua; assembly: GCA_026929855.1. NCBI lineage: Eukaryota > Viridiplantae > Streptophyta > Magnoliopsida > Poales > Poaceae > Poa > Poa annua. Next base: position 88,428,822 of record CM049432.1, read on the forward strand.
GCAAGAGGGAGAGCGAGAGCGTCACCGCCGAGCGCCTCGACATGCTCGACCGGACGCTCGATCTACTGCAACCGGACGCCCTCGACCTTCTCGACTCGATCCCCCTCGAGATGGTGGGCTGCGTCCTCTCCCTCCTCCTGCTATGGAAGGAAAAGAAGAAGGCAGAGGACTGAAGCTCATCGTCGCGACGAGGACTAAACCTCGTCGCCGCCACACCCGAGGCTCCGATGAACCAAGTTTTGGTAGTACGGTAGAGCGGCGACGAGGTAGGAGTAGATTATACTTTTGTATTATATGTACATTATGTGAATTGGTGATGAACTCCTCCGTGGAGTGAACAGACGAAGAAATCGAGTTCGTTCGCGCCCAAATTAGCCATTTTGTAGATCCATTCGAGGTTTCTACTATCATGCGCGAGCAGTTGCGACGAGATTTGGCAACAACAGCGAACTGTAAACTTATTTTGAGATTACCAGTTTGAGGTTACTGCTAGAGATGCTCTAAGGCTATGCAAAGTGGAGATCCTAAATGTACATGGTGTATTCATGATCTTGTCGTGTTCGACCCTATCGCTGTAGATATCCGAAAACAAGGATTACTATGTTCCTGCCGTCACATTTTTTTATTTTGTTGAGATGTTGAATTGTACATGGTTTATGAAGATTCGGTCTTGGATGGATCGATAAGATTCCCAATAGATAACTTTTTTTTGTAGAATATTAAACTATTTGAAAATCCCTCCAGGTCGGTGGAACACATTAAAAACCTTCGTCGAGAAGTGAAAAAGCTGGATGTAGAACCTTTGGTACAGGTGTATTTAAAATTCTACTGCTTGAAACCTGAATTTTTTTTATAAAGTGAGCAAATTGAGTGGCAATATTGTACAAGAAAATGAAAATGCAAATATATGTTTTATATTGAACTATTATACTTCTTTTAATCTAGGTGTTTGGTATTAAACGGTATGATTTTCTATTACTTATATCACATAGTTTTCTTAAAATTAGTTATAGTGTTCACTATTATATAGCATTCAAATGTGTTTTACGCGAAATTTACAGTGTTAGTTGTGATGCAAATTCTCCTTAAATTTATTACATTGTATCGTTCACAAGTTTGATTGTGGTAATTTTGAAGTCATTGTGGTAATAAAGTGCATGCATCTATGTGTATGTGTCTTTGTGTATATATTCAGAAATACCTAACATACCAAGATATATCTCTCTAAAACTAATGCTCAAACAAATGTCCTACTAGTGTTCTAGTGTGTTGTAAAACTAAAACTTATTTGAGCACGGAGGGAGTAGCTGTAACTCTACATCATTTTGTCCTACCGTGTGACCCAACATATCAATGATGGTGTGCAAGGTCGACCGTTTTGTGTGGAAGTAGAGCGGCGGCGGCGGCAGAGGAAGGGGTGAGGACGTTGTGAATTACTTGACATCGGCCAATTTTAACTAACCATCAGCGAATAGTTATTTCCATTCAAGCCACCTTGAAATTTCGGTCTGCAAATAATGCTACAATTTGTCAACTGATAACATAGTCAGAAATATGTGGGCATAGAGACCATTTAGGTACTAAAAAAATGATAACATAGACATCAACACCTGGTTAGAAGTGCACTTATAAGAACTAGTCGCCCTCCATCCGGAAGCAACATGCCATTTGCAATTCCATCCACTAATCGTCTCTTGTATATCTACACTGAACGCACGCACGAGTCACGACTGAGCACTGAAGGAAGCTGCCTGCTCTCTGTCTACTCACCTCGCTCTGCATCTACTCACGCACTGACAGCACCACCGCCTTCCTCCCCGAGAAGCTGTAGCTGTTGTAGCTGTTCGGCACTGCCACCGCCAGGAGCTCGCCGGCGCCCAGGTCCGCCTCCACCCTCCCGTACAGCTTCCTGAACCTCGGCAGCGCCGCCATGCGCATCCACACCATCCATGCCGTGGGCTAAATAAACCCCACACAACCAATTCCAGTCGGTTCCACCCAAAATTCAGTGTCTCGCTTTTCCACTGACCGTAGGTAAGACCACAGATGGATTCAGTTGGTAACCATTGGTATAACCAGCAGTAAGGAAAATGATTTTGCATTATTCAAATCAGATTTGCACTTTATCTTTCTTATTGATACCCCTTAACCATGTCCCGAATAAGTTGGTTATATATTATTCAGGATCAACCTCATTGGGATTAGTCCGTGACGTACCGAGGGGGAGGACACCCGAGCAGCAGCATCGGGTGTGTGTGCGGGTGGGCATGTGAGGTTGAAGCCCCGCGAGTGGTACCAGTCAGGGGCCGATGCCGAAACCGCAACCGGTCCGGCAGCCCGGCTTCCCTATTGTCTGTGGCCGCTTCAGCAACCAGGAGTAGTGTGGCAATGCTTGATACTACTGTGGTTAGCTGAATGGACAACCACAGATGCATTATATTAATGATAGGATGGATCTGTCACTGTGGCTACTTAAGTCCAAGTCTACCACCAATATTCAGAGGGAAAGCTATATATGTATATTATAAACACACACACAAACAGTCACACACACACATACACATGTGACAAGTCTGCTGATTTCAGTAGAAACGCGTAAGCAGCGGGTGTGTTGTCCACAAGATCGAGTTGTTAAGTGGACAGCTACCATTATAATACTGTAAAATACATCAGGCCCGCCATTAATAAATTAATAAAACACCAAACAACATGCTGAAAAACAGTTCGAGATGCTCTATATGGATAACGTAGCACCAGGTGTCGACGCACAAGAGCGAATAAAAACAGGGCCGAACACTTCAAGATTTTGACCGCTGACAGGACAAACAAGTCACCGGGAGTATAGTCTTGGTTTGCTTAACAATGTAAGCACATCCTAGAAAAACAAATGGTTGGTTCCGTAACATTTTGCTAGTATTTTGGTTATCTATTGTGATGTGGCCGGACTTAGTGGCCGACAATGAGGTTTAGATGTTGTTTGGGTAGGATGAAAACACCTCAAAAGTCACCCGTCCTATAATCTGTTTTGACTTGTATAATGTACTCAAATAATTTTTTACAGTAGAAAAATCATTCTCAAATTTATAATTTAGCATCCCGCGTGAGGCTGGTGGGCGATTTTATAGTATTATAAGCTGATACAAGGTGCACTGATGGATGTGTGTTGTGGATCATATCGTTGAGAATAAAAGAATCAAGAGACTTCATACACAAGTTGTTCTTCTTCCTAGCTTTTGGGAAAGCTAAACCAAGAGCACATGTGGAATGTGGCATACAATTTTGTATGTAGCTAGCTACCAAAGCATGCCCGCGTGTTTGGTGAGACTGAACATGTAGCTAAATTGACAACGTGGACACAAATCATGCAGGGAGAAGTTGCATGGGAAGTTACTCGGCATTTTGTACGCGGGATAGATGCTAGTAGCTGCTCCTCACTATAAAATCGACACTGCTAGCTCACCCTCAAGCTCACAAAGTCGAACCTGTCTATCCAAGTATCAACTCGATCATGGCGGCGCTGGTGGCGTTGGCGTTCGCGTTGGCGTTGCAGCTATCCTCGGCGGCGGCGGCAGCGGCAGCGACTGACATTGTGGTTCCTTCCCCGCCGCCAGACAACTGCACCCGCACCTGCGGCAAGGTGGCGGTGCCGTACCCGTTCGGCTTGTCTGACGGGTGCTACTGGCCGGGCTTCAACCTCACCTGCGTCAACAACACGAGGCTGCTGCTCGGCGGCGACGGCACCCTCCAGGTCGACCACATCTCGCTCGACAACTCCACGGTGCGCGTCCTCCGCAGCGGCGGCGACATCAAAATAGCACGCGGCGGGGACGACAGCAGCGGCACCGGTACCTTCGGCGGCGAGCTCAGCCTCAGGGTGGACGACGTGCCCTACGTGCTGTCCGTCTACAACGAGCTGGTGGTGATCGGGTGCCACGTGCTGGCGACGCTGGACGAGGCGTACACCAACGTGAGCAGAACCGGCTGCGCCTCCATCTGCGCCAACACCGCCAGCGACTCCGAGACCACCAGAGGCGGCCATGGCCGCAAGGTGTGCACCGGCATGGGCTGCTGCCAGGCGGAGATCCCTTTCTTCCTGCGCATGGACTTCAACGCGCGGTTCAAGTGGTTCGGCCAGAACCTCACCGTCGACGAGATGTGGGAGACCCCGCGCGTGTTCGTCGCCGAGGAAGGGTGGTTCGACAAGCCGTGGGTCTCCGACCAGCTGCTGGCGGCGCCTAGCTACTACGGCCGAACCCAAACACTGCCGGAAAACGTCACGCGGGTGCCCGTCGTGCTGGACTGGGAGGTCGAGGTGGCCGGCGACCCCTTGAATGATCCCCCGGGTGACATGATCCGCTTCGAGAAGAAATGCCCCGGCTACGCAGCCCGCGCCGTGTGCAGGAGTAACAACACCCAGTGCTCCCCGGGACAGGACAGAGGCTACACCTGCTACTGTAACGACGGTTATGCCGGCAACCCCTACATCTCCGGTGACGGCGGATGCCAAGGTACGTAAGTACATGCAGAGACCTATCCTCCGTTATGCCTGATCAGTATTTGTAGCACGCCTTTCCTTCTAAATTAACCTGTGCCAAATATAGATTTGATCGTCTCTTCTAGTTTTATTTTTGTAATCGATGTAATCGTGTGCTCTTTGTTGGTTTAATATATGTGAAAATTCAAAAAAATATGTGCCAAATATATGCGTACGTTCGTGCAGATATCAAAGAGTGCGACCGGAAAGAAGAACACGGGTGCTTCTTCGATTGTGAGGAACTGCCTGGCGGATTCAAGTGCCGGTGCCCGGAAGGAACCGATGGCAACCCCCATGTCCGCAATGGTTGTGTCAAGCCCACAAACATAGGTAACTCAAGATGCTCCCTGCCTACAGTTCAGTGACCTCTGTAGTATTCTCACAAAACAGTTGAATGTTATTGAAAAACTACTAAATTAAGATTCCTCACAAAATATGTATTTATCATAGAGGAACCTCTCCATCATATGTATATTTCTTCGGATGTAGGTCTATCGATTGGCCTATCGGTTGCTATTAGCACCCTATGCCTTCTACTTTTGGGTGGAGGCGCAATGTTTGTAATAATCCGCAAGCTTAAGCAACACAGAGCAAAACAGTTGAAGGAGAGGTTCTTCCATCAAAACCGTGGACAACTGTTGAAGCAGTTGGTATCTCATAGAACCGACATTGCAGAGAAAATGATCATTACTTTAGATGAGCTTGAGAAGGCCACAAACAATTTTGATGAAAGTCGTAAGATCGGCGGCGGGGGGCATGGCGTTGTCTACAAAGGTCTTTTATCTGACTTACATGTTGTGGCCATAAAGAAGTCAAAGATTGTAGTCAAGAGAGAGATTGATGAGTTCATAAACGAGGTCGCCATACTCTCACAAATCAACCATAGGAATGTTGTAAAGCTTCATGGGTGTTGTCTTGAGACAGAAGTACCTCTACTGGCCTACGAGTTCATTTCAAACGGAACCCTTGAAGATCATCTCCACAAGGAACCAAAAAAATCAGTACCTTGGGAAGACCGGTTAAGGATCGCACGTGAAATAAGCAAAGCTATCGCTTACCTTCACTCTGCTGTTTCAACCCCTATAATACACAGGGATATTAAATCCTCAAACATACTTCTTGACGATGCCTTGACAACAAAGGTATCAGACTTTGGTGCTTCAAGGTACATTCCTATTGACCAGACAGAAATGACCACAACGGCGGTTCAAGGAACTATAGGATACCTTGATCCTATGTACTATTACACAAGACGGTTGTCGGAAAAGAGTGATGTTTATAGCTTTGGTGTTCTTCTTATTGAGTTGCTTACAAGGAAGATGCCCAACAAGTGCATGCCATCGGAAGGCGGCGGACTAGTTATGAAATTTGTTGAATTAGTTTCTAAAGACAATCTGCTTGAAATACTAGATCCACAAGTTGTCGAGGAGGGAGGTAATGAAGTGAAAACAGCAGCCACTCTCGCTGTATCATGCATAAACATCAGAGGAGAAGAGAGACCAACCATGAGGCAAGTGGAGATGGCACTGGAAGGCATCCAACCAACAAAGAACCTTCCAGCAAAAGGGAATGAGCACAGCTATATTGTTACAAGTTATTCATCAACAAGAAGAAGCACGTGCATGGAGGAAGGGAGTAGACAATACAGCCAAGAAGAAGAATTTGCATTGTCCGCAAGATACCCACGATAAGTTATTTTTTACATTTATGATAGTTTCTCTGTTGTTTGGATCTAGTTGTTATATTAGCTGTGTATGTGGTGATGCAGGTCATGTACTTATGTTTTTTAGAGAAATATTTGTTGAGTTTGCAATTTTTTACATGGAAAGTGGTGATACGGCAGCTCAACCTCCTCCATCCACCCACCCCACGATGTAAATAGCTTACCTTAATCAGGCTTGACAAGCATGTGAACCAAAGAATTCTCCATGTCGACACAGGTTGCCCTTGTGTAAAAAGTCCATGCGCTTGGCTTGCAAGTGACAAGAAACGAGATCTGCTGTGCTTGCGGACAGCAATGATCAATCCCAATGACCGTCTTAGCATCAGGTTGGGAACCCATCATGCCTCTCCAGCGTTTCGTCAAACACCTTCCCACGCAGCCTCCGCATCCCCTGCAGTGGCACAAAATCTACCCGGGCCCCAAAACTGTATGCTATAGCACATGAAAACGGCCAGAAATGGCCGAAATCACGAGTTTTTTACGATTACATGAAACTCGTATGACGGGGTTCAGTGCCGTTTAAATCCATTCTGGACCCCAAAATTGTGAGCTATAGCTAGGGATGTAAACGGATAGGATAATTTCCGCACCATATCCGATTCCGAAACCGTTTTAAACAATCCATATCCGGTTTTAAAAAATTCGACGGATAAAGATATCCGATTCCGAACTTGACACCCGGATATGGTATGGAAAATATCCTAAAATATGGATTATCCGAAATTTAAATAGGATTATCCGATGGTTTGAATCTTAATAATCCGATTTTGTACCGAAATGTCTAGTCTAATATAGCATAATTTGTATCTAGTAAGTTGTCGAATTCGTTAGTCGAACAATATCTCAATTAAATAGTCATTGTAAGGATTATGAATTACAAGTTTGTTAGTTATTAGGTTATCAAACAACTATTTTTGTATGTATGGTTTTATAATTTACTTATACATGTACCGATCCGATTAAATTTGTTTCCGCTCCGAATCCGCCCCGTTTCCGCCTCCGAATCCGTCATCACGGATATCCGCATCCGAATCCGCATCCGACACTTATCCGATCCGCTCCGAATCCGATGAAAAATTATGGTAAAGGATATGGTAAAAGCAAAAGCCGATCCGATCCGATCCGTTTACACCCCTAGCTATAGCCCATGAAAACGGCTAGAAATGCCCGAAATCACGAGTTTTTGACGATTTCGTGAAACTCGTGTAACGGGGTCCCGGACCGTTTATATCCACCCAGGACCAAATATTGTGTGCTATAGCCCATGAAAAAGGCCAGGAATGCCCGAACTCACGAGTTTTTGTACGATTTCGTGAACTCCTGGGACGGGATACATGGCCATATAAATCCACCCTGAACCCCAAAACTGTGTGCTATAGCCCACGAAAACGGCCTGAAATTCCCGAAATCGCGAGTTTTTTACGATTTCGTGAAACTCGTCTGATGGGGTCCTGGGCCGTTTAAATCCACCTGGTACCCAAAACTGTGTGCTATAGCCCAAAAAACGGCCAGAAATGCCCGAAATCACGATTTTTTCCGATTTCGTGAAACTCGTATGACGGGGTCCAGGGCCGTTTAAATCCATCCTGGACCCAAAATTTTTGTGTTATAGTCCATGAAAAAGCCAGAAATGCCTGAAATCACGAGTTTTTTACAATTTCGTGAAACTCGTGTGACGGGGTCCCGGGCCGTTTAAATCCACCCCGGACCCAAAAACTGTGTGTTATAGCCCACGAAAACGGCCAGAAATGACCGAAATCATGAGTTTTTTACGATTTCGTGAAACACGTGTGACGGTGACCCAGGCCGTTTTAATCCACCCGGACTCCAAAACTGTGTGCTATAGCCAACAAAAAAGGCCAAAATGCCCGAAATCAAGAGTTTTTTATAATCTCGTGAAACTCGTGTGACGGGGTCCCGATCCGTTTATATCCACCCAGGACCCAATATTGTGTGCTATAGCCTACGAAAAAGGCCAGGAATGCCCGCACTCACGAGTTTTTTTACGATTTCGTGAAACTCCTGTGACGGGATACATGGCCATATAAATCCACCCTGGACCCCAAAACTGTGTGCTATAGACCACGAAAACGGCCAGAAATGCCCGAAATCGCGAGTTTTTTACGATTTCGCGAAACTCGTCTGACGGGGTCCCGGGCCGTTTAAATCCACCTGGGCCCCAAACCTGTGTGCTATAGCCCAAGAAAACGGCAAGAAATGCCCGCAATCACGATTTTTTTCCGATTTCGTGAAACTCGTATGACCAGGTCTAGGGCCGTTTAAATCCATCAGGGACCCCAAAATTGTGTGTTCTAGCCCATGAAAACGGCCAGAAATGCCTGAAATCACGAGTTTTTTACGATTTCGTGAAACTCGTATGACGGGGTCCCGGGCCGTTTAAATCCACCCCGGACCCCAAAACTGTGTGTGTTATAGCCCACGAAAACGGTCAGAAATGCCCGAAATCATGACTTTTTTACGATTTCGTGAAACACGTGTGACACTGTCCTAGGCCGTTTTTATCCACCCGGATCCCAAAACGGTGTGCTATAGCCTACGATAACGGCCAAAATGCCCGAAATCAAGAGTTTTTTACGATTTCGTGAAACTCGTTTAACGGGGTCCAGGGCCGTTTAAATCCACCCCGGACCCCAAAACTGTGTGCTATATCCCATGAAAACGGTCAGAAATGCCCGAAATCACGATTTTTCTACGATTTCATGAAACTCGTGTTACGGGGTCCTGTGCCATTAATATCCACCTGGGAACCCAAAACTGTGTGCTTTAGCCCTCGAAAAAGGCCCAGAATATCCCGAAATCACAATGAAACTCGTATGACAGGGTCCAGGGTCGTTTATATCGACCCGGGACCCCAAAATTTTGTGCTATAGCCCATGAAAAAGGCCAGAAATGCTCGAAATCAGGAGTTTTTTACGATTTCGTGAAACTCGTATGACGGGGTCCAGGGACGTTTAAATCCATCCGGACCCCAAAATTATGTGTTATAGCCCATGAAAACGACCAGAAATGACCGAAATCATGAGTTTTTTAATGATTTCGTGAAACTTGTGTGACGGGGTTCCGGGCCGTTTAAATCCACCCTGGACCCCAAAAACTGTGTGCTATAGCCCACGAAAACGGCCAGAAATGCACGAAATCACGAGTTTTTCACGATTTCGTCAAACTCGTGTGACGGGGTCCCGGGCCGTTAAAATCCACCCGGGCCCCAAAACTGTGTGCTACAGCCCAAGAAAACGGCCAGAAATGCCCGAAATCACGAGTTTTTTACGATTTCGTGAAACACGTATGACGGGGTCCAGGGCTGTTTAAATCCATCATGGACCCCAAAATTTTGTGTTATAGCACACGAAAACGGCCAGAAATGCCCGTAGTCATGAGTTTTTTACGATTTTGTAAAACTCCTATGAAGGGTTTCCGGGCCATTTAAATCCACCCAGGAGACTAAAATTGTGCTATAGCCCACGAAAACGGGCAGAAATGTCCGAAATCACGAGTTTTTTACGATTTCGTGATACTCGTGTGACGGGGTCCCGGACCGTTTATATCCACCCAGAACCCAATATTGTGTGCTATAGCCCATGAAAAAGGCCAGGAATACCCGAACTCACGAGTTTTTTTACGATTTGGTGAAACTCCTGTGACAGGATACATGGCCATATAAATCCACCCTGGATCCCAAAACTGTGTGCTATAGCCCACGAAAACGGCCAGAAATGCCCGAAATCGCGAGTTTTTTACGATTTCGTGAAACTCGTCTGACGGGGTCGTGGGCCGTTTAAATCCACCTGGGCCCCAAAACTGTGTGCTATAGCCAAAAAACGGCCAGAAATGCCCGAAATCACGATTTTTTTCCGATTTCGTGAAACTCGTATGACGGGGTCCAGGGCCGTTGAAATCCATCCTGGACCCCAAAACTGTGTGTTATAGCCCACGAAAACGGCCTGAAATGCCCGAAATCTTGAGTTTTTTATGATTTCGTGAAACTCATGTAACAGGGTCCAGGGCCCTTTAAATCCACCCTGGACCCCATAATTGTGTGGTATAGCCCATGAAAATAGCCAGAAATTTCAGAAATCATGAGTTTTTACGATTTTTTGAAAAACATGTGACACGGTTCCGGGCCGTTTAAATTCAACCCAGAACCCAAAACTGTGTGCTATAGCCCACGAAAACGGCCAGAAATGCTCGAAATCACGAGTTTTTACGATTTCGTGAAACTCGTGTGACGGGGTCCCGAGCCGTTTAAATCCACACCGGCCCGCAAAACTGTGTGTTATAACCCACGAAAACGGCTAGAAATGCCCGAAATCAAGAGTTTTTTATGATTTCGTGAAACTCGTATAAGGCCAGAAATTCCCGAAATCACAATGAAACTCGTATGACGGGGTCCAGGGCCGTTTATATCCTCCCGGGACCCCAAAACTTTGTGCTATAGCCCATGAAAAAGACCAGAAATGCCCGAAATCACGAGTTTTTTATGATTTTGTGAAACTCGTGTAACACGGTCCAGGGCCCTTTAAATTCACCCTGGACCCCAAAACTGTGTGCTTTAGCCCATGAAAATGGCCAGAAATGACATAAATCACGAGTTATTTATGATTTCGTGAAACACAAGTGACGGGGTTCTGGCCGTTAAAATTCAACCCAGACGCCAAAACTGTGTGCTATAGCCAACGAAAATGGCCAGAAATGCCCGAAATCACGAGTTTTTTTACGATTTCGTGAAACTCGTATGACGGGGTCTAGGGCCATTTAAATCCAGCCTGGACCCCAAAATTGAGTGTTATAGCCCATGAAAACGGCCAGCAATGCCCGAAATCACGAGTTTTTTACGATTTCGTGCAACTCGTGTGACGGGGTTCTGAGCCATTTAAATCCACCCCGGACCCCAAAACTGTGTGCTACAGCCCATGAAAAAGTCAGAAATGCTCGAAATCACGAGTTTTTTATGATTTCTAAAACTCGTGTGACAGGGTCCAGGGCCCTTTAAATCCACCCTGGACCCCATAATTGTGTGCTATAGCCCATGAATATGGCCAGAAATACCAGAAATCATGAGTTTTTTACGATTTCGTGAAAAACATGTGACTCGGTCGCGGGCCGTTTAAATTCAACCCAGACCCAAAACTGTGTGCTATAGCCAACGAAAACGGCCAGAAATACCCGAAATTACGAGTTTTTTACGATTTCGTGAAACTCGTATGACGGGGTCCAGGGTCGTTTAAATCCATTCTGGACCCCAAAATTGTGTGTTATAGCCCATGAAAACGGCCATAAATGACCGAAATCAAGAGTTTTTTTACGATTTCGTGAAACTCCTGTGACGGTGTTCCGGGCCGTTTAAATCCACCCTGGACCCCAAAATTGTGTGCTATAGCCCACGAAAACGGCCAGAAATGTCCGAAATAACGAGTTTTTCACGAACTCGTCAAACTCGTGTGACGGGGTCCTGGGCCGTTAAAATCTACCTGGGCCCCAAAAATGTGTGCTATAGCCCACAAAAATGGCCAGAAATGTCTGAAATCACTAGTTTTTTACGATTTCGTGAAACTCGTGTGACGGGGTCCCGGACCGTTTATATCCACCCAGGACCCAATATTGTGTGCTATAGCCCAAGAAAAAGGCCAGGAATGCCCGGACTCACGAGTTTTTTTATGATTTCGTGAAACTCCTGTGACGGGGTCTCGTGCCGTTTATATCCACCTGAGACCCAAAACTGTGTGCTATAGTCCAGGAAAAAGGCCAGAAATTCCTGAAATCATCGTGAAACTCGTATGACGGGGTCCTGCGCCATTTATATCCACCCGGGACCCCAAAACTGTGTGATATAGCCCACGAAAAAGGACAGAAATACCTGAAATCACGAGTTTTTTACGATTTCATGAAACTCGTGTAACGGGGTCCAGGACCCTTTAAATTCACCCTAGACCCCATAACTGTGTGCTATAGCCCATAAAAATGGCCAGAAATGCCAGAAATCACGAGTTTTTCACGATTTGGTGAAACACATGTGACGGTGTTCCGGGCCATTTAAATCCACCCTTGAGCCTAAAACTGTGCTATAGCCCACGAAAACGTCCAGAACTGCCTGAAATCACGAGTTTTTTACGATTTCGTTAAACACATGTGACGGGGTCCCGGACCACTTATATCCACCCAGGACCCAATATTGTGTGCTATAGCCCATGAAAAAGGCCAGGAATGCCCGAACTCACGAGTTTTTTTACGATTTCGTGAAACTCCTGTGACGGGGTCTCGTGCCGTTTATATCCACCTGAGACAAAAAACTGTGTGTTATAGCCCACGAAAACGGCCAGAAATGCCTGAAATCGCGAGTTTTTTACGATTTCTTGAAACTCGTATAACGGGGTCCCGGGTCGTTTAAATCAACCTGGGCCCCAAAACTGTGTGCTATAGCCCAAGAAAACGGCCAGAAATGCCAGAAATCACGATTTTTTTCCGATTTCGTGAAACTCGTATGACGGGCTCCAGGGCCGTTTAAATCCATCCTGGACCCCAAAATTGTGTGTTATAACACATGAAAACGGGCAGAAATGCCTGACATCATGAGCTTTTTACGATTTCGTGAAACACGTGTGACGGTGTCCCAGGCTGTTTTAATCCACCCGGACCCCAAAACGGTGTGCTATAGCCTACGAAAACGGCCAAAATGCCTGAAATTAAGAGTTTTTTTCGATTTCGTGAAACTCGTATAACGGGGTCCAGTGCCGTTTAAATCCACCCCGGACCCCCAAACTGTGTGCTATATCCTATGAAAACAGTCAAAAATGCCCAAAATCATGAGTTTTTTATGATTTCATGAAACTCGTGTTACGGGGTCCCGTGCCATTTATTTCCACCTGAGACCCAAAACGGTGTGCTATAGCCCACGAAAAAGGCCAGAAATTCCCGAAATCACAATGAAACTCGTATGACGGGGTCCAGGGCCGTTTATATCCACCTGGGACCGCAAAACTTTGTGCTAGCACAAGAAAAAGGCCAGAAATGCCCGAAATCACGAGTTTTTTATGATTTCGTGAAACTCGTGTAACAGGGTCCAGGGCCCTTTAAATCCACCCTGTACCCCAAAACTGTGTGCTTTTAGCCCATGAAAATGACCAGAAATGCCATAAATCACGAGTGTTTTACGATTTCGTGAAACACATGTGACGGGGTCCCGGGCCGTTTAAATTCAACCGAGCCCCGAAACTGTGTGTTATAGCCCATGAAAACGGCCAGAAATGCCCGAAATCACGAGTTTTTTACGATTTCGTGAAACTCGTGTGACGGTGTTCCGAGCCGTTTAAATCCACCCCGGACCCCAAAACTAAGTGCTACAGCCCATGAAGAAGCCAGAAATGCCCGAAATCACGAGTTTTCTACGATTTCATGAAACTCGTGTTACGGGGTCCGGTGTCGTTTATATCCACATGTGATTCCCGAAATCACAATGAAACTCGTATGACAGGGTCCAGGGCCGTTTATATCCACCCGGGACCCCAAAATGTTTTGCTATAGCCCAGGAAAAAGACCAGAAATGCCCGAAATCACGAGTTTTTTACGATTTCGTGAAACTCGTGAGACTTGGTCCCGGACCGTTTATATCCACCCGGGACCCCAAAACTATGTGCTATAGCCCATGAAAAAGGCCAAAAATGCCCGAAATCACGAGTTTTTTACGATTTCTTGAAACTCGTGTGACGGGGTCCCGGACCGTTTATATCCACCTAGGACCCCAAAACTGTGTGCTATAGCCCATGAAAAAGGCCAGGAATGTCCGAAATCAGGAGTTTTTTATGATTCCGTGAAACACGTGTGACGTTGTCCCGGGCCGTTTTAATCCACCCGGACCCCAAAAAAGTGTGCTATAGCTCATCAAAAAGGCCAGGAATGTTCGAAATCACGAGTTTTTTACGATTTCGTGAAACTCCTGTGACGGGGTCCCGGGCCATTTAAATCCACCCTGAACCCCAAAATTGTGTGCTATAGCCCACGAAAACGGCCAGAAATGCCCGAAATCACGAGTTCTTTACGATTTCATAAACTCGGGTGACGCGGTCCTGGACCGTTTATATCCACCCAGGACCGAATATTGTGTGCTATAGCCCATGAAAAAGGCCAGGAATGTCCGAAATCACGAGTTTTTTTACGACTTCGTGAAACTCCTCTGACGGGGTCCAGGGCCGTTTAAATCCACCCTGGACCCTAAAACTATGTGCTATAGCCCACAAAAACGGCAAGAAATGCCCGAAATCACGAGTTTTTCATGATTTCGTGAAACTAGTGTGACGGGGTCCCAGGCCGTTAAAATCCACCCGGGCCCCAAAACTGTGTGCTATAGCCCATGAAAACGGCCAGAAATGCCGAAATCACGAGTTTTTTACGATTTTTTGAAACTCGTATGACGGGGTCTAGGTCCGTTTAAATCCATCCTGGACTCCAAAATTGTGTGTTATAGGCCATGAAAACGGCCAGAAAGGACCGAAATCACGAGTTTTTTACGATTTCGTGAAACTCGTGTGACGTTGTCCCAAGCCGTTTTAATCCACCCGGACCCCAAAACGGTGTGCTATAGCTCATAAAAAAGGCCAGGAATGTCCGAAATCACGAGTTTTTACGATTTCGTGAAACACCTGTGACGGGTCCCGGGCCATTTAAAGCCACCCTGGACCCCAAAATTGTGTGCTATAGCCCACAAAAACGGCCAGAAATGCCCGAAATCACGAGTTTTTTTACGATTTCATAAACTCGTGTGACGGGGTCCTGGACCGTTTATATCCACCCAGGACCCAATATTGTGTGTTATAGCCCATGAAAAAGGCCAGAAATGTCCGAAATCATGAGTTTTTTGACGATTTCGTGAAACTCCTGTGACGGGGTCCGAGCCGTTTAAATCCACTCTGGACCCTAAAACTATGTGCTATAGCCCACGAAAACAGCCAGAAATGACCGAAATCACGAATTTTTCATGATTTCGTGAAACTCGTGTGACGGGGTCCCAGGCCGTTAAAATCCACCCGGGCACCAAAACTGTGTGCTATAGCCCATGAAAACGGCCAGAAATGCCTGAAATCACGAGTTTTTTACGATTTCGTGAAACTCGTATGACGGGGTCTAGGGCCGTTTAAATCCATCCTGGACCCCAAAATTGTGTGTTATAGCCCATGAAAACGACCAGAAATGACCGAAATCACGAGTTTTTTACGATTTCGTGAAACTCCGTTAAAATCCACCTGGGCCCCAATACTGTGTGCTATAGCCCATGAAAACGGCCAGAAATGCCCGAAATCACGAGTTTTTTGCGATTTCGTGAAACTCGTATGACCGGGTCCAGGGCCGTTTAAAACCATCTTGGACCCCAAAATTGTGTGTTATAGCCCATGAAAACGGCCAGAAATGACCGAAATCACGAGTTTTTTACGATTTCGTGAAACTCCGTTAAAATCCACCTGGCCCCCAAAACTGTGTGCTATAGCCCATGAAAACGGCCAGAAATGCCCGAAATCACGAGTTTTTTGCGATTTCGTGAAACTCGTATGACCGGGTCTAGGGCCGTTTAAATCCATCTTGGACCCCAAAATTGTGTGTTATAGCCCATGAAAACGGCCAGAAATGACCGAAATCACGAGTTTTTTACGATTTCGTGAAACTCGTGTGACTTGGTCCCGGACCGTTTATATCCACCCGGGACCCTAAAACTGTGTGCTATAGCCCATGAAAAAGGCCAGGAATGCCCGAAATCACGAGTTTTTTACGATTTCCTGAAACTTGTGTGACGGGGTCCCGGACCGTTTATATCCACACATGGTCCAATATTGTGTGCTATAGCCAATGAAAAAGGCCAGGAATGCCCAAAATCTTGAGTTTTTTTACGATTTCGTGAAACTCCTGTGACGGGGTACAGGGCTATATAAATCCACTCTGGACCCCAAAACTGCGTGTTATAGCCCACGAAAACAGCCAGAAATGCCCGAAATCACGAGTTTTTTTACGATTTCATGAAACTCGTCTGACGGGGTCCCGGGCCGTTTAAATCGACCCTAGTCCCAAAACTGTGTGCTATAGTCCAAGAAAACGGCCAGAAATGCCCAAAATCTCGATATTTCGATTTCACGAAACTCGTACGACGGGGTCCAGGGCCGTTTAAATCCATCCCGGACCCCAAAATTGTGTGTTATAGCCCATGAAAACGGTCAGAAATGCTCGAAATCACGAGTTTTTTACGATTTCGTGAAACTCGTGTGACGGGGTCCCGGGCCGATTAAATCAAACCCGGACCCCAAAACTGTGTATTATAGCCCACGAAAACGGCCAGAAATGCCCGAAATCATGAGTTTTTTACGATTTCGTGAAACACGTGTGACGGTGTCCATGGTTGTTTTAATCCACCCGGACCCCAAAACGGTGTGCTATAGCCTACGAAAACGGTCAAAATGCCCAAAATCAAGAGTTATTTACGGTTTCGTGAAACTCGTATAACGGGGTCCAGGGCCGTTTAAATCCACCCCGGACCCCAAAACTGTGTGCTAATTATCATGAAAACAGACATAAATGCCCGAAATCACGAGTATTCTACGATTTCATGAAACTCGTGTTACGGGGTCCGGTGCCGTTTATATCCACCTAGGACCCCAAAACTGTGTGCTATAGCCCACGAAAAAGGCCAGAAATTCCCGAAATCACAATGAAACTCGTATGACGGGTTCTAGGGCCGTTTATATCCACCGGGACCCCAAAACTTTGTGCATAGCCCATGAAAAAGGCCAGAAGTGCCCGAAATCACGAGTTTTTTACGATTTCGTGAAACTCGTGTGACTTGGTCCCGGACCGTTTATATCCACCCAGGACCCCAAAACTATGTGCTATAGCCCATGAAAAAGGCCAGAGATGCCCGAAATCACGAGTTTTTTACGATTTCCCGAAACTCGTGTGACGGGTCCCGGACCGTTTATATCCACCTAGGACCCCAAAACTGTGTGCTATAGCCCATGAAAAAGGCCAGGAATGTTCGAAATCACGAGTTTTTTACGATTTTGTGAAAAACGTGTGACGTTGTGCTAGGCCGTTATAATCCACCCGGACCCTAAAACGGTGTGCTATAGCTCATAAAAAAGGCCAGGAATGTCCGAAATCACGAGTTTTTTTCGATTTCGTGAAACTCCAGTGACGGGGTCCCAGGCCATTTAAATCCCTCCTGGACCCCAAAATTGTGTGCTATAGCCCACGAAAACGGCCAGAAATGCCCAAAATCTTGGGTTTTTTACGAATTCGTGAAACACGTGTGACGGTGTCATGGTTGTTTCAATCCACCCGGACCCCAAAACGGTGTGCTATAGCCTATGAAAACGAACAAAATGCCCAAACTCAATAGTTTTTTACGGTTTCGTGAAACTCGTATAACGGGGTCCAGGGCCGTTTAAATCCACCCTGGACCCCAAAACGGTGTGCTATAGCCCATGAAAACGGCCAGAAATGCCCGAAATCACGAGTTTTTTACGATTTCGTGAAACTCGTATGACGGGGTCCAGGGCCGTTTAAATCCATCTTGGACCCCAAAATTGTGTGTTATAGCCCATGAAAAAGGCCAGGAATGTCCGAAATCACGAGGTTTTTTACGACTTCGTGAAACTCCTGTGACGGGGTCCAGGGCCGTTTAAATCCACCCTGGACCCTAAAACTATGTGCTATAGCCCACGAAAACGGCCAGACATGCCCGAAATCACGAGTTTTTCATGATTTCGTGAAACTCGTGTGACGGGTCCCAGGCCGTTAAAATCCACCCGGGCCCCAAAACTGTGTGCTATAGCCCATGAAAACGGCCATAAATGCCCGATATCATGAGTTTTTTACGATTTCGTGAAACTCGCATGACGGGGTCTAGGGCCGTTTAAATCCATCCTGGACCCCAAAATTGTGTGTTATAGCCCATGAAAACGGCCAGAAATGCCCGAAATCATGAGTTTTTTACGATTTCGTGAAACTCGTATGACGCGGTCTAGGGCCGTTTAAATCCATCTTGGACCCCAAAATTGTGTGTTATAGCCCATGAAAACGGAAAAATGCCCAAAATCAATAGTTTATTACGATTTCGTGAAACACGTGTGACGATGTCCATGGTTGTTTTAATGCACCCGGACCCCAAAACGGTGTGCTATAGCCTACGAACACGGTCATAAATGCCCGAAATCACGAGTTTTCTATGATTTCATGAAACTCGTGTTACGGGGTCTAGTGCCGTTTATATCCACCAGGGACCCCAAAACTGTGTGCTATAGCCCATGAAAAAGTCCAGAAATTCCCGAAATCACAATGAAACTCGTATGACGGGGTCCAAGGCCGTTTATATCCACCCGGGACCCCAAAATTTTGTGCTATAGCCCATGAAAAAGGCCAGAAATGCCCGAAATCATGAGTTTTTTATGATTTCGTGAAACTCGTGTGACTCGGTCTCGGACCGTTTATATCCACCCGGGACCCCAAAACTATGTGCTATAGCCCATGAAAAAGGCCAGAAATGCCCGAAATCACTAGTTTTTTACGATTTCCTGAAACTCTTGTGACGGGGTCCCGGACCGTTTATATCCACCTAGGACCCCAAAACTGTGTGCCATAGCCCATGAAAAAGGCCAGGAATGTCCGAAATCATGAGTTTTTAACGATTTCGTGAAACACGTGTGACGTTGTCCCAGGCCGTTTTAATCCACCCGGACCCCAAAACGGTGTGCTATAGCTCATAAAAAAGGCCAGGAATGTCCGAAATCACGAGTTTTTTACGATTTCGTGAAACTCCTGTGACGGGGTCCCGGGCCATTTAAATCCACCCTGGACCCCAAAATTGTGTGCGCCCACGAAAACGGCCAGAAATGCCCGAAATCATGAGTTTTTTTACGATTTCATAAACTCGTGTGACGGGGTCCTGGACCGTTTATATACACCCAGGACCCAATATTGTGTGTTATAGCCCATGAAAAAGGCCAGGAATGTCCGAAATCACGAGTTATTCTACGATTTCGTGAAACTCCTGTGACGGGGTCCAGGGCCGTTTAAATCCACCCTGGACCCTAAAACTATGTGCTATAGCGCACGAAAACAGGCAGAAATGACCGAAATCACGAATTTTTCATGATTTCGTGAAACTCTGTGACGGGGTCCCAGGCCGTTAAAATCCACCCGGGCACCAAAACTGTGTGCTATAGCCCATGAAAACGGCCAGAAATGCCTGAAATCACGAGTTTTTTACGATTTCGTGAAACTCGTATGACGGGATCTAGGGCCGTTTAAATCCATCCTGGACCCCAAAATTGTGTGTTATAGCCCATGAAAACGGCCAGAAATGACCGAAATCACGAGTTTTTTACGATTTCGTGAAACTCCGTTAAAATCCACCTGGGCCCCAAAATTGCGTGCTATAGCCCATGAAAACGGCCAGAAATGCCCGAAATCACGAGTTTTTTGCGATTTCGTGAAACTCGTATGACCGGGTCCAGGGCCGTTTAAATCCATCTTGGACCCCAAAATTGTGTGTTATAGCCCATGAAAAAGGCCAGAAATGACCGAAATCACGAATTTTTTACGATTTCGTGAAACTCGTGTGACTTGGTCCCGGACTGTTTATATCCACCCGGGACCCCAAAACTGTGTGCTATAGCCCATGAAAAAGGCCAGGAATGCCCGGAATCACGAGTTTTTCTACGATTTCCTGAAACTCGTGTGACGGGGTCCCGGACCGTTTATATCCACCTAGGGTCCAATATTGTGTGCTATAGCCAATGAAAAAGGCCAGGAATGCCCAAAATCTTGAGTTTTTTTACTATTTCGTGAAACTCCTGTGACGGGGTACATGGCTATATAAATCCACTCTGGACCCCAAAACTGTGTGTTATAGCCCACGAAAACAGCCAGAAATGCCCGAAATCACGAGTTTTTTACGATTTCATGAAACTCGTCTGACGGGGTCCCGGGCCGTTTAAATCCACCCTTGTCCCAAAACTGTGTGCTATAGTCCAAGAAAACGGCCAGCAATGCCCAAAATCACGAGTTTTTCATGATTTCGTGAAACTCGTGTGACGGGGTCCCAGGCCGTTAAAATCCACCCGGGCCCCAAAACTGTGTGCTATAGCCCATGAAAACGGCCAGAAATGCCCGAAATCACGAGTTTTTTACGATTTCGTGAAACTCGTATGACGGGGTCTAGGGCCGTTTAAATCCATCCTGGACCACAAAATTGTGTGTTATAGCCCATGAAAACGGCCAGAAATGCCCGAAATCATGAGTTTTTTACGATTTCGTGAAACTCGTGATTTGTTGTCCCAGGCCGTTGTAATCCACCCGGACCCCAAAACGGTGTGCTATAGCTCATAAAAAAGGCCAGGAATGTCCGAAATCACGAGTTTTTTACGATTTCGTCAAACTCCTGTGACGGGGTCCCGGGCCATTTAAATCCACGCAGGACCCCAAAATTGTGTGCGCCCACGAAAACGGCCAGAAATGCCCGAAATCATGAGTTTTTTTACAATTTCATAAACTCGTGTTACGGGGTCCTGGACCGTTTATATACACCCAGGACCACATATTGTGTGTTATATCCCATGAAAAAGGCCAGGAATGTCCGAAATCACGAGTTATGCTACGATTTCGTGAAACTCCTGTGACGGGGTCCAGGGCCGTTTAAATCCACCCTGGACCCTAAACTATGTGCTATAGCCCACGAAAACAGCCAGAAATGACCGAAATCACGAATTTTTCATGATTTCGTGAAACTCGTGTGACGGGGTCCCAGGCCGTTAAAATCCACCTGGACACCAAAACTGTGTGCTGTGGCCCATTAAAACGGCCAGAAATGCCTGAAATCACGAGTTTTTACGATTTCGTGAAACTCGTATGACGGGGTCTAGGGCCGTTTAAATCCATCCTGGACCCCAAAATTGTGTGTTAAAGCCCATGAAAACGGCCAGAAATGACCGAAATCACGAGTTTTTTACGATTTCGTGAAACTCCGTTAAAATCCACCTGCGCCCCAAAATTGCGTGCTATAGCCCATGAAAACGGCCAGAAATGCCCGAAATCACGAGTTTTTTACGATTTCGTGAAACTCGTATGACCGGGTCCAGGGCCGTTTAAATCCATCTTGGACCCCAAAATTGTGTGTTATAGCCATGAAAACGGCCAGAAATGACCGAAATCACGAGTTTTTTACGATTTCGTGAAACTCGTGTGACTTGGTCCCGGACCGTTTATATCCACCCGGGACCCCAAAACTGTGTGCTATAGCCCATGAAAAAGGCCAGGAATGCCCAAAATCACGAGTTTTTTACGTTTTCCTGAAACTCGTGTGACGGGGTCCCGGACCGTTTATATCCACCCAGGACCCAATATTGTGTGCTATAGCCCATGAAAAGGCCAGGAATGCCCGAAATCTTGAGTTTTTTTACGATTTCGTGAAACTCCTGTGACGGGGTACAGGGCTATATAAATCCACCCTGGACCCCAAAACAGTGTGTTATAGCCCACGAAAACGGCCAGAAATGCCCAAAATTACGAGTTTTTTTACGATTTCATGAAACTCATCTGACGGGGTCCCGGGCCGTTTAAATCCACCCTTGTCCCAAAACTGTGTGCTATAGCCCATGAAAACGGCCAGAAATGCCCGAAATCATGAGTTTTTTACGATTTCGTGAAACTCGTGTGACGGGGTCCCGGGCCGTTTAAATCAAACCCGGACCCCAAAACTGTGTATTATAGCCCACGAAAACGGCCAGAAATGCCCGAAATCATGAGTTTTTTACGATTTCGTGAAACACGTGTGACGGTGTCCATGGTTGTTTTAATCCACCCGGACCCCAAAACGGTGTGCTATAGCCTACGAAAACGGTCAAAATGCCCAAAATCATGAGTTATTTACGGTTTCGTGAAACTCGTATAACGGGGTCCAGGGCCGTTTAAATCCACCCCGGACCCCAAAACTGTGTGCTAATTATCATGAAACGGACATAAATGCCCGAAATCACGAGTATTCTACGATTTCATGAAACTCGTGTTACGGGGTCCGGTGCCGTTTATATCCACCTGGGACCCCAAAACTGTGTGCTATAGCCCACGAAAAAGGCCAGAAATTCCGAAATCACAATGAAACTCGTATGACGGGGTCTAGGGCCGTTTATATCCACCGGGACCCCAAAACTTTGTGCATAGCCCATGAAAAAAGGCCAGAAGTGCCCGAAATCACGAGTTTTTTACGATTTCGTGAAACTCGTGTGACTTGGTCCCGGACCGTTTATATCCACCCAGGACCCCAAAACTATGTGCTATAGCCCATGAAAAAGGCCAGAGATGCCCGAAATCACGAGTTTTTTACGATTTCCCGAAACTCGTGTGACGGGTCCCGGACCGTTTATATCCACCTAGGACCCCAAAACTGTGTGCTATAGCCCATGAAAAAGGCCAGGAATGTTCGAAATCACGAGTTTTTTACGATTTTGTGAAAAACGTGTGACGTTGTGCTAGGCCGTTATAATCCACCCGGACCCTAAAACGGTGTGCTATAGCTCATAAAAAAGGCCAGGAATGTCCGAAATCACGAGTTTTTTTCGATTTCGTGAAACTCCAGTGACGGGGTCCCAGGCCATTTAAATCCCTCCTGGACCCCAAAATTGTGTGCTATAGCCCACGAAAACGGCCAGAAATGCCCAAAATCTTGGGTTTTTTACGAATTCGTGAAACACGTGTGACGGTGTCATGGTTGTTTCAATCCACCTGGACCCCAAAACGGTGTGCTATAGCCTATGAAAACGAACAAAATGCCCAAACTCAATAGTTTTTTTACGGTTTCGTGAAACTCGTATAACGGGGTCCAGGGCCGTTTAAATCCACCCTGGACCCCAAAACGGTGTGCTATAGCCCATGAAAACGGCCAGAAATGCCCGAAATCACGAGTTTTTTACGATTTCGTTAAACTCGTATGACGGGGTCCAGGGCCGTTTAAATCCATCTTGGACCCCAAAATTGTGTGTTATAGCCCATGAAAAAGGCCAGGAATGTCCGAAATCACGAGGTTTTTTACGACTTCGTGAAACTCCTGTGACGGGGTCCAGGGCCGTTTAAATCCACCCTGGACCCTAAAACTATGTGCTATAGCCCACGAAAACGGCCAGACATGCCCGAAATCACGAGTTTTTCATGATTTCGTGAAACTCGTGTGACGGGTCCCAGGCCGTTAAAATCCACCCGGGCCCCAAAACTGTGTGCTATAGCCCATGAAAACGGCCATAAATGCCCGATATCATGAGTTTTTTACGATTTCGTGAAACTCGCATGACGGGGTCTAGGGCCGTTTAAATCCATCCTGGACCCCAAAATTGTGTGTTATAGCCCATGAAAACGGCCAGAAATGCCCGAAATCATGAGTTTTTTACGATTTCGTGAAACTCGTATGACGCGGTCTAGGGCCGTTTAAATCCATCTTGGACCCCAAAATTGTGTGTTATAGCCCATGAAAACGGAAAAATGCCCAAAATCAATAGTTTATTACGATTTCGTGAAACACGTGTGACGATGTCCATTGTGGTTTTAATGCACCCGGACCCCAAAACGGTGTGCTATAGCCTACGAACACGGTCATAAATGCCCGAAATCACGAGTTTTCTATGATTTCATGAAACTCGTGTTACGGGGTCTAGTGCCGTTTATATCCACCAGGGACCCCAAAACTGTGTGCTATAGCCCATGAAAAAGTCCAGAAATTCCCGAAATCACAATGAAACTCGTATGACGGGGTCCAAGGCCGTTTATATCCACCCGGGACCCCAAAATTTTGTGCTATAGCCCATGAAAAAGGCCAGAAATGCCCGAAATCATGAGTTTTTTATGATTTCGTGAAACTCGTGTGACTCGGTCTCGGACCGTTTATATCCACCCGGGACCCCAAAACTATGTGCTATAGCCCATGAAAAAGGCCAGAAATGCCCGAAATCACTAGTTTTTTACGATTTCCTGAAACTCTTGTGACGGGGTCCCGGACCGTTTATATCCACCTAGGACCCCAAAACTGTGTGCCATAGCCCATGAAAAAGGCCAGGAATGTCCGAAATCATGAGTTTTTAACGATTTCGTGAAACACGTGTGACGTTGTCCCAGGCCGTTTTAATCCACCCGGACCCCAAAACGGTGTGCTATAGCTCATAAAAAAGGCCAGGAATGTCCGAAATCACGAGTTTTTTACGATTTCGTGAAACTCCTGTGACGGGGTCCCGGGCCATTTAAATCCACCCTGGACCCAAAATTGTGTGCGCCCACGAAAACGGCCAGAAATGCCCGAAATCATGAGTTTTTTTACGATTTCATAAACTCGTGTGACGGGGTCCTG